>JAVKLA010000042.1:13220199-13256911 GCA_034782735.1 Sagittarius serpentarius | reverse complement strand
CCCCCCCCCCCCCCCCGAAGGCTCAAGATCAGTCTTGAAACACCACAGGTATGGCAGCACGTTTTAAACCCACTTTTTGTTACACTTTTCATAAGAGCTTAGCACCTGGTGAGCATATAAGTGGAGTTACTACTTGGAAAGTCTGGCTGCTTGCTTTGGTACTGAAACAGAAGCAGCTTTCTTACAAAAATCTATCCCAAAGGGCCAAGACTTAAGTATTTTGTATTCCTGTTCCTTTGAATGGGAATTTTTCTTTCCTAAGGAGTTTGGCTTGCTTATAGAGCCAGGCACTTCTTTTAGGTAGGTCCATTAATTTTGATCCTGCTAAATGCGTATTCCTAATTGCAGTAAGTCAACGTATGTAAAGAGATCAGAGGAAGGAATTGATCCAGAAGGGGGAATACTCGGTGTTGTGTGCCTTGAAGCTTTGCAATTGAATGCCTGTGTCATCTTCCGTGTGACCTTCAGATTGGTAAAGTGAATGTATAGCTTTTGAGGTACGTGGTATAATTAATGATTAATCAGGGTGCTTTGTTTTGCATATTTTTGAATTCTGCAGTCAAGGCTTGTGTATATAATGGATGTTTTTTATTTTCTTTCTTCTGCAGCTCATCTTTGCTGACTGCACCCGTTTGTTCCCTGATGTCTGTAGGCTCTAATAAATTGAGGAGTTTAGGCAGACAGCTCCTTAGGCAAGAGCTCTCCCTCAGCTGGTAACGCTGTTGAGATCTGCCTAGACTATAAAAGGGTCAGAAAAGGGGACAAGCTTTTGGCTGAAAAGCATAAGAGAAGTGTAACAACTTTGATGTCCGCCCTTTTTCCCTTTTCTTGGATGTTTAATTGGCATTAAGAAACAGAGCAGGTCATTGGATTCATAAGCAAAAAAAGGACTGTTTGAGTCAGAACTACACCTAGGAAGTCTCCTGTTGGTAGTATTTGCACTGATGTTATGAATTCCAAGATATTTAGCAGGTTTTAGAAATACCTTAGCGACAGCTAAGTGATGTGATAAAGCAAAAATCTGAGTTCTCATCACAGAAAAGAGGTTTGCCCACTTATTTGGGGAGAACAGCTTGAAGATGTGACAGCTTTGGATTTGAATGCACAAAAAAACCCCACCAAACAAATAAAAAGACCCCCACAGCTTTCATTCCCATGATGTTGCTGTCTTGTATAAATATCCGGAGAGAACTGGTTTATAATTTCATGTTTATGAAGAGAATATATCTGTCACCAGCTCCTGCTTCCCCGCTCTCAAAAGCCTGCTTGACCCATTCTTAATGCCATAACATCACAGGTCAAAGAGGAGATCCTATATAATACAATCCACAGTAATTTGCTTACCAGTATCTGCATCAAGCTAACATCTTTCAGTTGACTGGAGTACTTGACATTTTTCCTGTCATTACCTAGAGACTTGCCACTTGAAATCATGGTGGGCAGCTGCTTGCCCCCCCCCCCCCCCATGTTTGAGTATTGTCTGCTGGCAAGAGCCTGTGTCTTGAAAGGGAATCGTTCAGTGAGATGAGAATTGCTGGACACAATAGCCCTGATATCCTCACAGAAATATAAGAATTATGGTCATGGGAGGAAGAACTGTGATTCTTCCTTCATCTTTAGGGATAAGAAAGGATCTTCTTCAAGATTAACCATTTGTAGACAGGACAGATCAGTTGAAATTTCTGTCCTGTTACCATGATGCTACCTTCAGTATCCCTTCCAAAAAAAATCAGTATTACAAACTAAATAGAGTAATGGGAGCAGCAGTGGCAAGAATTAAACCACCACCAAGGTTGGGTCGCTCAGAACATTGCTGTGTGGTTCTCCTGCTGCACAGGGAAGGGGAACAACCTTCTCTGTGTCCATGGGGGATGAGATGAGACATACTGGGCTTCAATTGCAGCAAGTGAGATTTACTTTAGTGACAAAAACTTTCTAGGATGAAATACTGCATTAGATTGTTTATGGGGGTTGTGGCACCTCTGTCATTCTGGGTCTTTAAGAATAGGTTAGAAAAACATCTGTCAGGAATGATATCTATAGAGCTGTTCCTGCCTTGGGGCATGGAGATGGACTAGATGACCTTGTGAGGTCCCTTCCAGCCCTGTTTTCTATGATTTCTAATCCAGGACTTCTCATTACTCATCACTTGAAGCCCCAAAGGTGACAGGACTATCACACTTCATTTTTACCCTTACACAGACGTCTTTTGCTGGACGGTTTTTACTCATTCTGAGAGACTGGCTTCAATTACATTTGCCATATGATTCTCCTTTCTTATAGCCTCTATTTTTTTATTTTTCCCAGTCTATCCCCTTTAGGCCTTTTCTCTCCATTTTTTAAATGGATCCTACTCACTTTCGAACTTTCTGAAAGCAAAACTCGCTCAAAACTTAGATCTGTTTTTTGGATTTGAAATTTCAAATTAGACGAGATGAGTTAGAGGAGCTGTTAAGTACCAACGTCATGCTCAGTGCTGCAACAGGTACAGGAATAGGAACTGGTTTTGCCATGTTGAAGTAATATAAATGTGGACTGGAGAAGATGATGAGATGGGGAGCTGCCCAGGACAGAGGCTATTTTGCTTGTTTGTGCAGGACTTGGTACAGTGTGGCCCTGAGCCTTGAGTAAGGGCTGCTCTAATAACCTTACTTATGATGGGAAGCACCCAAGATGCGTGTGTATAGTCTCTACATGGCATTGCTGTAAGGTATAAAAGAACTAAGGTTTGTGCTCTAAAGTGATATTGTGATGATTTAAGGGTGATTAAAAACCACAGTCAATTAAAATACAGCCAAAACAGTGCAATCCTGCAAGTGGTGGGTTTTTATTCAGGTATCATAGCAGCAATAAGTACCCCACACAGCTGCACAGTCTTCTCTCCGTGACACAGCTGGATGTTTGAGAAGCTGGTGTGAAATAGTAGGTTCCCATTATATTTGCCCCTTTTCATATCTTCCTGACACGGAATTAAATTTGTTCTGTTAGTGGCGTGTGATGGTTTTTAAGTGGTTTCCTTGCAGGTTTGCTTTAGGGCTTCCCCAGCTCTTGATTTGGGTTAGTAAAGTGGAAGATTGCACAATAAAGGCAAAGTGTCAGGCTCGAGGTAAACAAACGCCGGGCTTTATTGCATAGTAGTTTTCCACTTCATTTCTGGGATGCCTTGATCTGTGAAATAGCTGTGTTAATTCTCCATATAATTGCTACAATCGCAGTTGTAGAGAGGAAGATGCTTGGAGCAATCCCTGCCCTGGTGACTGCCCCACTCCTGCGGTCTGTGCTTCGAGAGGGACGTTGTTCTCAGGACATCATGCTCATTTCAACAGCCATCCAAGACTTTGTTGGCCTTCTTTCTCTTGTTACCTTTCTTCCTCTTCCGCTGTCTTTTAAACTGACAGAAGATGAGAAATTCCTGGAGGCATTTTGCACAGAGCTGCACAATGTAGTGATTCACCTAAATGTTTTATGTTCCCCTGAATATTTTACTTTCAGTAAATGAATGCACATGCTTGGGGGTATTGGTTGACGAGAAGCTCAACATGACCCGGCAGAGTGCGTTTGCAGCCCAGAAAGCCAGCCGTATCCTGGGCTGCATCAAGAGAAGTGTGACCAGCGGGTCAAGGGAGGTGATTCTCGGTCTCCGCGAGACCCCACCTGCGGTACTGTGTTCAGCTCTGGGGTCCCCAGCATAAGGACACACACCTGGTGGAGCGAGTCCAGAGGAAGCCACACAGGTGATCAGAGGGCTGGAGCACCTCTCCTGTGAAGACAGGCTGAGAGAGTTGGGGCTGTTCAGCCTGGAGAAGAGAAGGCTCTGGGGAGACCTCATAGCAGCCCTCCAGTACCTAAAGGGGGCCTAATGGGAAGATGGGGAGGGACTTTTTACAAGGGCATGTAGTGATAGGACAGGGGGTAATGGCTTTAAATTAAAAGAGGGTAGATTTAGATTGGTCGTAAGAAGAAGTTCTTCACTGCGAGGGCGGTGAGGCACAGGAACAGGTTGCCCAGGGGGGCTGTGGATGCCCCATCCCTGGCAGTGTCCAAGGCCAGGCTGGACGGGGCTTTGAGCAACTTGGTCTAGTGGAAGGTGTCCCTGCCCATGGCAGGGGGCTTGGAACGAGATTAATTTTAAGGTCCCTTCCAACCCAAACCATTCTATGCTTTGCAGCAGCAGGCAGAGGTGGAGTGCTATGTGGGGTCCGACGGGCACAGTGCTGCGATGTGAAACCCGTACTGGTCACTGCTTGTCTCTGCTACATGGCGCAATGTATTTGCAGGGTTTTCAAGTTTAACTTGGGTAATGATATTTAAATCATGAAATTATCAACCCTGCCTTCTCTTGACTTTTTAAAAAGTTGACTAACCCCTTGTGTTATTTTTCTGAGGAGATGACTTTTTTGTAACAAATTATTCGATGCTGAGCTATATGCTCTGAGTGCTATTTGCTCCGTGGCTGAATTTGATGCGTTCTATTTAATTATGCAGTTTAAAAAAAAAAAAAAAAAAAAAGGAGGGGGGAAACTCACTTTGGTAGCTCCAGGTTGCAGGAGTTGCCATGTCTGCTTCAATCTGTCTGCTCCCTCTAAAGGGTCGGGTTGCTGGAACCCGCGGACCCCTTCAGCAAAGTTATGAAGGCAGAATTGGAAAAGCATGTCTTTATGGAAACTTTGATTAATTTTTCACGGGGTGACCAGAGCTGCTGTGTTACAGAGCTGTCAAATACCATATGTCCAGAAGCCCTGTCATCTGAATTTCAAAGTCAGAGCCATATTTTAAGAGACTTGCCCTTTTCATCCTATCTGGTCTGTGGGGGAGTGTCTCTGGGACTGAACCCTGTTTGGCCACGTGAAAGTGTGCCAGGCTTCCTTTGCCAGGCACTTTGAGTTTAAATCTATTTCAGGCCTTTAAAAAGGTCAGTCAAGGCTGCCAGCCAGAACCTGTGCCTTAATTCAGTGCTGTTAGAATCACAGAAAAATAAAATCCCCAATCTCAGGCTGGAGGGCAGGGAGCAAGGGAAGCATGACACTTTATAAACTGCAAAATATGCAGTCCGAAGCAAGCAGTCGTGTCCCTGTGCACTAGGTCACTCAGGCTCCACCAGTGGGGATCTCATTGCTGGTCTGGGCCCTGAAGAAGCTGCTTCCCTTTGTTTGCCAAGAGAGGTCAGGATGGTGTTCCTTAATTTATCTTGGGTGTTGTGTCTTTCAGAGGTGAGCTGCATCTGGCTGTTCAGGCTCCCCGCGTCTGTACTACGTGCGCTTTCGCTCTTGAGCGAGGCAAAGGGGAAACAGCGGTTCCCTGGGGGTTTAGGGTCTGGGTTAGGGTTTATTGCGCTGTTGGCTATGGTTGGTGGGCAGGGGGAGAAGCTGAACTTGATGGGCCTCAGTGGCCCGTTGCCTTCCTCTGCTGATGGCCCTGAAGAAAGGTACCCAACTTGAGGGTAGTGAAACACTGGCCCAGGTTGCCCAGAGAGGTGGTAGAAGCCCCATCCCTGGGAACATTCCAGGCCAGGCTGGACGGGGCTCTGAGCAACCTGATCTAGTTGAAGGGGTCCCTGCTCACTGCAGGGGGGTTGGACTAGATGAGCTTTGATGGTCCCTTCCAGCCCAAGCCATTCTGTGATTCTATGATTCTACTCTTGGTCTGTATCTTCCAAGATACTCAATTGCCCTAGTGAAAAATTTGTGTGGATTCCTACTAGAGTAACAGGAGCTTTATTTCTCCTTTATTCCTACTTTGCTGTGATCCTTCAGCTTGTGCTCTTATTTGTAATCTAACATGCGTTCTTTTAAAATTGGGAGGAGCTGACATCAGCGGTTTGAAGAGCCAAAGGAAAGATTTCTTATAACGGTAATCGGTCTGGCTAATTTCCCAGAAGCATCTAGACCTGCCGAGGTACAGAAGAGCCAGTATACAGGACAGAGTCTCTTGTTCCATAGTTGGGTGTAATTTAATAATACTTTGTTGATTTGCAATGCAAATTTGATTCTGGGTTTTGACTGGTATCTTGGAATGCATTTTTTTGTGATCTGGAAAATATTATATTTGTTTCATATTATCGTATCAGGAGGGATTTAATTTTGTTGGCTGCTTTACTGAATAATCTGATGAATGTGAAAAGCAGCTTTAATGTGATTTCTCATTGGTTATTTTCATATTAAAGCCCGGTGATCTGAAAAGTAATAAGTTTGTATTCACTTGCTATCTTATAAGTAGGTCTTAGTTTTAATCTTGTAGGTTTTTAAAATTGAATCAGCAGAAATTGCAGAAATTATGTTTGTATTCACTTACCATCTTACTAATGGATCTCAGCTTTAATCTTTTTGATTTTCCAAATTGATTCAGCAAAAATTATGTCACTAGGATTTGATAAAAGCATGCAGTTTCATCTTAATTCTTTGCTAACGTGTTAAATTTTCATATGCCAATGTGACACGTTTTAGCGATATTAGCCTTTTATCTAATAGACCCTTATTTCTCAAAGTTTGAGAGTTTGGTGGTGTTTATTTTTTTTTATTAAAATCTTGACTGCTAGTAAAGCATACGTGTCAATTTTGTAGTTAACGGCTGTATTAATTTCGAAGTTATAAAATTGGAAAGTAAATTTGGTATCTTGGTATTACGCAGCAAAAAACAGTTGTTGCAGTAAGGATGCTGTCTGCTAATACACCTACCTTCTGTTACCTAAACACTGCTTTTATTCATCTTGCACGTTTTGGCCAAATGAAATCCAGCTTGCTATGATAATGGGTGGAAACAAGTAGGGATCTGTGTGCTGGTGGATCTATGAAATGCAGCGGTGGAAGGAGATTTCCACAGCGGAACACCTGCCTTTGCTGTGGCCGTAGGTAGCCTCTGTCCCCGAGTTGGGAGTTCCGTGCATGGGCTGCCCTCGCGTCGTGGCAGTTGCATGGAGGCAGGGTAGCGTGGTGGATGCTGCACCCTTGCTGCGTGCGTGCTGTAAATCAGTGGTTAAAGAGATCAAAGTAAGGAGGTCAGCTTGCCCGTGCTGGTGTCTGCTCCAGCAGTTCCTCCAGCTTTTCACAGATACGAACGGAGCATTGACGCTTTTCCATCATCTTGCACCTCCTCCTTTTCCATAGCGCTGAGTACCTTCTAGAAATAGATTATGCAGTGTAGCTGGCATGTATGATTGTCAGCTCAGTTTTTTTTTCTTTCTTCCTAGAATAGCTTTGAGAGTTGGGTTTTTGGGGGGTTTTTTTGGTTTGTTTTTTTTAAATTTAGTTTATCCTTGTTGCACATGCTTGCTGCTGAGGGCAGGCCAAAAAAACCTCCACAAGACAGAAAGAGTTGGGTTTTTCTAAGCAATTCTGATGTGTGCCAGCTAGCAGGGGTACCAGACGAGTCGCTGCAGTGTTTTACTTGTAAGCTCTGTTTATCACTGCCTACATTCTTATTGCAAAGCGGTAATTTTGAGGGGTAATTCTTAGCTCCTGTGCATTGTCAGGGAGCATGAGAAGTTCTTCCTTCTCACTCTGAGCTTTTTTTTTTTTTTTTTTTTTTTTTAACAGGTCTGCAGGAGCAAGGAGAGTCCTCCTGAGAGGCAGGGAAGGTGAGGGCCATGCAGATGTGCACAGTGGTTGGCACTGGCCTCTGCAGATGCACAGAAGTTGAGGATCCCTTTCAGGCCCCTGTTAAAAAAAAAAAAAGAAAATCACCTGCAAGCTGCTCCTCTGTGAGCTCTTCCCCAGTGTGGTGGTGCAGCATCTCTGTGCTGCAGAGAGGCTGTTCGCAGACCTGCGCATCCCACCCAGGCCTCTGCAGCCACAGCCTGTCCCAGCCCAAATCTTGCTCCGTCCTTTAGCCTTTGGAACTTGAGTACATGGCAACAATGAATCCTCTTCCCTCTTCTGAAGGCTAGTTTCTGCAGAACAGGTATTTGTCCTAAACATGAGGCGGATGAGTAAATAAACCTTTAGGAAAAGCAGACAGGGCTATGAATTTCTTTCTCTTTGTTAATCTCTTTAATAATGCAAGGAGCATTAATAAGAAAAAGTGGACTGGGATGTGATATTTTTTCGATACTGATGTACAACCCCAAATTTAAAGCATCGTGTCGGATAAGTGGTGGGGTCTGTATTAGTATATCTGACCACTATTTTGACTGAACACCAAGGAAAAAGCATAATTACATCTCAAGCCAGAGTGAACTACCACACCAGGGCATCTGTGAGCCCCCTCTCCCGCTGTACGTGTACAGGGTTCCCCAAACCACCTCCTTGAATCAGTCCTTCATTCTGAAATTGCACCACTGTGGGTGGCTCCTGTGCTGCCAGCAGGCTCTGAGCGCTGGTGCCAGGGTCCCCCCACTTGGAGGGGATTATAGGATCAAAGTTGGATAGCACTGCAGTATAATGTAATGTGGTATTGTATACTGTTTTAGGAACTTCACAGGTTTTCACAGAGGGAAAACCAGTGGTAGGTTGAGCTGCCTGGATTTTGTATCCAGCTGAGGCTGAAAAAAAAAAGTTTGAGGATTTCTGGAAGACATACGAGTTGTGTTTTGCATGCAGGGAGCAGTACTGTCCCTAACGTTGTAAAGTTTTGAAGTCCAGTGCTTACCACTGCCCAGATGTGCCCTCAGTTTGCTTTACTGTTATCAAAGTAGAAACTAATAAAACCGTGCCAAATCCCAAGAGAGACTTGAGGAGATTTCTAGGAGCACTTGCCACATTTCAAGTCTTCCACACAGTTGCTTTGGCTGAATGGCGTAGGCTAATAGCGTGAGCATCGCTGCTGCTGGTTTGATGCATAGCTGGTGACCACGTTTCTTACAGTCACCTCCGGGGAGCAATCACCTTCTGCATGCTGACTTGTTTAGTGTTAACTTCAGCAGCCTCTATGTTGCCCTATAACTATGTTTTTACTTTCTTTGTCACCTTGAGTTGCCTCTCTATTAGCAAGTTGAATAAAAGAGGATAACAATATAATTGGACAAAATATTTTCAATTTAGTATTGCAGTTCTGGTGATAGGCTTGTAAGGGAAGAGTGGGCATTGACGCCTGCGGTAGCGTGTAGCAGAGAGAAGCACAGTATGGGGGTAAGGTCAGGTTATACAAATGATTTAAGGGCATGCAATCAAAAGCAAATGATTGTTTTAGAGGTAAAATCTACCACTTAGGCTAAAAGTTAATGTCAGTTCTTGCAAGCTGTAGCAATATTCTACCCATTATGAAGACTGCCCCTGCTTATCGAAGTGAGATGCTTAAACCATCCTGTAAGTGCCTGCTAGTGAAGTCAGTGCAGTGAACATCAGCGAGGTCAGGCTGTTGACCTTCAAAAAGAGATTTCCCTTCTGGAGGAGTAACTCCTGAAAAGGCAGACGGCTAACTTGGGTTTTGGTGTTTTATAGTGTGTAATGTCCATTGTTTTATAAATGGTCTCTCCCCACTACAGGCACAACATCAGCTGTTTCCAGCAAGTGTGTGTGTGTGAGGATTGGACCAGAATGTTTTCAAATATATTAGTTCGGAAATTAAGTATCAGTGGTGTAAAATGTCTATGGAAAGATTAAAGAGGAATTATTTGGGGGAAGGGAAAGATGATAACTTTGTGTCCAGTAAAGAGTACCTGACTCGCTAATACTGTGAACAGAGTGAGGCTGTACAGGTAATCAGTTTTGTGAAGGTTTTATAAAATGATATAAAATGACATAACTCACTACATGGCTGAGCTTAATTTAGTAATAGATCGGTGTCCTTTCTTTTAGACAGTGATGCTATTTATGTAGAATATTCATTATATCGTGGTAACAGAGATCCTCCAAAAGCTAAATAATTGAAGACAGGCGCTGGAAAAACAGTGAATACACATTACAGTTTCAAAGACTGCTATTGCTGAAAGCCACCTAATTGTATTCTGCTGCAATTAATAATAATCTTAATGGCTTTGCATATTTATGAATATATAAAAATAAATAAGACAATACACAAGCTAGGATAAAATGTTTGTTCATAATCTTTTATTGCTGAACAGTAATTAAGCATGCCTGTAATCACAGCATCATTTTTCATTGTGGATAGGTTTGGGTGGGATGGGAAAGTTTGAGAAAGAAAATGTGACTATTCAGAAAATTACCTTGCATGAAAGATTTGAAATCATAGATATTTAAATTGACGCATATGTTTGCTTCTCATTTCCCTGCCCATTACCTGTAGCATGGCTTTTTGGCTTGGTATACCCCACGTATGTGGAAGGGCATTGGTTCTCATCCCCCTCCCCACTGTGAGATGGCTGCTGAAGTTTTTGGTTGCCTTTTTTTAGTCTATATTGAATAGGCGGTCGTACTGAAAGATTAGAGAAGACCTCCTGGCCTTTAAACAAATACTAATAATCTCTGAGGTTTTGAGATTAAAATTTGTCTGACGGGTATGCAAATATAAATTCAGGATAAGGCCACAGAGAGTATTGCTTGAAGTTTTGGCCCAAATGGAATTACTCTCTGCTTACATCCATGCAACTGAGAGATGAACTTGACTGGCTGAGGTTTCCCTTCAATCTGCACAGTAACTGCTTACTCTCATTAGGAATTTTTTTTCCCTTTACAGCCCCGTGCATTACAAAGTGTTCCTACTTTGTTTTGTCTTGACCTTTCATAGTCACTAAAAATCAATAGACTTTAATGCATTTATTAAATAAGGAGGATTCAAGGGATTAACATGCAAGGTTCACTGCTGTAGCAAGAGGAGAGGATAAAGAGTAGAATGTTACTGCACAGCCAAGACAGGCTGCTGTGGTTACAAGAGCACTCTGCTCCTTCTCTGGTAGGAGCTGGTGACTGCCTGTTGATCAGGCAGCCCAAGACGCTGCTGCTGTCTTCTTCACTCTTAAACTTCCTTCAAAGGAGGAAGCTTGCTCATATCTTTTTCCCTTTTCTTCTTTCTTTTCTACTATAAAGGGAAATTACTTTTTCTCCTGCTTCAGTTGGACTATACTCGACATCCTAGGGGTAGGGGGTGATGGGACTTCAAACATAGCTGGATACTATTTGAGCTTCAAAGAAATTGAAGTATTTATTATGAAACATGCTTTATGGATGCCACATAGACCTTTACATCCTTCAGATCCCGGCAGTTATGGAAAATAAGATCCAGCTGATAAGAGGATGCCAGATTTCTGGTGTTTGTAGGGCCCTTACAAATGGAAGCTCTCATTTAAAAGCATTGCTTGACTAAGATTATAATAGGAGAATGTTGTTCTCTTTTTAAAGTTGTCCTTTGAGGTAGGACTTACCATCCCCAGTGTTGAGGAAGGAGATCATGCCTTGCACCCTAGATGAACACTTAATAAATAACGCAGAAGTTTGAAAGCTCTTTCTTGGTTGGAGGTCTTGAATTCTTTTAGCATTCATATCAGCAATTCTGCATTCAGCTTTTCTTTAGCCTTAATGTCTAATGCCACCTGTTATCATCCAAATTTGCATGCAAATCCCCTTTCAGATTCATGGTGTTGGCTTCTTACAGCTGCGTTGCGTTACACTGATGTCACACTGACTGGCCTGGTGCAAGAAACATAATTTACTTGGGAGGACCAGCAGCCTGGATGCAGTGCAGTACTTTTCTTCTCGCTTTGGAGCTTTACTTCTCACCTGCATGTAATGATAGTTTTTCTTTGAGATGAGCAAATAAATGAGCTTAGTGAAAGCTCAAGGTGTCATGCTGAGTAACCTCAGCAGAAGTGAGATGACTTTTGCCTGCGTTGTTGATGCTCAGACAGAAGTTCCTGAATTCCTAAACTGTTTAGCTGTGGGGATATCAGTGGCCATACTTACAGCTTCAGTTGTGAAGATGGAAGTAACTTGGATTCCTGAAGATTCACTGACTGTAGAAAAGTCTTTTGTTTGACCAAGCTAAGTCAAAAGATTTTAACATTAGCAGAGCTTCCTCTTCCATCTTTTGTAACCCTGAATTGCCTATGAGCTTATTCTGTGCTGTATTTTTTGTTTCCAAGAATACACTGACTTTTGTGACCTGATTTTTTTTTTTTTAAGTAGTAAGATTTGTGCAACTTTTGTGCTCAATTTAGTGTTCCATCGGATGTATGTTCTTATGCATCCTTTCTGTTTCTAAGTTTAGCTACCCATATTTGTGCAAATCTCTTGTTTTAAATAAAGGATTGGGGTCTTTAGCATCCCATCAGAGACATGCATGTATGTGATTACAGAATACCAGTCCTGTACGTTTTTTAGGTCCTTTGGAGAAGGAGTGAGAAGCTGAGCTTGTTCTTACTATATTCTAGTCTCTAGCCACAAATATACACATATTAGCTGACATCCTTTCTGAGTGGCCAGTGTAAATGCTGTTGATTTCAGCAGGAGGTTGGCTGAGCTCAACGTACCTGATATACCAACTTACCTAACCTGTGCGTGCCCACCTACACACCCATGTTGATGATTTTGAATGCAAATTTAAGGTAGGCTTTTCTTTGGCATTTTGTCAACCTATCCTTTATAAACTAGTAGTAGAGAACATGGATGTGCTGGCATATCTTTTCTCTAAACATCTGTCACAAGGCTTTTTATGCCTTTTATTTATGTGTGTTAATAAGGGAAATGTCCTTACCTGTTTAAAGCCAGTAATTCTCTTATGTAGCTGACACTTTGTAATGTGTCTTTGAAAAGATTACAGGTTGACTGACCCCCACCCCTGACCAAACAAAAAGAAACACCCAGACCCAAAATCTGGGAATGACAAGCTACTTACGGCATGATCTGCTACAACATATTAAAATGAGAGTACATATATGAACATTTTCTTTCAGTACGTGACAACTCTCACACAATGGTATCTTGATGTGTCAACATGCATTCAGATCTCAGCATATTAAGAATGATTTAGAAGGAAACAGTGTCAAACCATATTGATCAAATTTTGGTGTTTCAAGATTTAATTATTTCCTTTCCCCTCAGCTGCTTTATAGGGAACAATGCTTTGGGTAGGTTTTAAAAAAAATAACATCTATCACCATAAGTAAGAACCTAAATAAATTCTTATACTAAAAGTATCAGATACGGAATTTTATAGCATTTTGCTTTCTTGGGACATAATCATATTTAGTCTGCAATAACAGAAGAGTGTTAGATATGCACACAGAGGTGGTTAGATGATCAGTAATTGATTGTTTTCTTCTTAAAGAGCAAACTTCTTGTATTCCAAAATGTGAGAGTGCTTTCCTTTTATGGGGTCAGCATTGATTGTACATAAAACATGTGATAGAGGATGTCTGGAAATGGTAATTAAAATTGTAGCGTTTCAAAAGTGAGCATTGATTATATTTCAGGGCCATACCTCTCAGTTTAAGGAGTAAACAACAGTCATTCAGCTAGCATGCTCTGAGGCTTTTGCATCAGGGCAAGGAGGGGGCTTGAAATGACAATTTGAGTCATACCTTTGTAATTGTTCTAGTGAAAAGTAGAACATTACAGGTTAATTACATTTAAGAGAGGAACTTACCTGGTTTCCTCCTTTTCAACTTCCACTAGCAGTTTTTTAGTGACTAAAGCCCTTAATGAAGTACTTACTGCTTCCTCTGAAACATGGCTTAGGTGCCCAAAGGGAACCCTCTAGTGCTAAACTTGTCTGGTGGGCAGGGAAAGGGGACCATGAGAGGTCATGCTGCTTAAATGACAAAAGTTGGCCTCAGGTGTTACACCAGTGGGGTATATCAAGACACTGAAGATCAGAAGACAGGCATATCTTGCAGATTATTTTCTTAAAGACGAAGAAATTTGGTTTTTTTTTCAATTTCACTAAGCCAGTAAAAGCTAAGGCTTATAGTGGAGAAATGCATGCAGTCCTACTTGCACCACGGCTTCACAGTCTCCACTGCAAGGCTGTTGGCTTCCTGTGATTTCATCCAAACTCGGATGTCTTCCTGACACCTCACTCCTGACGCCGGCGATGCAGAATTGATACATCTCACATAGCAGCCGTGTCAGCTGGAAGCATGCACAATTGCTTGGTGCAGGTTGGAAAAGACGCACATCTAGGCTGTGCCGTTGGCTCGTCTCAGCATGCCGTTATTGTGGCAGCTTGTGGTGTTAATGCCAGTTAGTGTAACAAGGCAATTCAAACAAGGTTCAAAGCCACTATATTCAAGGCAGCCTAACTGCGTTGGAAGTAACTCTTGGTTATGATGGTGCCCTTACCTTTTAAAGACAAAAGAGCAGTTCCTAGGGATTTGGTGTTGCACTTCTTCTTACTGCATGCAGAAGTTATTCCTGAAGCACTTCCCTGTGTGTTGTGCAATACACACAAATGTATGAAAATAGCTTTCCGTGCAGCTGCTGAGACACTGCTAGAAGTTTCCACAACAGTTGGCATAAAACTAAATGAATCCAAAGCCTTTCCAGTGTGATGTGCAGCGTGTGGAAGCAGGTTTCTTCTATAAGCCTTCGTCCTTCAAGAGACAAACCAGACGATAACTAGCAGGGGTTAGAAAGAACTTTCTCCAAAGGGTAGGTTGTTCCACGGTTCATCATCATGGATTTTTTTAAGGCTTCCTTAAGAAGCATTTTGTATTAGCTCTTCTTAAAAGCAGAGGATAGGATATTTGATTGGCTCACTGCTGAGCTTGCATGTCTCTTCCATACAAATTGAAGCTGCAGATCCTCCATTCCAGTTACGGAGCATTCTTCTGGCTAGCTCCCATCATTGGATGAAATGCTTTAGTGAGTTGAATAAAGCGCAGTTTGGTTCACAGCAGAAGTACAGACCTGTCTTCTGTCTTTCTGTCCTTAGACTTTTTAATGGGAGTTTACATGGCCTGCCTGAGGCAGGAAAGCACAGAGCCCAGGGTGCCACCAAAACCCTGTTGCTTAGCAAAGGCAGGAAATTAATTGGGTGAAACGTGTGCAGACGATTGTTAAGAGGATTGTATGCCCTGCTAGCTGTTAAGATGTATGCGCTTACTCTGCAGCAAATATGAGAGTGTACAAGTAACTTGGCACTCAATAAATGAAGTCAAATTATCCTTCTTCCACTCTAGGTGCGTGGGAGGTTAATGCAGTTCAACAAACTGTGAGCTGTGCCCTGGCCTTGAGGTCGTCTGTCTGCAAGGTACCAGCCCAGCCAGCTGACGTACCGTTGCGTACACAAGCTTGGGACTTGCTGCAGATGTGGGATCAAACATATGCTTAAAATGTTGTCCGGTCTGGTTTTAAAGCATACCAAATGAGGGAAGCTTATCATGTTCTCTCATAACCCCTCTGAGACTATAATAACTCACAATTAGGAAGTTTGTGTCTTATTGGAAGGTTAAATTCATGTAACTTTACTTTCCAAACACTAGATTTTATATCGTCAGCATGGCTGAAAAACTCCCTACTACCAGAACCTCCATTTGTAAGTAGTTATGGATAGCGATTATATCATCTTGTAGCCTTCAGATTGCTAACCTGAGCAACTCTGGGTTTGGTCTTTGGACACCCTACTATTTGACATTCACCTTGAAGAAGTGTAGATGCAAAAACTGGAGTACAGTGTTATAGTGAATGTTGCATCAGTGTCGCGTAGAAAGCTCACATCACGGCCTGTTTTCACTGAACGTTGCCCTTTTTGTATGTTTACCGTTCCAGTATTTTTTGCCCCCTCACTACGTAAAGAGCTCATGTTGTGGACATTAGCTGCAGGAAAGGAGGAGTTGTCTGTTTTATGTCTGTACATACTGTTCAATGCAGGCAAAACATTTTTTGTGTCTCATTTTGAAAGATTGAAATTAAATGGATCAGCCAGCCACAAAACCCATTGGTGTAAACCAACAGGACTTCAGCAGAATTATGCCAGTTTACACCATGTCAGAATGGAGCACGGAATGATGCAGCAATTCTTACTACTACAACTACAGACTGCTAGGAGCAACACAAATTGTTTCAAAGAGGTCTTATGTTTTGTCACTAGTAGGTTGTGTTTAATTAAATGAAAGTACATGTTAGCTTTGGCTTATTATGCACTTGTATAGAAGGTAAAAAATAAATTGTCCTCATGAGATGAACCAGTGCATTTATTATGAGACTTAAAGGGAATAACAAACGTATAAGTAGGTGAAAATTGACAGTGCAAGTGTTTTCTAGAAAACTGTATGCTTACATGACTTGACTGGTAGAGTGTTGTTGATTTCAGGGCACAGCACTTTTACTGCCTAAATCACAAATGCTGTCAAAAAGTCCCAAAATGTTTTTTGGCTTTTGGTAACATATAGGCAGAAATAATGTCTGATTGTTGATCTTGAATCACTGGGTATCTGCCCTGCCAAGGTTGCATCAGTAACTTCAAAGCACAGATGGGTTTGTATCTAATTCCTAGCCTACTACAGACAAGCTTGTTCTATTTTTGCAGAAAAGTGTACAAAGAAACTAAATTTTCACCACAAATGAAAATACTAACTGCCTTTGGAAACAGCGTTATTAATGGTCCTCATATTTACGTATCGGCTGCTGGTAGTTCCTGCCTTGCCTAGCAAGACTTGGACATGAGACTATCTTACGTCCATAGTAAATGATCAGATTAGCATTATGATCGGCATTAAATGATCACATAGGAGTAACAAGCTCTGTAGGGCTTATTTCTCCTCCATAGATTTCTGCTTGTCCAAGGGTGGCACTTGCATTATTTGGAATGACCTTGGCTGTGTGGTATTTTCAAGTGCTGAGAGTTTATTGCAGAAAAGCTAAATAAGCCCAGTTAATGTTACTGTAGCAACAAATAGGAGCATGGGGAACAAGTGATGCTTGAAGTATTTTG
Source organism: Sagittarius serpentarius (assembly GCA_034782735.1). Classification (NCBI taxonomy): domain Eukaryota; kingdom Metazoa; phylum Chordata; class Aves; order Accipitriformes; family Sagittariidae; genus Sagittarius; species Sagittarius serpentarius. The sequence continues at coordinate 13,240,150 of JAVKLA010000042.1, read as the reverse complement.
ACCTGATTGCTCAAACTGTCTGTGTGTTTGATCACCAGGCTAGAAGACAGTGTCATCCCTGGAAAGGCAATGTGATGCCTTAATGCAGTTAGACCCCCTTCCTGTAGTAGCAGTTGTGTCAGGAAAAAGATTTTGCTACCTCCATGTTTGCATCAAGAGGGCAAAATCCTGTTCTGTAAGATTCAGTGGCTGTGAGCAAGCTTCTCAAAACCTGTCTTGCTGCAGTCGGGGTTTTATTTGTTACTAGAGGAACTCTAATATCTCAAATGCAACTGTTATGTTTCATTATTAAACAGCAGTTTTCAGCTTGGGTTTTAAACCTGGTGTTTTTAAGTCTGCAACCTCTCATCTGAAGGACGTGGTGAGAAGGGTTTCCTGCTTTCTGAATTAGTATTTAATGTGTGGGAAGTGTACATCCCAATTGAAGTTTGTCTTCAGAAGCTTCTAATTAGGACAGAGTGGTTTGATTTTTCAGGAGGTACCTTTTGGGTTTCCTGAAATAACAAGACAACCACAGGGGTGATGCAGAGCAGGTATCACAGCTTACTGTCATCTTTGCAACTGTCAGAAGTGTTTTGGTGGTAAGTGAACCCGTGTGTTTGAATAAATAAATATTTTTTACTTAATTTGTGGTTTTCATGCTGAAAAAAGCAGTCAAGTTTGAGGTATAATGACTGACTTTTTTTTTTGTTTGCAGTGGCATGAAAAGTTTCAGAAAAACTGAATGATGTTTTAAGCAACTTCCCCGCAGGATGCGGAGCCACTTAGGTATTATTTTCCATATAACTTTATACAACAAAGCAGGAGCAAGGAGGCAGGAGAGCAAAGTGTAAAGTGGCCTCTTGGGGGGGTAACGATATGGTATGCATTGCAGAGAAAAGCAGGCAAGTGTTTGAAGTCACTGCAGTCAGTCTAGGATGTGCGAATAAAGACAAGAATTGCCCTGTGTCTGGTTTTCTGCCAGAGCTGAAAGGCTGTTCATGTTAGCTCACAGATAGCGTTTTATTTGGTAACTAAGTTTTTGTGATCCTGAATTCTGGGTGCAGAGGCGAGACCTTACAATTGATGGTTAAATTTCAGAGGGAGCTCCTGAGCAGTGCTGTGGAGAAGGATAGGCTCTCAGCTGTAAAGGATGGTGCTTGGTTCTGTGAAGCAATGGCTACGGCTGAAACGCGTTTCTGCCAGAAACTTCCGGACAGACTTACACAAGCAACGCTTTTGTCTTTTAATCTCGTTTCCAATGAGAAAAGCAGCATGTTTATGGGTTGTGGAAGGATCCATCTTCCTATTTTCCTGATTATCGTTTGGAGGCACCTCGAAACCTCTTATCCCAGCAGATGTGCACCAATGAGAGAGACTTCTGGAGACTCAGGTCTTGAATCAATGATGTGTCATGTACTGGATGCACCACTTCAAAACCCAAAGCTGTTGAGTGATGCAAGTCTCCAGGCTTGTGCTGTGTGACCATAGCATGGTTAGTGGGGTCCTGTACATGGCACTGGGCTCTGGCTTCCTTTGCAGTTAGTCTGTAAAAGTGAGGAAGGATTTCAAAGCAGCAGATGTGAGCCTTTGCCTGTGTTGAATTCGTTGTTGTTCCCTGGCACTGAGTTCCTCTGTGTCAGAAGAGGGGAATTATTAGCTCAAGAGGTAGCAGGTAGAAACACAGAGACTTTTTGTTCCTGTCTGAAGTCACCTCATCGAGCTTTTGGGTTGGTATGTTGGCAGCTGAGCAAAAGGCTGTTTATTCTACATGACTCTTGGAACAGTTTGGAATAGCTTCCAGAAAGAGTGGCTTATTCCCCAAAAAGCTAGTCAGAAACTTTTATCGCATCTGTCAGTCATTGCTCTTGCTTTTATGGGTCAGCTCTGAAGAGCCAGTGCAATTAGAGCATCGTATGTAGTCTCCAGGCGAGCTTTACGGCTCTGCCAGTGGAATGCGGATTTTGCTTACAAAGTTTTAAATTATTATCTGTATACTTGTGAAGACCTTGTTTGTTTAGAAAAGCCACTTGTCTGGTCTCGAAACTGGCAGAAGACGATCCTCCTTTCTTTCCTTCTTGCTTTCTCCATGTCTTCCAGAGTGACATAAATCACGTCCTTTTTCCTTGCTCTCCCAAAAATGTAGGTTTCATTTCGATGAGAGCTATAAAATCATAGGTAACCTCTTTTCCTCATCTTTCCTTTTGCAAAACAATTTCATGTAATTGCAGTCTGTTTGTGTGATTTGTTGATCCTTGCAGGATGAAGTGTGTGTAATTCCTTCTGCTTCTCCCCTGGAAATCCCCTTGCACGTTGTCTTTGTGTGTAGTATCTGTAGCAGATACTCCCTGCCTGTTGGTGCTGGTAGCTCTCTTCAGCAGTCTGTTACCATTGAAAGCTAGAAAACGATGAAAGAGGAGGATGAGGAATAACAAACTGTGTTAACATTTCTTGCAGGGATGAAGTCGTACGTTAGGTGTGTTGTGAGGAACATGCTCCGGAAGGTGTAATGTGTTGTTGCTGCTGTTTTAATAAAGCTGCAGGGAGCTTGATGCAGAAATGAAGTTCCTTCTTAGTACTGGCCCCTTCCGATATCATGCTCCCCAAAATCTGCATTTTCCGAAGCCTCCAACTTCTATTGCCTTTAAAGAAGTATTCCCCAGCTTTGAGGGGAGGAAGGGGATGACTGTGATTGTAAGACAGAAGTGCCTGAATTTTGTCATTTACCCAAAACTTTTTTCTCTTTGGCTTTTAAGTCACTTGTTTATGGAAATAGTTTTTCCTTGTAGTCTCCTTTTTCCTCCAGAAGATAAAACTGCAGATTAAGTAACGTTACCCATGGGAGCTCTCATGATGGTTATCGACTTCCTTTGAAATACTGAACTGTTCTCTGTTTCACAAACTGTACCACTGGCAAATAGGGATGTGGGGATATAAATTTTTGCAATAGTGTCTATTCAACCACTGTTTGAGAGGTTTTGTTTTTTTTTTTAATTCCTCACTGTTGGGCCTTAAGAAAAATGGTAAGATGTTTTCAGTTTGAAAGGGACTATGAAAAAACAGATGGTATTAGAGAGCGGCAAAATGTGAAGTGACTCTTCTGCTGTAGTTCCTCCTGTGCAGTCTTCACAGCAGGTTTGTAACACAGGTCAGATCTGCTATTTCTTTTCAGCCATAAATACCCATCTTGGAGCAAAAGCAACATGTAAGCTTCATATATGTAGCTTTAAGTCAGAATGCTAATTTTAAATTTAAAATCACTTTTAGTGTTTAGTTTATGAATGTCTTTATTAGCTCAGTAAATGGAACCTGCAAGAGCAAAGCAGATTGCTGCTGCTGTGGCATGGTAAAAGAACTTGTTTTTTTTAACTTGGTTAAAAGGAATTTATGTGAAAATAACCTGCAAGAAAAAAATAAATTACATGGATGATTCAGTAATTCACAGTGAGTATGAACGTGTCTACTAGCACAGGTTTCTTGTTGGGGGAGAAGAAAATTGCACTGATTTGTGACAGAAATATGAATGTCGAGGAGAAGGAATGAGTAAAATGGACAGGAAGGAATTCTTCATTCCAGGAATGCGTATTGCTCCTTTCAGATAAACTTTTTGTTCAGTTGTGTTCTGCTACTTCACCCTTTTCAAAATCCCTATGAGAGCATTTGGGCTTTAGCTCCTGGAAGAGGTTAACAACTCTTCTGCATAAAAAAATGCATCTGACTGACAGGGGTTTCTCATGGTAACGGTTCCTTCTACCAAACGGGCTCTTGACATGTTTTTCTCCCATGGGATAAATAATTCGTAAAAGTTAAATATGACTCTTTGGACTACTGATTTTGTCCTAATTCAAAGGTTGACTTAAGGCAGAAAATTATTCCATTGTTCTGATCCATTTGCTTTTGTTGCAGTTACGGTCTTTCTGTTGTGCAGTTGTAAATTTGCACATTGCATCATGTTTGCAGATGAAATTTTAATGAAAAACCTTATGTCAGTGTGGTTGTCCAAGAAAAAAAAAAAAGGATTGCTCTGAGATAGCTCAAGGGAGAGAACAACACTTTATGGAACCTGAGATAACAAGTTGCTTTTAAATATCTTGAATCAGGTACTTTAAAAAAGCAGTTAGGAGAAGAAACAATACTGAATTATCTGTTTCACAGAAACCTCTCTTTTGAATTATAGATCCCCTCCTCTAAGCTTCCATGGTCTAAATGTGTGTAACACATGTGCAGTATTTATCTCCCCCCGAAAGTTATGGTGAGGGGTACAGTCAAGAAGAAGAATCTGGTTTACTTAACCCCAGCTAAGAGTATGCTTGCGTCATCCCCCAGCCTGCCTTTGGAAGGCTTTGTAGTAATGTGGGTTTGAAGAAGAGAGAAACAAATGACTTAACGTTGGAAAAAAACACTTGCCCTGAAGGAAAACTCAGTAGATGCTATTGACTGTAGCCACTTGCAATCTCGCCAGATGTTGGTGGAAATGTAAGTGGATTTAAGTATCCTTAAGAAACGTGTGGTTGATGAAATTAGCTAAATTCAGGGATGGACATGCATCTTTCTACAGCTTGTTTTAGAACTTGATTAATACATAGCTTTCTTGCCTCCTGTTCTTGCTCTCATTAAAACTTCTGAAACTGTTGGGAAGCAAGTGGCAACTTTTGTTTTAACTTTATTCCTTCAATGCTGCATATGAACAGTTTTAAATTTACTATATTTCAGCACTGCAGTGTAGTGTACAGATTGGTCAACAAGGATTCTGAACTTGTCAGAAACAAACATGAATTAAATCTTTTTTTTTTTCCTTGAATCTTGCAGTTTTGTTTCTGCTGATGTGGGCTCTGTCATACCAATTGCTCTGTAGTAAATTATTACTAAATGTTAGGTGGTAGTGGTGATTATTTCAAAGATAGGGTGATCTAGAAGAGACAGCTTGCACAGGAAAAGCAGTCAGTCATATTAACAAAACTGGCAATAAATGCCACAAAACATCATCATCATTTTATACCCCTTTTGGTCATGCTGTTGAGCTAGATGAACTATGTCCTTGTTTGTGTTTCAGAGAAGAAATCTGAAATATAGTCACTTCAGGGAAAATGCAAGTACCTTGATTTATTGATGTTATTTTATCAATTTTGCACAGGTTTTGCGGGGAGGAGGGAAGGACGGAAGATTAGCAATTTCAGATGAAGACAGGCAAAAATGTTCACAAATGCCTGTCACACCCCAAAAGCAGTAATCAAATTACTGCCGTGAAGCAAAATGATATAATTGATTATGAAACTTGAAATCAGTGCCTAGAGCATTAGGAAAGCTGACAGTGTGAGCCAGTGTATTTAAAAAGTGGGTGCAAATCTATTAAATATGTTTTTAAGGGGAAGGAATCTCCTGCAGAAGGATATGGTATCAATAATTTATGGGCATGAACAAAATGCTACATCAGTGATTTATAGTGTCAGGCGGGGCTATTAATATGATTAGAGTTCAGAGTTTAATTCACTTCCCTCTTTAAAAAAGGAGAATTATCTCCTGTAAAGACTCATGTGAGTTGTTTCAGATGGTGTGTGAGGACCCTTCTGGGTTAAGCTGGAGGAGCCATTTTAAAGCAGTCAGAGGCAATGGGCATTGCAAGTTCCTGTTTCTTAAACATACGGTATCCATGATCAAGTTTTCTTCTTTTTTTTTCATTCTTGAGGGAAGAAACTATCTAACAGAAGTACTAAGTAACTAGGTGACTTCTATTTCCAATACTGTCAGTCTGTCACCAGCTCTCCTTTTGCATGCACCCCTATAGCAAAACCAGAATTTGTGTGGGACGAGCACTTTTCTTTAAAACGCTAGCAGGTGGGAGAAACTGTAATGCTGTCATCGCAGTAGGGTGTCATTTGCGTGTTAGAGAGGATCTCTCTCATTTCAGTTGTTGTAGAGGAGACTGGTTTTGAGTTGAATATCACTAGTTAATATACCAGTTGCGGACAAAACTTATTCCAGAGTCAGTAGGCATTTGCTTTAGGCCTTTTTCCCTAAATCTCTGAGTTCACATGCCTCTGCAGTCTCTGAAGGGAATTGGTATTACCGCAATATTTTATCAGCATCTATCAATATGAGAACTGAAACTCGGCAAAACCTAGATGGGAACAATTCATAAAGTTCACGGAAGACAGGTAAGATTGGGGTTAACAACGGAGAAGACGATTCAGGTACAAGCCACTATTCTGCTGCTGCAATCCATCACAAGAACAGGAGGGCAAGGTTGCTGGTTGCACTGCGTGGAGCGGCACTGACTTGCAGTCCCTGTAGATCACATCTCCCTGGGCAGAGCAAGCAGGAGCGGGTCTGGTTCTGTCTGGGCTGGACCCAGTGCGTGCCTTTGGTGAGTGAGAGGAGACAGAATATGGGCTGGTGGCAGGAGGTGTAGGAGTTTCTGACCGCATAACCTCCCTGGGAGCTTCTGCCTGACTGCAGAGCCTGCTCTGGCTGCAGCACAGGAGGGTCCCTGCGGGGCTGCAGTTGGCTTGCTGTGACCTAGCACTGTCACCCGTCTCCTGGTACATGACCCGGCACAGCCGGTGTGTCTCGTGACCTATGCTGGAAAACAAGGTACTTGAGTATTAGGATGAAAATTTTGTCATTTGGGGTATTTAAATATTTTCTTCCTAACCTATGAGAACCATTCTGTTGGCACAGATTTGAAGTCATTTGACTTCCTTAGAGGAAGAAAAAAAAGAAAGAGCTGCTCCATTCTCAGTATCGAATGACTTAATTTCTTCTGAAGAGGCTAAAACCAGAACCACCTCCTGGAAGTCTTGTTGTGATTGTCTTGGTATCCTCTGTCCTTATGTGAATGTTATTTGCATAGTTTGTCACAACTGTTAAAGTACTGCTTGCACAAAGACCGCAGGAGTTAGGCATGGCACCATTGCCCTCATTTTATGGATGAGAAATGAAGCCCAGAGAAAATTCTCTGTTTCAGTGTTGTGGAAGCCAAAGGCTCCAGGGGAAGGGAACTGATCTCCCCAGAAGCAAGACTAGTGTAGGTAAAAAATGAGAGTCTCATTGCTTGCTTCATTAGGAAATCTGTTTGCAGTCCCAAGCCCCAGTGACTTTAGATATTTGCCACCCAATTCTCTAAATCTGCTTTTTAAACACAGTTTCTCTTCCCTGTTTGCCCTGCAGAGCTGCTGCTTGCTATCTTGGGCATCCTCCTCTCTCTTAGTTTTCAATTAATCTCTCCCCACTCATCTCAGTCTGTTCCCCTGGCTGGCGCAGAGCTCTCCCGACAACTCTCATCTGTGGGAGGGAAATGTGATTTAATGGGGAGGAAAGAGGAGCTGAGTGCTTATGCCTGTGAGTGATATTTGAGCTGTAGGTTTATTGCCATACACACCTCACCCTGCTTAAAGTCTGCTCCAGCATCTCAGGGATCTCTTCCACCTCTTGCAGCTTTTCTGGACTAGCTCCTTACCTTCATCTTCTGCTGCTATGAGTAAAACTTTAGGCAGATGCAGTGCTCTTGCTCTGACCTTCAGTATTGCTCCCACAGCTAATATGAAATGCCATACAAACCTTCATGCAATTTTCCGTGGCTGCTGTAGGCACTGTAGGCAAAGTGTCTTATTAATGGAGGAACCACGGGGGATTCTGATTGCGCTGTTGCTTCTGATTGTCACACTGGCTTAAAGATAAGTTATGCTTGGGTTAGTCCGGCCATATCTCCCCATGCATTTCACTTGGGTATGAAATAATTGGCACCTAGATGCTTTTCTATTATCAAAGCATTTTAGGTGAGTTTGGAATTAAAAGCTCTCTGGTCGAGGGGAGTGATTTGTGAGGCAGTAACCTTACTGGGAGCTGGAGGGGGAATTGAGGCTGTAGAGGGAGGGGGTTTCAGAAGGTGTGGGGAACGGGCGCGGGAACTGGGCATTGGTCAGGGAATTCTTGCTGGGAGCCTGGGAGGGAAGGTATTTCAAGAATGAGTTTGGATGGAAGTCGAAGTACTGGTCTGGGGGTCTGGAAAGAACTGTGTGTATTAGGTGTGTACTGGGACCTCCATGGCAAATGGAGAGGTGGAAACCTTGTATTGTAGCAAGCAAATAGTTGGGCTTTGTGTGAAGGGAGGGGGAAAAGAAAAGAAGCTAAAATGATTCTTCTGGTCTAAATGCTTGGTTTCAACACAGCCGGAGTGATTGCAACTTTCAAAGCGCGTTTTCCCCAAGACGAAGTTTCATGTGGCATAAAAGCTAGCATTTGACATCTTTTTCATGTAATGACTGTATTAACAAAAGAAGGCCTTGCTGGTGGCTGCCTTTGTAAAACAACTCCAGTGTAGTTCTTCATTCTCTTAACACTTGTGTGTGACTTAAAGTCAGCTCAAAACTCCTGCTGGAATGCGAGCAGGTCAGCTTGTGTGCACACGCAGTTAGAGTATTAGAAAGTTTTCCACATGGCTGGAGAAAGGCGCTTTGCAACTGTTCATTTTCGTTGCAGTGGGCAGTTTTAATACACTGATGTTTGCTGCACTGCAGCATTTAACATTCCTATCCCATAAGCAGTGCGAGAAGTATCACACTCGGCTCTAACTGCGCAGGGATCCAACATGAGATGCGGCAGTACGGTCTGTGAAGCCTACAGTTATTAGGAGTTCCTTCGTTATTAATGATAAGTTTTAATTGTTGTTGCAAACACTGACTTCAGCTACTTGCTGAGAGCTAAATATTCTTACAGCGCTGAAAGTTGGCCTCACTGCCTGGAAGGTATTGGCCAGAGTCTGTGGTGAATTGCCCTGATGTTTCTGGTTTCCCTGACATGAGGACGGCGTTCCTCAGGCTGCTGTTTGATTTCAAAGTTGTATTACGGTTCTACGCTTTTCTAAAGTGCCAAAACACAGACTTACCCGTGCTGTCCCTTTTCCCTGTGGGATGCACCCACAGTTGGTTAAACCTCACACCTTTACGGGAAGTCTGTAGCTCCTCTTAAAGGCTAAAGTTCACAGTTTTTTCTTCAATACTCAGAGCATCTGATGGGAAGGCTTGTTTACAAAAAAAAATGTCTAGGGAGTGTTTCATGTGCTATGTAATTTAAATAGCCATCCTGATTTCTTCTGTCTCTAAAAAGAGTGCAAGGGATAGGACAGGACTGTACAGAGAAGGAGCTAACTTGTATTTTAAGCCATTCTGCCAACACAGCCTGGTGGGGTGTGTATGTGGGAAGAGATTTCTAAATAGGAAACCGTGATGTGAGGAATCCTGGGAGCCATGAGGATTGTGTAAATGTTTTCTCTTTAAATCAGAAATAGTCTGCTTTCTTTACTGAGAAAACTCACTTTACTTATGAGAGAGCACAGTTTATAAACTGTGATAACTGGAGATGAAGCAAAGGGATGGGACTGTCATTCTGTAGACAAAAAAAACCCCAAAAGAACATTTCTGTACTGTTTGGATTTATTTTATAATAATTTTCTTTATCTTTTTGCAATCATTCATATACAGCTGACTACAGGAGTAGGGAAGCACAGAAATTTTGAACAGAGCATAAATAGGAGAATTAACTTTTGTTTCATTACTGCTGGAGACTCTTGTCTCTTTCTCCCACTTCAGTAGGAAACCAAATTTTGAAGGGAGCTGTGTTTCCTGGCTGTGAAGTCATTAGCTGGGTTTTTTTGTTTGGTTTGTTTGTTTGTTTTTGTATTTGTGTGCTTTTCAGCTGCTCTGGGTCGATCATCTTCATGTGGCGTAGAAAAGAGTATCTTGGTAGGGTTTTTTCTAAAACTGTAGCAGCCCTGCTTGTGCAAATGCACTGAAAATCTGGCTGTCCTGCAGTCCTGGGCAAAACTCAGAAAATTCACCAGAATTTCACACAGGGTCTACTATTACCTGTTCTTTCTACTCATTGTGCAGGCAGACCCCTCACCAGGAGAATATACGTCTGGGAAGGGACCTCCTGGGTCATTGAGTCCATTTTCCTGCCATCATAAGTAATCACATCATATGAGCCCTTTCATTAACTGATCAAACTCCATTTCAGAAGTACAAACACTTCTTGCCCCTACTACTCCCACTGGAAAACTGATATAGAACCTCATTGTCCGATTTCTGGGATGTATTTATTCACAGCTGGTTTGCACCCCCTTGTTTTTATGCCAACACTGTCCTTCAGTGTAAATAGGCTTCTGCCTCCTGAGTGTTTACTTATCTGGTGTATCCATAAGCAGAAGTTAAACCCCTTCCCAGCCTTCCTCTGGTCAGGCCAGCAATGATCATCCTCTTAGTCCTTTCCACCCGCTCCAGAGATAAAACTGAAATTACCCGCATGAGAAATTCTTCTCAGTGGTTGCTAATGCGCTAAAGAGAAAAAGCTAGAGGAAACTTTAAAGGGCAGCTAAACCGAGAATCTTTTTAAATTTAACTTCTGCTTCATGCTCTTTGTAAAGAATGTCATCAGCTTTTTGTTTTGTTGAAGCCGTGGCTGCTGGTAACTTTTCAAGCTCAGCAATATGAGCACCATGAGGTTTTTTTCATCCTAGAGGTTCCTTGAGGAAAAAGTCAGAGAGGAGAGAATTGGGAATACGTTTCTCAGGTAGTGGAAGTAATTTGTGGGGGGTATTGTGGAAAATATGGCTGGATATGCTGGTGTGAGATGTCATTGTAGTCCTTGTGGCAGAGCTGCTCCTTGTGAATTGGGTTTTTGGTATTTTGGTGTGATCCGGAAGGATCTGTGGTATCTCTCTACCCACTCTGTTCAAGAATTTGTTACTTAAAAGAAGGAAGCTGTACTGCAGATATGCTATAGCTGCATATTTTTTCTGGTCAGTGAGAAGTCAAATTTCAGACTGCTCTTTGTCAGGCAGGTGATAATAGCTTTATGTTTAAAGAAAAGGATGAAATGACTGAACATCTAGGACATGGAAAAACAGCTGGAAAAGAGGTGACAGAGTGAGGGGATAACGGTGAAGGTCTGCTAATCATGAGATGGAAAAACCGAATAGGGGATATTGTTTATTGTCTTTTATAATAGAAGCAGCATCATATAAAAACTTCAGGTGACTTCAGAAACATACAGAAGGAGATTACTTGTCAGACAGAACCTGGTTGTGGAAGTCTTTGTGAAGGATAATCTGTTTGTTGAAAGTTTCTGTGGGTTCAAGACGTGGATATGGGAAAATGCATTTGTGGTTCTCACATGCAAAGACAACCTCTGCTGGTTCAGGAAGCCCTTAGGCCATAAATTGGGATTATTTTTGGGAAAGTATTACGGTATTTGTGTCCTGTTATATTTATCCCAGGTCAAACAGTATTTGTGACTGTCTGGAATGTTTAGTTCAATGAACCTTTGGGCTTGTCAGGTCCAGCTGTTCTTAATGTTGTTTTGTACGTATTTTATGTTCTTGTATGTCTCATGAAGTTTTCATCTTTACAACAAGTGGTAAATACTAGGGTGATTATGTTGATGATTAATACGTCCATTTAAATGCTGCTATGTGATATGTTGTCTAACAGGACATGCAAGTTGATCCTCAACTTTCCACCTAAAGTCTTTAATACTGAAGAAATCTAAACCTCTCTTGCAGAGAAGTCATAATAGGGTTTGTGGGGAAAAACTGCTGGAGGAATTAGATGAAGAGCCCTGAAAAAATGGAGAGGAGAAGTATTACGTTTTGTATTTAAGCTCAAGCCTCTATGTTTGATTGCAGGAAGACGTTTGAAAATAGCTATACCAGAGCTCTGAAAGATTCTTCAACCTACTGATACGAGCTCTGGGAACCAGGCTGTAAACTCCTTGAAACCCGAACAGATGTTTTGGTATATAGCTTCAAAGCTTTGAAAGACTGTTTTCCCCACATGCCTTTCTATGTGAAGAGACTTTTAAGAGCTGCTGAATACATTTTATCTTTTCTACAAAAGCGCTACCCACATGGAGGAGGCAGGCTTTGAACAGTCGTCGGCTCAGAAGTGAAACAATAACAACATAATGCAGGCCCAATTGAACAAAAATGGAATAGAAACAGGAGAGATGCGTGTCAGCCTGTCTAGGACCCAGAGGGGTGAGAGTTTTGAGATGCTTCAATAGCTTCTTCATGAAGATAAGTAAACACAAGGGAGCTATATTGGCTTCAGCTCTGCTACATTAGATAGAAGAATTCTTAATGCTGGGGAAGAATATAGATGGATAACAATCCAGATGTTAGTCATGTTGTTTTATGTGCATTTAGAAATGCATCTGACAGTCATGAGAGTAGGTTGAGAACCTACAGAGTTTTGAATGGGGAAAAATGTCAGGAAAAGGGAGTAAATTTAGCTTTTCTGTCCCTTCACTCCCTTCCCACACACTAGCTGGGTGTGTATTGGTACTGGAGGCTCTGCTGTGCTGGTGCTGTACGAAAGCCCAGGAGACTATAATCCCTGCTGTAGGAATTTATCAAACTTTAAAAAGAGAAGTCAAAGGGAAACATCTAGAAATAAGGGACTGAGACATAAGAAATCAGATCCAGCTCAGTTGAATTACCTTATTTTCAACCTGGAAGTCTAGGGTGCTTTCCAGTACCTATTGCCTCCTGTTACTAGGACAAGCAAAACACCAATAATGCACTGTTACATTATTGTAGGTTCATCAATAATTCTGCTTTGTTTTATAGTTTCTGGGAAAAAAAGAACTCAAAGTTTGGATGATTCTTTTATTAAAAATGTGTTTGTATTTTTCTGGAAGTACAAGTAGGCCAAATCATTTTAGGAGGGCTCAATGCAAGAGTCTCCTTACGCTTTCCTTGTTGCAATTTGGAGTGTTTGTTCTCCTCTATTTAGGCTTTTGTTTGCCTTCTGTCATTGCAGTGAGTTGAGAGTGGAAAAAAAAAAAAAAGATTTTTATCATAAAGATTTTTCAGTTTGAAGATCTGAACCAGTTGTGGAATTGCTTTGATTCCCCCCCCACCCCCAAAGGGAAATGCACCCTTCAATCACACGACTGCCAGAAACTCTGGCCCATTTTTAAACTATCAAAGGCAGGATGGAATTTATTTGTAAGGTCCGGATCGACTTTTAAGTAATAGCATTTCCCGTGGGGAAAAACGCTAACTCAATTTGTGAAAGTTATTTTACTTGATGGTCAAATAAACTCGATAGCACATCAAGAGTAGGGTACTTGGCTGTGATGACAGATGCAGCAGCATTTAGGCAGAAGGCTTTGTTTTTCTTACACCTCTATCGATGGACTTCCATGTGGATGTTTGACTTTTGAAATCATAGCTTTCGTATTCTAAAAGACAAAGAGATGAAAATGTAAGGTAAAAGAACAACCCCAAGCCAGCTCCAAAAATATAGGAAACATGGCAGCAGAAGTGCCTGCTCAGGGAAGTTTATAACCCTTCAGATTGCCAGAGCCTCTTTAGCAGCTACTTTGCATTGTGGGTTTATCTGGCAGAAGGAAGATGACAGGGTTGCCAGCCTGCCTAATGATCTTCATCTAACATTTACCTTATTGAGAGGGGAATAATTCTGTTAAATTAACATCCTAGCATATTTGCTGTCCAGCTAGTTGATGAATTAAATAGCCTGAAGAAAATGTTTTATGACTTGTTTATCCATAAAAATTGCTGCATTTTTCACGCAAAGGGGAATGACTTTTCAGTAGTTGTGTGCTGCAATGTCCTACACCCCTTGTCTGTAAAAATATATATGTATACATATTTATATATTAAAATAATAACTTTAATAAAAGCTATGTGTCTTTGGGAAGCAGGAGAGCACACGGACAGATACTGCTCTTGCAGCGACCCCGGCTCATGCAAGCACTGGTGCTTTGCTGCATGGTGTGTGCCTCCTGCTCGGAGGAAGCGCAGACCGTTAATGACAGCCTACGAGTCTGTGACACTTGGATCACTCGATCAATCAAAGGTGGCACCTTGTGCCAGCCCAGCCAGCTGTCCTCTTCCATCAGTGTCCGAAAGTGCCGCACTGAAGGCTGCAGGTGCCAGCTGCCATCCTCAAATAACCCCTGGACCTGCCCCAGAATGAGTGTATTTAGGAAACCTGTTTCGATTGAATTTTCTGTCTGGACAGTCCCTTTTGAGTTTCAGTTTAGAAAAGGAGAATAAACAAATTATAGGCTAATAAACAAAGCAGTTCATCTATAACAAGGAATCCAAGCCTGGGGCTTTGCACTTAGCTGTGGTAGACCTGTTATGAGGCATCACCATAAGTGCCTGTGACAGCAGGAGATGTTGCTGAGGATGCAGTTGACTCGTTGCACTTCCTTTGACCCAAACTTGTAACATCACAGTGAAGTCTGTGGTTCACAGATCCACCAACCCAGTGAACTTTTATGTCGCTTCTGTTACCGTGTGTTGGGTGTGCCAAAGAGGTCAGGAAGAGGAAGACTTAATTTCATGAGAAAATATGTTGTGAACATGCTCATTGGAATGTTCCATAAGCAAATTTGCTTTCTTTTGGTCATTTCAGGCATGAAAGAGAAATGCACACTATGCAGATATGGAGAGCTTGTCTGTGAGTCCTAGCTGAGGTTCTGATGCTGCTGCACCCCTTGAAAGCCTCCCTGTACGAGAGGTCCACCACGTAGGGGTGAGCCAGTGGTTGGCAGATCTGTAGGCAGGGACACTTCTGTATCCTTAAGTCTTGAGGACTCTGAAGCTTTAGAGCTTGAGCATGTCAGGCTGAGGAGCTTGCAGGTACAAGAGGCTTGGGCAGGGGGAAGATACGGGCGGTCAGGTTTTTACAGCGGAAATGTGTTTCAAGGCAAAAAAAAAATTCCGTCTGCTGCTGTAGCCCCCAGACTGATACGCATTAAGCGATATAAACTGTTTTCCCAAAGAGGGCCTACTGCTGTTCTGGGTTGCAGTGGTTCTGAGTGCAGCAGGTTGCCCTTGTACATCTACGTCAAGTTTTTTCTCTGCTATTATCATCACTAGATACTTGTCCTCACTTGATGCTTTCTAGGCTGTTCATTCTTATTCTCCAGCATGTATGAGCTACCTATTATTTGCTTGCTGAATGCAATTGCTTCCAATTTTCCAGGTTGAAAAAAGGAAGCTCCTTGAAAAAAATGTAATGGAACATCCCCAAGTCGAAACAGGCCCCGAGCACAGCTGATGGCATAGGGCCTTTAATTTACTAAATGTCAATGGTTTGATGGCAGTTCAACATGACTGGTGATTGCCTGTACCGTGTTACTGCTGTGGCTAAAAAGGCTGTTTACCTTTGGAAGACAGAAAGTTCAGCTGAGCAACACACAGAGCAGTCTCCTGTGACCTGCTAATAATTTTTTTCCAAAAGACTCCCCAGTTGCTGAGGAGCATAAACGCCTGGAAAAAAAACTTCTCTTTGCGCATATGCTTGTTACGTATCTGTTACAAATAGGTCAAGCCAGAAAAATGGTGTTTGGGGCTACATTTGCAAAAGAACACCTTATATCAGGAGCTTTCTTTCCTGCAACTTGATTCTTAAGTTGACCAGTGGAAGACCTTTTTTTTCCAAGAGATTTCTCTCAGGTTTACTGTCCCAGCTCAACCCAGCACTGAAATCTTTCTCTGTATTCCTGATGTTTGTTGTGGGACTGCTTAGAAGTCTGAGTGGCCATGTACAAGTTGGAGAGCAATGGTTCAAAAAGAAGAAAAGCCATCTGATTCTCATTAATTTACTGAAATGATCACAAAGTTTTCTGAGACGATGCTGCCTGTAGGGAAAGTAGAGGCAGGGGCTCTTCCATTTATGCTAGCAGCTCCGTGCAAGTGGATGCAAACTCACCTGCCAAAGAATGATTGTGTTTCTAAAAATGAATTTGGGGTCCAAAGTCCTTAGATAACATCAGACTTGACGGTCTTTTATCCATAGACTGCATTGCAGACAGTGGCGGTGTTAGCTTCCTCCCACTGCCATGTGAGTGATTATGGAGGGAATAATTTTGTGCGTGTTAAAAAGACAGCTAGGATCTTGCATACTCTTTGAAGAAAGAAGTTAGTAACTTAAAAAAAAACCACAACATTTTTAGAGGTACATATCTACAAGTAGTATAGCTTAAAATGAGACGCGCATACAGTAAGTTTAAACGGCAGGCTTTTGTAGCTTATCACAAATGGCTGTATTTCTGATGTGCCACCTTCCTTTTAACATTTGGCTTTTAGGCCTTGTCTTCTGGGCTTTTGTGGGTACGGAGCAAAATTTGTTGAAACACTTGTGCGTATGCTTTCGTTGGCAGCCTGAGCAGTTCCGGGCTCCTGCAGTCCTACGTGGCCCATCTGTTGCTGGTGCAAACATTGATGTACATGACTTGCATTGCACTCGCTGCTGCTGGTGAATCTATCAATGAGATTACTAGCTTGCTAAAGATGATTTTATGGACTCTGCAGCTGGTTTGTTTAAAACTAGATTACTGTCACATTTGGAAACATTTAGCAGCACAGGACCAATGAGGAATAATAATTTAAAGAGGCTGACTAGATTTAATCAGTTTTTAGGAGATGAGACTTAATCAAACATAAGAGGTTGAGAAGGCTGATAGAGCTAATGAATTTGAATATGTAATACAGGGCCTGCCTGAACCGTAGCACGTTTTCTCTGGCCACGGTTGGTTCATAATAATGAAACGTTCGCAAAAGTTATGAAGTCAATAGGTATACAGTCCTTTGTGCAAGGAACCTTGGCAGTGCGGGGAGGAAATTACCAGAACTGAAACTCGTTGTAGACATTGCATGGGATTTCTTTCAGTGTTCAGAATTCAAAGAGTTAATTTTCAAGCCATTTTTATAATATGTAAGAGAAAAGAATTGGGAAATTACCTTGCAGAAGAAAGATACCCTTGTGAGCTACGCACTGAAGCAAGTCTCTGGATGGCTGCTTTCGGTGTAGACCGCCAGCATGTACTTAACTGGATAGCCCTGGGCAGGTGTTTTAGCTTCCCTGGCCCTCAGTTCCCCATCCATAAAATGGTTGTGCTAAACCTTTCTTACTCTTTTTTTGTCTATTTTGCATGTTATTGTTATAGCTAGAGAAGTATGGACTTTATAAAGAAAGGCCAGCAGAGGTAGATGCTGTGCAAATGCATGCTACAACAATCTCTGCCCTGATATTACCAGTCTAAATAAACTGCATTATATTGCTTCTACCTGTTAACCCTACCCCAGCCGAAAAAATACACAAACTCCACTCTCCCATTTTTTTAATCTTACTCAAGGGTGGGGATAACACTAAGATCAGAGCTTGCATGATGAGTAATCTCTTTTACAATTTATAAATTGGGGCAATGCTTTAAGTGAACAAAAAACCCCACAACTGTATGGTCTTATAATTTGAAGTCCATGCTTGTATAGTAGCAGCCTGACCCATCTCTTCATGTTTTCGGTGGCAGCAGAATTCTGCCTGTGTTATCTTCAGCAAGGCAGCAGTTGTAAATGTTTTTTCTGTTTCTGCTCAATTAATTGTGAGAGATGCTGCTCTTTGCCCACCTCCTTCTGGCGGTGCTGGCAGAGCTTTGCTGGGCTTTGGAGCAAGTTTCGTCTCGCACCTCTCTTTAAGGAGAAGCTGATGTGAAAACAGAAGGACCAAACCCTGAGAGGTCCTTCTAAAAAATTCAAAATTTGGGGTGCCTGAGTTGGTTTTGCCCCCTGTAAACCCTCTTTCAGCTGAAGCAGCTGGTGTGGAAGTAAAAGGTAGTTCCATTCTCCAGCCTCATTCAGGTCAGGTCCTTCACTCTGCTAGAAGAAAGGATAAACTCTATTAACTGTTGACACCAAGGTCCTCTATAAAAGACAAATATGCCATAGGAGCACGATGAGGGGAATTGGGTTGGGATAGGGATTTTTAATCAGCATCAGGCCTGACAGTGAACCAACACGGCAACCAGCTGAATGATTGAGGGTCCTGAAAAGGTGAAATATTCAGTAAATGCTATATTTTGTGTAATGCTGTATCAGTTGCTGAAGCTGTGGCTTTGTTCCCTTTTCTCAACAACGATCAGAAATGCCTTGTTCTATTCTGGCTTTTTTATATGCTTTTGTCATAGTGCTCAGTAATGATGGGGCTGCATGGTGACTTTCTTTAAATCATTGTGCTTACATGACAGACTTGGTTGCCAAAAACATCATCAGGAGTTCTAGAGCATTGTTTTTGTTGTTATCACATCAATATTGTGAAGCTCTACTTGAAATTTAAACTTTATTATGCCATATGCTGTTGAAGATTGTCCCTTTTGCATATTTCAATCCAAGTTGACCATGATCATTGTGAATCATGAAGGGAGATGTGGCATCCCTGCCTTCTACCTGCAGATTTGAGAAGCAGAGAGATCCATGGCCAGCTTAGGTTCACCAAGGTGTTTACAGTAACCCCAAATTTAGCTTAGCTTTAGCCAACAAAAGCTGCCTAGTCTTTTTTTTTTTTTTTTTCAATATTCCGTCTGTAGCTGTTAGAAATAAAGGCACCTCCAGATGCAATTAAATCCCTTTAACTTAGACCTCTATCCTAGGACATAATGAAATGCACACTAGACATGGTGGTCTTTCTCCACTGACTCTAGAAGGAGCCTCAATCACTTTAAATATATGACTCATCTGTAGGTGGAAAGGGTGAGTGTGATGAACCCCACCTCACGTAGAACAGTGATCCCAGTTTCCTTCGGAGTTCCAGGTTAACACTGTGCTCCTTTTCTCTGCTCTGACACGGTAACAACATGCATATTTTACTACCAAAATTATTTAAACACCAGGGGTGTTGTTGCAACTTCCAAAGTCTTACCTCTTTGAAGTCATATCTGCCTCCTCAAAACACCCAGTTTTAGCCCTACTTAGTATTTTGCATCTGTGGTGTAGGAAGTTGCCAATTGTGTCAGTCTCACTTTGTCAGAAACAGTGCAGAGTCCTATTTGTTTGTAGTTTTCTTCCTGTTTCTAATAGTGGGTAGCATGCCGAGCTCATTAGTGGGCTATGGGAAGAAGTCACTGATAAGTACAGACTGAGTATCTTCAGATGAAAGAGCTATGAGTTTCCTGTTGAGTTTAAAGAACAGCCCTACTGAAGCTTTGATGTGCAACCAGATGCAGCATGTAGAAGCAGCCAAATCAAGGGTTAGAGAGGGATGGAATTAGTTCAGTTGACTCTTATTTTCGATGTATACACTTCTAGAAATGACTATTACCTTGTGGGTAGCTAATCTAAATACAGAGGTGCTTAATTGTTGCTCCCTAATTATACAGGTTGGTACAACAACTTTCATTATCTCATTCAAGGTTTTCCTGAAGTGGGCAAACAGATTGGGAACTTCCTGTATTTTCAGCATATCAACTTATTTTGATGCCTAGCAATGGAGAAATTAAGCAGGGAGAACTGAAGAGCCATTCTCAAATGGGGTTCTTGATAGTAATACGCTTTAAAAGTTCAGATATTTTTAGCTTTTTTCCTATCATATGGGGAATATCAATGTAGGTGTAATGGTTGTTGACGAAGAATCTCAGAATTGGATTGTTGATGCTCGAAGCGGTAGCTTTTCTGTTTGAAATGACATAAAATATAAGTATAAACAGACATGAAATATGCAGGAAGGAGATACTAACCCATTTCTGGTTATACTGGTTGTCTGCTTTGGGGGTAGAGTGGGTAGCACAGAATGGGGCTTGAGGTCACTTGCTTGTCCTGCTGTTTTGGAGTTCAAGCAAAGCTGGTTGAACAGGAGTGGTTTATGACCAGATACACATTTCATCAGTAGGAATATTTCTCCTTATCCTAGGTAGAGAGGCATTTCTGCAATCCACAGCCGCTGAGATAAAACGTGTCCCTATTGCACATCCATTTCGTGAAAGTTACAGGTGGGTGCCTGTCGTGGTTTAACCCCAGCCAGTAACTCAGCACCACGCAGCTGCTCACTTGCTCCCCCCCCGCCCCCAGTGGGATGGGGGAGAGAATCGGCAAAAAATAAAGTAAAGCTCATGGGTTGAGATAAGAACAGTTTAATAGAACAGAAAGGAAGAAACTAACAATGACACT
>JAVKLA010000042.1:13183610-13220099 GCA_034782735.1 Sagittarius serpentarius | reverse complement strand
TCCTTGACTGAGTCTAAACACGACTGAGCAACAGCCAAAAACATCAGGGTGTTATCAACATTCTTCTCCTACTAAACCCAAAACACAGCGCTGTACCGGCTACTAGGAAGACAATTAACTCTATCCCAGCCGAAACCAGGACAGTGCCCTTGATCTTTCACACCAGATCTAGCCCATAACAAATGTCTGCCTTTTCTTCATAGAGAATCCTAGGCTGTTCTGCGTTGATGACTTTCATTGTGCAAGCATTTCAGCCTGGCACATTTCCTCCATCCAGATCTCTGCCCAAATCCTTGCCCTGGTGCAGGGGAAGGAAGCCTATGAGGAACAGAAAGCTGGGGAGAACAGATGGAAAGGTTTACATCATCAGGGCTAGTCTGTACAGTTGCAAAGACTTCCAGGAGCTACTGCTTTTGATATTTACTCCAGTCATCAAACCTGAAAGGAGATCCCTAATAGGGTGTACAGTTTCTTCCAAATTTCAGTATATAAAGTGGACATGGTAGCATGGTTCAGTACTGAACGAAGGAGAACGTCAACGTTACTCTTTACAAACCTCAATTTTGCTATCTTCCTGAATTTGTTCTCTAAAGAACTTTCCACCAAGATAGCAAGTGGCCTCATTGTTCGCCATGTGGGATGAGAAGGATTCGCTGTTGGATGCAGTTCATTTGCGGGGTTTTGAGCTAATACTAGATTTCTCCTTTTGGGAGAATGTTTTTGCTGTGCTGCCTGCATTGACAAGTCATTACTGATCTCTCCAGCTTCCCCTCGCTTCCTCCTGGACTTTTTGTGAAGGTCACATGCCTGGGATTTACAGCTTTTTTTTTTATATGGTGATTGTTGTAGCAAAGACGAATGGGAAGGGAAGCTCTTGTATGTTCCTCTGCTGGAAACTTACTCAAGGTTAGAGATCTCAGGTGACTTTTATTGTTACCTTTTCTGACAACAGCCTCTCAATATGAAATATAAACTAAAATATAAACCCTTGGAAGAGTGGCAACTAACTGGAGATAGAACTGAAAGGACTGATGTGGAGATACAAATTGCTTATTGTTTATAGGATGTGTCTACTTAAAGCCCACTTCTCTCTTGAGAGCCTGGCTTACTTAAAGAAGAATTGCTACACTCTGAGAGAAGTTTCCTATATCACAACAGTGTTATAGAAACATGTTGTGAAACCAGCTGCCATGAAATTGAATTACAGGTGTTGTATTCTTCACTGCTTAAATTGCTCTATTATATCACAGGCCTCATCGTTTTGTTTTGAACAAATAACTGCAATTTAGTAGGAGCCTAAGAGATGACAGTATAAGCAGTCAGGGTTGTTTAAGGCTTCCTTAATGATGGAAAATCGTTCTTACCTGTCTAGAGTGTGTTGACTTTGTCAAAATGCATGTGCAGTGAATGGAAAAGGAAAACTGTTTCCTCATGGCATCTTTTTCCTAAGTTTGTTTTTATATTTTTCAATGTGTGAAACAATCCCCTGTAGGTTTTGAGACTAGTCAAAGCAATATGGTCATTCATATTTAACTTTGACACAGCTCCGATACATCAAATTATGGCACTGGATGTAGTCAGATCTTTCACTTCCTTCACTCTCGATTTGCTGGAGTTAAGTAGATGGTTGCTCAACCTAAAATTTCCCAGGTTTTCATAGAATAAGGTTTTTAAAGATCCTTCAGGAAATATGTGAAAATAACTCTCAGTGAAGAAAACAATTGTTGGTTTAGGCCAGAATTTAAAACTATTTTCTCTAGGTTTAGACACCATGCTCCATTCTCCCCATCCCACTCCTGCCCTCCTTGCGGCGTAGCCTTTTCTCTGATGTACTTAGCAGTTTACCCTGGAGCTTAATGTATGCAAATCACCACAGTTGGCTTGGAAACAGCGTAATTCCCACAGAAAAGGGATGCTTGCAAGAATCTTGAACTTGAAAATTAACCTTGCTTCCTCTACTACCTATCCAGGTCTATATTATGCTAAAAAAGACACTATGTACTGAAATTCAGAAAGAGAACCTGCTGTATCATAGGGCTCAGAACAAGCTTTATTAGTATCCCATACTCCAACCTGTTACTAGTCTGAAGACTTGATAAGGTGTTATGTATGTGTATTCCTCCAATTGTCACAGATTTCACAGAAAAAATGAAGCTAGCAAGGATAGCAAGAAGTCAGTTTGTCCATCCTCTTGCCTGAAGGCAGGACCTGTTCTTCCAGGTCCTGCTTTATTCTTGACAGATGGCTGTCTAACTTGCTCTTAGAATTCCTTAGTGATCGAGATTTGCTTACTTGCTTCGAAGTGTCATTTGTGGAAAGGCAATTAAATCTGCTTGAATGATCTTACTTTGCCCATGTTCCATCAGCAATTAGGATCAGTTTTCTTGCTTGTTTCAGGTTTTTTGTGTGCAGGCTTTTTGCTTGTGACTTTTTGGATTAGCAATAGTTGCTTGACTCTTTTTTTTTTTTTTTTTATTTTTTCCCCTCTTTTTTATTTTTTTTCCTCCGGCTCTTCTGCTGGTTTGAAATGTGATTTTTCAGCATCTGCTTTTAGCCAGTATGTGTCAGGCCTCTGATGCTCTGCCTGCTTGATTGGAGGTGGTATGCAAGTCCCCTTACATTTCAGAAATTTCAATTTCATGGCAATCTTTAAAAAGCAGAGGGAAAAAAGGGGGGGGGCAACTTTTGGAGTGGATTCTTTTGACGCATATTTTTGTTGATAAACTTTACATAGGTACTTTTACTAAATCTTTTCCTCTTGTCACTTGAAGTGAGATGTGGGAAGATTAAAACTGCTTCACAAAGTTCTGTGAAAAATTAATGTGTACTGTAATTTAGACGATGTCTTGCTGAAGGGCATTTAAATGTTATGGTTTTGTTTCCTGCAAGTTCTATTTTAAGAGAAACCAAATATCTAGTAAGGACTATTTCAGAAATTCAATGAAGTGCTGCTGATACTAAAAGAAGGAAGAGGGGAAACGAGGGGCATAGACTGCACAGCCTAATGAGAGTACAGAAGCCTAATGATGCAAAATTGCAAATCGCACAAATTACAAAGCACCGTCCCTTGCATTCAGACCTGCTTTTAGCGCTCTCAGGGCAGCTCCAAAGCTGCAATGTCAGATCAGGATTCAGATGTGCCGGCAACGTCCTGTGGCTGTTGCCAGTCACAGCATCTGCAAAGCCTCTGCATGACTCCAGCCAGCGCTGGCATGCAATGGGTTGGTACCACGTGCTGATATAAACCTTTTCAGACTCTAACTGTGCTGCTGGATTAAGTTGCTGTGGGGCAAGCCAGGGAATAAAATTGTGGGATATTGGGGAAAGAACTGATGTTGCGGTGTAATACCACAGATAGAGGTTCCCTTGCCTAGCGCGCCCTCGGTTGTCTGCTCTTGGAGGCAAACTGGTGCGGAGGTGACGGTACAGCTTCAGCTTCCCCGGTATGCCAGGGAGATGCTGTCTGGGCTTCTGCTTGCAGCCACCAAAGTGTTTGGAGCAGCTGCTGTGCTTGCAGGGTAAGTGTCCTCACCTGGGTAAAGTGGTGTTTGATGGGGTAGAAAAATCAGAGCCCAGGGTGGGAGGGAATAGAAAGTTAAAAGGCAGTTTTAGAAAGGAGTGTTCACAAATACTAGGAAAAAAAGTGTTCTGCTTTACTTTCTCACTGCCTGCTCTTCCTTACTCATAGAAGCTGCTGTCAAGACTATAAAGTGTTAATACAGCACTAGCCAGAGCAATGGACTATAACCAAAAATTGCCAAGAATTTAAGCAAAAGTGTAAAACGTATTTTTTTTTCACTGGTATCACTTTCTACTCCTAAAATCCATCCATATGAGCCCGTCTGTCTTACCTTTGGGATGTTGGTTGCTTCTCCTCCTTTAGCTTGTATTGGTCAAGGATGAGATAGCAGCCTTAGATTTGCTTCTCTATCTTTTGCTAATAGCAAGATACCTGATAATCTGATGCAGCTTGTATACCTTGGAGATATGATAACCGGATATTTCTTCTGCTGATGGCTGACTATCTATCTTGGTAAACTGGGATAATTCAGGGGAAGTGTTGGGTTTCTTTTTCCTGTAGAAAAGTACAAAGCATTGAATGCAAAATCATTTGAGATAAGTGATGAGATTACTCAGTCAAAGCAGAATAAAAACTGAGAGAGATGTAATTCATTGTTTTATTTTTTTCAAGCTGCTGACATGATGTGAGAGTTGCTAATGCAGTATGAAGTACAAATGATATGTAAAATTCCCTGATAACTACCTGGGAATTCTCATTTCATCAGCAACTTTTGTGTTATCATAAATGAGACAGCTTGAAAGGCACTTGTTGCGTTTTGTATTGCATGCATAAGTCATTTGCACTTCAAATGAACTGGCCTAGATTATTTTTGATATTTTTTTCTGCATGGCTTTCATAAGCAGTGGAACAATGCTGAATTACTACTCTCTTTCACATTTAACAATTCAAGACTAGCAGGGTGAGGAGACATGACAAATGAGCACCTTGGTGCAAGCTGCCTAGCAATTGGGATTGTAAAAACTAGGCTTCAGAGAGTCAGATTGGGATGTCTGATCACCTTTGAAAATTGTTGAATGTCTAGATTTTAATTGTAATATGTTTTTATGTTCTGATTACAGCTGGTACTTCAGAGCTGAGAGTGTGAATGTCTGTGAAATGTGTTTCTGTGTCTCTCGGGAGCCCCAGGCTCAACCTCAGTGTCTGGTTTCTATCTGTGGGGCTTGAGGACAGGGAATAGAGATGCAGTCACAGCCAGTGTCCCTCCTTTGTGAGTGTGAGTGACGGTGGGTTGCTGGGTCCGTGCTGCCCTTCCCCTGGCTCCGCTGTGCTGGGCAGGGAGTACCGCCCTGCCCCTTCCCTGGCAGCAGGCAGGGGTTGCCAGCAAGTGCACCGGGCAGGAGTCTGTCCATGCTCATGTTGTCTGGTACAGATTGCACAAACCTTACCGCCCGAGTCGTCGCATGCAGCCTGGTTTTACTTGGTATTTCTTGAGGCTAGCACTCTCTGCAGTAGCTCGGGCACATTCATGCTGACCTTCACTCAAGTCTACTTTGGACCCCACACAACGGTCCTGAGATTATATTACTTAATATTTTCTGGTCAGATTGCCTGAAGCAATGAGGGAGTTGTGTTGCAGTCCATCGCGGCGGTACTTTCTGTAGCAGGAACTGAAGGGCAAGTGTTGGATGGCACGAGGTGTGCAGGCTCTCCCCAGAGAGCAGTGGTCTCTGTCATAGTCTTCCTCCATAGTCTGCTGCAGGGGCTGTTTCAGACAAAACTCTATCACAGCAACATCCAGCCAGAGTCTTCTGGAAATAGACTGTTCCCCCCAGAACATACTGGGAGGAAGCTACCATGCATCCAGCGTGAAAGGTCAGAGGCCATGGGCTCAGGAGCGAAGCAGAGAGTGAATCATACTGATGAGTGCGGAGTTTGGTCTTCACGCAGGAGGTGAAATAAAGCTAATAGAGTCTCTCCAGAGCTTCAGGGCTTGATTCTCAGCTGTTGTAAATCAGCACAGTTCAGTATAACTAAGGTTGAGGATCTGACCACGCGACTTTATTTTTGCAGTGTACAACAGATGATTAAGTACAAATGCACGTTGAGGTGATGTGAGAAGTAGGTAAGGATGAAGCAGGAATGTGCCTAAAGGCCTCCTAATCTACAGTTTGTTCAGTCTATGCCATTTATCTCTCCATCGCCATTCCAGTATCTCTGTATTAATCCGGAAGGCCTTCCTTACTGAATATGAATGGATAGAAGTCCAGAAAGGCAGGGAATGCTCACGGTTGCTGTGTTAAAAATAATTATCCAGTGTTTCTAGCTCAGATGCAATCCTGAAAGGCATGAAAACAGCCTGGGATATAGGCTCATGATGCTAGGAGAGGTCAGTGGGAGGTACACGCTCACAAACTAATTGGACTTCTGGGGTTCTGTTTTGAGGAGTGCCTTCATATAAAACAACGTACATACCCAGGACACAGTTGCTGTTCACTCAGTTGTTTCCTAAACTGACAGTTGTTTTAAGATAAGAGATGTGTTTATTTCACTGAAGCCCTTTTTCTCCAAGTCCAAAAGAGCCTGAAAAATATTATCTCAAGGTAAAAATACCTTTGGGTATGTGTGTGGAAAAGGTGAGTGCATTTTGCAGTGCTAGCAGGGTCACGATGCATGCCTCAGTCTCCTTTCTGAGTGCTGTTTATGAAGGAGAAAAACTGGCTTGAAATGCAAAGGATGCAAGCAGCTGCGGGTTTTATCTAACATGGTACAAAGTGGCCCATGGTGAATTGAGTGAGGTGTTGCTACCTGGGGGGAGGCACTTCATCCTTCCTATGTGGCCGGAATGATATAAATGTTATGTGTTGACTTTTAATGAATATTCATCAGTTGTGTGTATGTGGAGGGCTTTATAGCCTGTCATTACAGCCCTATCTTATGCATTAGGGAGAGAAGGCGGCTCCCGCATTTGGTGTCTGATGTTAGGCAGGGCAAAATACCTTAGCCTGCGAGCCTGGAAAGGCTAAGACTTGCTGGGTACTGAAAGAGAGCTCTGCACTGCTCAGAGAATACCAAACAGGGAGTGTCCAAGGTCAAGCAAACATAGGAAAATAAAAAAGAATACTGAGTAGGCAGTAAATACTGTACTTAGGAGGCTTCTCTTCTCATCCTATAAATTTATGGTCTCAGTGCCTGCACTGTCCGTCTCACATCACTGTTGTTCTGGACCCACCTAGGTGGTTGTGTCCTGCCTTTTTTCATTGTTTATAATACTTGCCTGCCAGCATAGTACAAATACCATTGTGTGGCACCCTTTAAAGCTGCTACCCCCCCACCCTCAGACTGCTTCTTTTTTCCCCTCTGGTGGTGCTACCCCTTCCCGGTACTCTGATGGTCTCTGCTTGCCTCCAAAAGGCCCTTCATGCTTCCCAGTGCCCTTCCACAAACACCTGCCCTTGGGACATCTAGAGACAGTCGGGTCCTGCCATCTTAGGCAATGCTCTCCGTTTTGGCAGCCAAGCGGTGAGCGATACAGCGTGGATCCTGCTGCTGACTCTTTTATTGGGAGTCATCTTCCCTGGACTTGGCTGCGTATGACTTAGAGTCCAGCCTAAACTACTTGTCTAGGTGTCCCATACAATGAGTGGGTAGAGATGGTTATGGATGCTGCGTATGCTGAACACAGTCTCTCTTCTTACTTTTTTTTGGGGTAGGACTAATGTACTGGTTGCGGTACTGCAATTGTTTAAAGTTTGTAAAGAGTTGGAGTCTTTTCATCCACCTGACTTGAATGAAGTAAGGTGTTTTACTACACTAAAAATCTAAATTTGCCTCAGAGCTATGGGTAATGAAGACCTTTTTGCTGTGGCAAATTAAAAGGTAGAGCACTTGTGAAAATCAAATATTGCCCTTTTCTGAGTATTGGGCTCCCATCTTCAGAGTCCTTCGTTGCGTGAGCCCAGCAGTGCTTCTTTGGAAAGGAAGGGTTGGTTCCTCCGGGTGGCAGGGCTTCCACAGCAGTGTCTTGAGACTGGTGCCCCGGTGTCAGACGGCTGCGGTGAGCTCCGGGCGTGCAGGAACGAAACCTGGCTTCACCGCGGCTGGGCTGAGCCCGTGGGGGAAAGAGCTCCAACACCAAGGGGTCCCTACCCTTCCCTTCTAGGTGAAGCAGCATTTAATTCACTTCAACTTCTCTGACACAAAAACCAGAGCAAAACACAGATTCAATTTAAACCAAAAAGTCCATCTTGAAACAAGATCACTCCACTGAATATTCCCATAGCCTTGCTCAATGCAGTATTACAGTATTCTTGTTACAGTGAGGGGAGGTGCTGTAGTGAAGAACGGAAGAATATAAAACAAATTGCCTCCATAAAGCAATTGCTGAGGTGGATGAGCCAGATTTGTCTTGTCGTGCTTGGCCTGTTCATTGCAATAGGTTTTGCCTGTGACATTGTTTGCAGAGTAACTTTACATCCCAGCTGATTACTCTCTCTCTTTTCCTCATACCTTGTGTTTGGATAAAAATACTCTTTTTTCTTCTTTGAATTAACAGCAAGTCACTGTTTATTTGTTGGGTGACGGAGAAGGTTTTAATTTTCCGTGCTGAAAACCACCCAGCAGCTGTTTAAATGAGAAACCTATTTTGTAAGAAAAACAGAACAAAAACAAAAATTACTGGTAGCTAAAAAGTACTCCCAGCATCTGTTGTTTAACTGTATCCATGTCGCAATTAACAACAAACCATAAAAACATATCAGTATTCAACTCCATTAATGTTATTTGTTTTTTTCATGATATTACTTTATTATTCTTTCAAGTGGGTTTTGCAAAAGTACAAAAAGATGCTAATAATAATAAATGAATAGACAACTATATGAGCTTATTATAATCCTCTGTGAAGCCTATCAGAGATGTGTAACTTTTCTTAAAGTAAACAAATTGATACAAAGTTATAGCACTTCCAGGAAAAATGTATATGAGCATTGATTAGTCTCACACCTGTTCAGCCATGTAAAGTTTAATGGCTCGTGGTTTTGCCTTCAGGAGTGCTTCATATCTCACTCCCGTCATGCTGTTCAGTTTGGGATCTGTGTATTATTAATTTCATATTTCTCTCTCACAGGTTGCTCAAGAGACCCAGAGGTCTTGGCCAATATGCAGACATACGCTCTTCGAGTTATTACAGTGCAATATTGTATCAGCCCCTGAGTTTAGTTTTAAACCTGTTTCAGCTTAGTGTAAACTGGCCTGAGGTTGCCTTAGATGGATGAGCCAGGCAGCTCCTCGTGTGCGTTCCAGCCCGCTTGCCCTGCTGTGTGAGAGCACAGTTGCAAGCACATGAGTCTGACTCGTCTCTTAAGTGCCCACAGAGCCTCTGGCAGTAGTTTAGGTAATTAGCTTAAATATAACATCTGAACTTAGATGAACTCCTGAGTGCAGGTAAAAGTCTGGGGCTCCCAGTTTTACACTGCCTGCCAACATCAGTGTGTGCAAGGTCTGACTGACGGTCTAATTTGTAAAGCAGAATAGGAGGAGGCTTATTCTGCACCTTCCACTTGCGAACAGTTGAAGTGTATGATGTTTATACATGTGTGCAGAAATAGCCTCCCTACATAAATGATGTATCAAATAGAGACACTTAAACTGGTACTCTGGTTTATGCTGATCATTTGCTGCTGTCAGGGTGTGTTTTAATTTCTTTCATTTTTACTTTTTTTTTTTTTTTGTGGTGGGAAGATGACACGTAATGTATACATGTCTCTGGGTTCCACAGTATTAACTGTAAGGTCTGTATGTAAATGCAGCTAATGAAATTGGGGACTGTGTGGCCTCAAACCATTTAAAATAATGGCATGAGCAATCTCACTCCATTACATTTGAGCGGAAGCAGTTCACGCTGAAGTGCTGGTTCCCTGAGGAGCCAGGGAGCCCTGATTGAATCTTACTCACAAAATGGACAGTGAAGATAAGTTTGTTGCAGGGCAGATGACAGCTCTGACTCAACAGAAACTGCAGTGCTCGGTGGCGGGGGGGTTGCCTTGAGCCTGTAAATACATTTTCCATTCTTTTCCTTTCACTGCTGTCTTGCAAGCTTTGCAGCAAAGGTGTCTGCCCAGTGTTCGTGTTTCCCGAAGGCACTGCAGGTACAGAAAGGTACAGCACCTGTCTGTGGTGCCAGTAGGCTTGTGCTGGGTGATGCTGGTCTGCTCTGCTCTTTGGTGCAAAGTCTTTGGGTTTTCATCCTTCCAGCTGTATGGTTTAGAGCAGATTGTTTCATCAGGCAGGTGGTTCTCCAGCATTAAAAGCTCTGTGCTGTCTTCTGGCATACTTTTATCAGAAGACTAATTCAAGTATGTGGGGATTTTCTTGACTACCGTGAAGCACCAAGAGGGCCTTCTAGCAAGGGGATGGCCAGGCCCTGGTGTGGGTGCTTGAAGCGAGTGAACTTCCTTTTTATCCTATTGTAATGTGTTTCAAAATACAGAAGTTGTTAGGAGATGCTCGACAAATTAGCTTTGACACAGGTTGATGAGCTGATGTGTGTTTTGCTGCAATCTGTCCATCTGGAGTGGTGCCCATCACTGGCGGGTGTGTTATTTTCTCGAGGAGGCCATCCCCTTGCGACTGCTTGGCAAGCAATGCTTATTTTCTCACCGCCACTGGTCAGTTAGTATCTGGATGAGAAGATTGAAAATACGTGATGCTCCAGCCCTTGTTCAAGATACACTGTGGGTTTTAAGCCTGCTTTCCATTCCTGCAGAAAAAGCACTTGGGGAGTACTTCTGCTCTCTGGGGCAGTTGCTGTGCAGCAACCAGCAACGTAATCCATCCCAGTTCTTGGGGAGGAAAAAAAAAAATTGCTCCCAACAAAGACCTGTAATATTTGAATATAAATACATCTGACAAAAGTGTAACTGCACGCATATCAGGACAGGACAGTACTTGACTATAATCATGAAGATTGACTGGAAGAAACAGGACTCAGAATTAAGTAGAACGCTACAGAAATTGGCTTGCAGGCTACTGGCGTGTATCGAGAGGAAACAGGACTTCTGCAAAACAAATAGCAAGTTCCCAAATACTTATCTAGCAAAAACACATTGAACAAAAGAAACTTGATTGTTTCCAGTGAACGTTTCATGCTGATGAGAAAACTCAGTGACGTCTTCAGTGATGGAAAATAACAGGAGAGAGAGAAATTTGGGAGGGAGAGAGGATTGGAGTTGGAGATGCAAATCTGGAAGAGATGCAAAGCACTGCAGCATCGAGACTGCAGCTTCACCATGAATCCCTTCATCCCTCATCCGTGCCAGCGTTGATGTGGGATTGTGGACAAGGACTCGTGATATGGGAAGCAGCCGAAGGGAACAGCAAGGTGTGTCCTGCTGGACCTGTGTCCCCCTGGACACAGTGGATCATCCTGCTCTGTCTTATCATCGTCGTTGCTAACTTTGTATTTTCTGTAGCAACTTAGGGAAAGGCGGGCTCAGCCTTCAGAGAAGCTGTGGCTGTTGTTATATATAGTCTCCAGAAAAAACCCTGTGCTCATCCAAGCTCAATCTGAGTGCCTTTTACATGCTGCTTTTCCCAGCCTTTCCACAGCTTTACAGGCGTATAATAATTTTACGAGAAGAAACATTGCAAATCCAAGGAATTCAGATTTAAGCTTAAGTACAACATAAACCTCAATGAGAAGGTTATTTTGCTGTACAGTTCTATCATATTGGGGAATTAATTTATCAGAAGTGCAAGAGGAGGTAGGTGGTTCTCTCTCCTACGTGGCTTAGAAACGTATGGGTGAACTTGTAGGTGAATGTGATGGTACTTCTGAGTTTCCTGGAACTGAAGTGTGATGGGATTTCTGGGGAATTTTGAAGGCCTTCCGCTTCTGTGTGTTTTCTTGGAAGTGGCATGTGAACAGTGTCCCACAAACATGGGTTGCAGAGCCTTGTGTTTCATTGCCAAGCTTGGAGCTTTCAGCCTTGAGATTCACTTCGCAAGTTTGGGGAGGGAGAAGGAAGGAGAAGGAACACTTGGAAATCCTTTGATATTCTGAGTGTAGGTGATGTCTTTTATAGGTTCAGTCAGCCCGGCATGCTCACTGGGGTAAACTCCCAAATCCTTAGATGGCATGTGTTATATTCAGTGTATGGACACTGTTAAATTTGTATGCCATTTGAAAAATGTGATATTTTTAGTGCATAATTGCAAATTATCTCATGCTTTTATAATCAGTTTATAATCAGCTTTGCCAGGGTAAAATACAGTTAAATCCAGTGAAGTACAATATTTGTCCTAGTGTTAGACAGTTGGTTCATTTAATCACAGCTGCAATGAAGAGCTCATTTCTCAATTTCTTTCCAGTTTAGTTTCTGTTGCCTTTGAAGATGTGATGGCTGCTGGTTTGGGGGATCGCTTAGTATTCCCATCTTGTGAGAGGCATGGCGAAATACTGGGTAATACAAAGACTCTTGAAGCTGTGATTAACCCTCTCAGATCATATTAGGATTTGGATTTCAGTTGCGTTAAGGACAAGAATTAGCATAAAATACCCATTTCTGAACTGTTTGTAAGTTTGTTGTGGCTTGGATCTGAGCTCTTAGTTCAAAACCACTTGAACTGCAGGCTAATAACTTTTAAAGGGAGGGAGATATAGTCCAGTATCCATATAAACTGCTACTGTCAGTTTGAACGTTTGTAATCTTTAGCATACCATGACACTGAATGCACTTTGGCATTGTTAAGACTGAAAAATATAGTATTTCTGTGTTTGAGGGCAACTCCTTCTCTTGGCTGGGCAGGTAATCTTGATTAAAAAAAAAAAAAAAGTAGGGGGAGACAGAGCCCTCCCCCCGCCCCAACCCTGTGAATTTAAATATTGAGCCTAGATCAAATTCTGAGACTTTCACCTTTTCTATTTGTGTGTTAGGTTTTCATTTTGACCTGATGGAATGAGCATAAATTAGGGCAGCAGTCTCCTATTGCTGTCTTTTGGGTGGACTTGCCTTTCAGGCTGTCCGTCGTGTTTTGTGGTTTCCTCCTGTTTTCCTCCTGTTTCACACTGCTTGGTTTCCCATCTTCCCTCCATCCTTCCATTGTGAGCATCTACTTTATTTTAATCTCCTTGACAGGACCCTCTTATCTGTTCTTAGCAAGCTCCATTTAACCTGGTCTACCTTGAGCAGATTTGTATTTCTACCTTCTGATTTCTCCCCAGGGCACACTGCGAGCAGGCCCCTCTCTCCCATCAAAATGTAATGTTTTGGTGATTTTAGACTTTTGCATTTAAGGTTTCTGTTCTCCTGGAAATATGAAATCTGGAGCTGACCGTCAGTGGGAAGCTCTGATGTTTCTCAATCCTCCAGTCTTCCTCCAAATGCAGTCCTGGCCTCCACCAGTCTGAGACCTTCCTCCTTTGCCTTTCTTCTAGCAAAAAACCCCCACCCTGTTTTTTTTCTGCTTTTTTTGTTTATTTTTAAGTCACAGGAAGAGGAACTGAATGACATGTTGATGCTGAAAGTTTCCGGGTAATAAATTTCCCTGCGTAATAGAGCATCTCCCCCAGGGACGAAGGACTGTCCCTCTGATTGACAGTTTAATCCCAAAGGGATTAGACTCCTTGCTATATACAGCGGAGAACAAGACGTATCCTGCTAAACGTGAGTTTGGTCTCTCGGAGATTATGGTGCATGTGAAGGGTGGGTGACAGCAGGTAGTTTCTGCAGGAGAAAGCATTTTCCAACGTCCCGTGAAGGTGTTTGGGAGACAACCTGGGACCCCGGCGGCAGCAGCGGCAACCCCTGGAGCGGGGCGGGGCTCACCCCGCAAATTCTCACATCATTTTAGAGGGTTTGTTTTTAAAATCGTTCGAGGGCTGAAATATTTCTACTTAGCTGGAAGAGAAGAGCCTTTTACCCACCTCAGACGTTTTCTTTTCAAAAGCCACTTTCGTCAAAGCGTGACTTGGCTCTTACATTGGTGAGTTTGGTTTGTGGTTTTTTTTTTTTTTTTAATTTTATTTTGTTTTATAGACTCCTACCTGTGTTTGCCAGAGTTTGCAGTGGAGCGAGGGGCAGAGGGCAGGCGCAGGAGCTGCCCTTTGCATTTGGCAGCCTGCTCGGGGGCTGGCTGCAGCCTCCTGCATCCTACTGAATTTGCCCCTCTCCTTTCAAAGTCCAGGCTGGCCACCGGCTCCATGCAAGTAGTAGAAAATGATTTTATAGAAGTGAATTATTGAAGGGCTGGTGGCCAGGAGCCTCTGTCTGAAGTCTCTCTTTTGGAGCATGTGAAGATTTATGAGTAGATCTAGTAAGTGCTGAAACAGATTGTTTAGTGGCGGTCCAGCTGACTTCACTGCACGTGTAAGTGTCTAAGATCTTTTTTAGCAACTGAAACATATTCCTGGGGGAACTTGAAGTGGTCAAAATGTTGGGCTTTTTTTTTTTTTTTTTTTTAAGCTTCCTAAAGTCCCACATACTGAAAAGGATGTATGAAATTAGAGCATTCACATTTTCTTTCTCTCATTATTTTTTCAACATATATTAGAAGGAGGAGACTGTTTAGTTTCCTTTTCTCTTCTCCCTTGTGGCTGAATCCTTCACAGCAGAGGATTGCACTTGCTTTTCTAATTCTCCCCATTTGACATACGCCTTTGAATTATAATTTCCACCCTTTCCTGATAAATACAGAATCTTCTTTTCAGAAAGCATTTGAATGCTATTTTGCAATAAAATTGAATTTCCATCTTTATGTAATTAAATTGCGTGAAGTCAGAAGGAAATTGGACAGGAATAACGAACCTGGCATGTTATTTCCTCTTTTCTTCCTTGCAGGTATTTAAAAACCAAAACAAAACCCCAAACAAAATACCACTGGAAAGGAAGCTGCATTGTCTGATGCAGCAAGGGATAAAGACTAATCTCCAATATAAATGGAGACTTATTTTTTTCCTCTATCAACACAAAGAGGTCACTCTGAGAACATGGCACTGGAGTTGCCTCGTGTGGTATAGATTTTGAAATTGCAGTGTGATTCCTCACTTTTTAATAAGCAGAGAATTGCACAAGAACTTTTGACAAATTAGCATCGCTATCCAGTGACCTACCTAGGGGCAAAAAAAGGAGGAAAAACCCATGAAAGTAGGATGATTAATTGGATAAAACATTATATTGTGAAAAAACTCCAATGTGGAGTCCTGTTTAAAGCATGTCTCTACTGGTAGCGTCCACACTTTTTTAATTTATTGTGTTTAAGATCACTGTAATCTATCAAAAGGTATATAACGGTCTGCTCTTCAGTTCTAGGTGTACCTTAGTAGCTATTTTCCTTCTTTGTTAACATAAATATTAGCTATGAGGAAGCAAGCGTGGTTTAAATTTCTCTTCATTCCAGACAAAGTATATAATTAGCTTAAGTTTATCCTTTCCTAAGGGAGAAATACTGCAGTTGGTCTTTTGTTTCCGTTCCTCCTCACCCCATGTTTGGCCAGAACAGTATGCTGTGGCCCAACAGCAGTGGGATGTTTTGCACGTGTGATATTGTGCATATTCAGAGTTGGCTAGAAATAGTACCAAACTTTTGCCTGAATGTGACTAGAATAATAGGCAAGTGTGCTGTTTTAAAACATTCATGTTCGTATTATGAATGTGAGCTTTCCATTTCTCCTCTATCTCCCCCCCTAAAAAAACAACAACAACAAAAAAATCTTTGTTTTTTTAACACAGCAAGCTGGTTGAGGTGTGCTGGGTCAGTACACAAGCATATGCCTTCCCATGCAGGACAGTCACTCTCTGTCCTGACTTTGGGTGGCTTTTAAGGTACCTGCATGGTTTGCGTTTCGTTGCATCTTTTTTTCCTTACCTAGTCCTTTACTTGTCCTTCTAGCCTGAAAAATGGAGGTTATTAAATAGACTTTCAGTGCTCTGTTGTGTTTGCCCACCTAAGGTGTAAATTACATGAGGATTGGGCCCTCAGTTAACGTTAGATCCTGTTAGACATGTGATTTGAACACATTTTATGCATGTGAAAACATGCAAAGAAGTCTTGAACCTGTAGAAAAAGATTAGCTTCCTGCAATTCAAATAATAGTGGGTACTTACTGTATTGTATCTGTTCCCAATTTTCTTCAAAGAATTGTTTCTCATTGCTGCTTTTCGTTGTTTTGGTGACATAATGGCATAGTTGGGAGCTGCAATTTGCAGTGTTTTCTTTCAGCGCAAGCTATACAAAGATATTTTGGATGTTTAGCTGCACCGTTTCAAGGTAGCTTTGACAGCGAGTCAGTGATTCCGATATCTACCGTGATGCCGGCGGGAGGCGGGGGTAGGAGCCTGGGACAGAAACGGAGAGGAGAGGGAGGGGTGGTTCAGAACCATGCAAACCCACGGAGTACTTGGCAGCCTACCCTTATTCTCCCAGGGGATACGAAGCTCTACGTGTTGCTCTGCTTCACCGAAAAATAAGCTGTGCTGTAAAATATGAAGATTAGTTTAAAAGTGCTTTGACAAATTAGAAAATTGATTTTAAAAATAGGGGAAATATTTTTTGGGGAAAAAAAAAGTGTTGATTGTGTTTGGTTCCTCGTCAAAAGCGTGCAATGAAATGAGCAGTGGCACATCTCTAGGTTTGTAATAGTTATTTTCCTTTTCAGTCCTCTTTAGGACCAAATCAACAAAACACTCGTTTGCTTGTTCGCCAGCTTTAGCCCAAGCTGGCTACGCCTTTCAGTAGACTCAAGAGACAGTTTCGCGTATTCCGGGCCTTCATTCAACAGTTTGCTTAATGTGCTTTTTCTTTATTTAATTTAATTTTATTTTTTCCCTGTTTGGTCCAGGGACAGACTTTTCCTAACTATTCTGATGTTCTCAATCAGTTTTTTGTTGTCTTAATATCCTGAAGTATCTAGTACTAGGGAAGTGCTGTATCCCAGCGGTATGGGCATTCACTTTCCGAACGCAGCAGTGCCCAGCACTGGGAGAAGCTGTGCGTGGGCATGGAATAAAGCTGCATGCATCCACCCCTGTTCTGTTCCTTCACACAAACTTAGCTTTCTAGCCAAAACATTTCTGTATGCAGCATCGCTGCCTGCCTTGACCATTACCAGCACATAATTCTGGGAGCATATAGACACTTGTGGTCCACCAGCCCCAAAAAGCTGTGGATTTTCTCTCCTCTTCTTTATTGACACGTATCCCTGTATCAAATAACTTATTTTAGTTCTTAAATAAACCTATTTAATGATTAGTGTAATCAATTTTCTTTCTTTGAGCATCCTGAGGTGCACAAGTGGATGCCAGGTAGCACTGGGTAAAGCCACAGATGCGCACATGGTATTTCTTCTGTTGGGGAACTGGGGACAAGTGAAACACGCTGCTCATAGCATCATACCTTGAGCTGAATGGGCATAGAAAGGGAATTAAAGATAATCCCTTCCCTGAGCACCTGTCCTGAGCAGGGCAAGGGGCAAAGGTGCTTCTTGGAAACTCTCACTCTGGGCTTGTCTTTGACTGGCTGAGGTATTGGCTGAAGGTCTGCCGTTTAATTCTGTTTTACCGGTTAGTTATCAGTATAAGGCCAACAGCAACCCTGACTTCAGTCTGCAGAGGCTGTTCTGAATCTGCTGTTTTCAGAAGTTCAATTAAACTCTCAAATGTTTAATGAGATGTAGGTAGATAATATTGTCTGGTATTTTAGATAATACTCAAGATGCTGAAAAGCTGCAAGAGGAATTAAGGGAACGGACAGGTTATTCTTGCTGAGGACAGAGCAGTTGGGGAGGGGATGTGGCCGTGTCTTAGTGAGGTCGGTACCGGTTCTCATTTCTTCCCCTGGCCCTGCCCAGCATTGGTGTGTGACTTGGGTCAGATGCCTGGGAAAGTGTCGCACATAAAAGCTACCCGCAAAAATGACATAACCGCGATTTTCGTGATTCTCTACCTCCCAGGGATTTGTGAGAATAAATCTGTTAAGGGTGATGAAGTGTTTATGAACACTACATTAACGAGGCCGAATAAGACTCTTCAGATAGTGAGGTGGTAACATGCTGGGAGTGGGGGGTGGAAAGTGACTTACAAAAATTTTTTTGTTTTAGGTATCAGAAATTTGCATTTAGGAAGTTGGATACTCGCACAACGAAGTAAAAATCGCTGCCCTTCTCACCTGCCTAAATTGTTCCTCTGTAAGGCAAGTGAAGCAGAGGGAGACAGCTTCTTCAGCTCTACCCTGTTTCTCTGTCTCGGGGTAAAATAAAGCACTGGAGTGTGCCGGCTGCCTCGTGCAGCCACTCATTCCTCCGCCAGCCGTCTCGGTAGTGCAGAGGAGCCAATCTTTCTCCGTGAGACATCTGAGTGTTAATAATTTCTGGCAAGTGTTGTGCTGAAGCAGACAATTTTGTAACGCCAGCCAGGCATGTTGAGGAGTTACACTGGACAGTGCAAGGAAAACATTTCATTCATGTTTGAATTCCTTGCCTCTTCGCAGCCTCCCGGGGCAGCGGTGCGAGCCAGGGCAGATTGGTTTCACGTGGCTGCTTTCCCCTGGAAATGCCTCCAGCGACGGTCTGGTACGTGGCAGCGGCTGCTTATTTCTCTGAGAATACCCTCAGGGTTGTGGCTTTTTTCATTTGTTTCCTTTTTTAAAAGTGAATGAAAGTGGTAAAGATAACCAGCCTTAATCGTGCCTCGTGATGGGGTGTCTGGTCCCCTAATGTCACTAGCTGGATATGAAATATAGGCTAGGTGTATTCAACTGGGCATATTGAACATGTTTGTTTTCTAAATGTAAGCCTAGTTAGTTGTTTTTAATTAGTTATATTTGAAATGAGAACTTCCCCCTCCCCCCTGCCCCTCAGTATTTCCAACTACTGTTTTTCTCCACAACATTTTTAAGCTGTTTTGCAAATGAATGTTGGAAATTGGACTGACTGGAAAAAAACCCGAGTTATGATAAAGGAAAAGTGTTGACTGTGTTTTCAGTAGTGTTTTATTTAGAAGTCATTGGGGAAAAGGAAAAACAAGGTGGGCTAAAAATTCTAGCATTTCCTAGTGATACGTTTCAGTTTAGAAAAAATGGGTGTTTTATAACCACGTCTCACTTGAAATTACTGGCGCTTGCCTGATCCCCAGGGGGATTTCTCGAATGATTGCCTATGCCACATACGGATCTTTCCTCCCTGGCAGACATGAGATTTGTGAGAAATTAGTATCTGTGCCATCAAGAATATTGTTAACTATATTGCTTGGATCTAGGAAGACCTTTTCCTATTCTTTAGGGATGACATCTTAGAGATCTACCCTATTGATTTACCTCTTAAGTCTAAGCTACTCTGGGGTAAGCGTGTATGGGTGGGCTCTGGGATACCAAGCTGCTGTATCCCAGTTAATCCGTAGTATCTGACCATGGTTAAATACAAAGTAATTCAAGGCTGCTTAATTTAGGGTTATGAAAATATTTGTAATCATAAATATATTTTTAATATCAGTGCAGTTTTTCTAGGCCAAATAGCTTCAAGGGTTTATGGAACCGTTTTAGATCTCCGTTGCGTTGTGTAAGGAGGATATAAACACCCAATGAAGTGTCTTTTAGTCTTTATGTTCCCAATGCAAGGAGTATTTTTGTAATAGATATTCTTGAAAATTGTTGAAAGTAGTAAAATAGTTCTATTTTTAAAATATAATGTATTCCATGCAAGAAGAGATCATCATAGTGCTGTTCGATGCTGTGTAAATATTTATATATAAATAGAATAGTCTTTTTAAACAAATAACTCTGAGGAGAGTAGATTTTCTTTGTGCCAAGACTGAACGCATAATAGTTTTTACCTATCAGTTTAGCAGTGCATTCACATTGTAATTTTATTTGCGCAGCACTGTATTCCTACGCAGCGACAATGGCAGAGGAGGCAGTCAGCATTTCTCACTAAGTGAAAACAACAATTTAAATACTCAAAGGTATTTTGCTAGTGACACTTTTCCTGTCTTCCCTTTCTCTTTCTAATGGGTCTGTGATTGATATTATTGTCCAGTTTGCAGAAGGACAGTGTCTGGCAATTCACGCTTCACTAAGAGGTTTCTAATGACATTAGAAAAGCTGTAAAGTGAGATCAGATTTCTCTAAGAAAATTAATATTCCTTCACAGCTAAATTAATTTTGTTAAAAATAACGAGATGTCTAGATGCACTGCACTTTAAAATGGATGCCCTTCAGAAATCTAGAATGAAATAGCATTTGTACTTAATATGATACTTAATTTTTATTTCTTTCTTTTTATTTAGAACAAAAGTGAAAGTGACACATTGCTGTAATATTTCCAGATTATTGCGTTACTCTTCTGAGGTGGTAGGGTGCTTCATATTTCCTCTGGCAGTTCTGAATAACCATTGTTAATGACTTAAATTAGAAATAATTCCTTAAAGGATGTAGAAGTAAATCTGTGCATCAGAGGCACTTTTCGAGAGAAGTGTCCAGCTTTCTGTGCGAAGTTTCCTCGTGCCTGAGCACGATAATACAAATGATTGATGCCTAGGCTGAGTTGTTCGGCTTTCTTAATTCTCCTCCTCCCTATAATTTCCTGTTGCTCTCACCTTATGTCATATAAGGTGGTAGTGAAACAGCTGTCCTAGGATCTAATATGAGATATTTTTTCAACATATGGTGGTAGTCTTAACTGGGATGTGCTTTGAATACCAATAGCTTTTCCTGCTGCTGCTGCGGAGTACAGGTGGTATGGATGACTGCCAGGCAAACACCAAGCGCTGCTTGAGAGAGGCACAGTGGAGCATATCCCAAATGCCAAATCCAGTTGCTGGGATGTTTCTCCTACTCTAAACCAAGCTGACTTTAATTTTTTTTTTTTTCTTTTTTGGTATTAAAGAAACAACTGTTAATACTGAAAATCAGGTCTTTGATTTGATTTCAAAGCTTATAAGCTTTGAAACAATTCACATCCTGAAAATAAAGTGTGAGCCTAAGCTAGTTGGTAGATCAAAGCCCAGTAGTGTCTGGGCATGTAAGCTGCTGACTTCAGCGAGCGGCTGTGAAACCGACTGGCAGAGCCGGCAGGACGCGCACGTAGGCACGCAGCTCTCGTGGGCTGGTTGCAAATGGAGTGGGTTATTGTTTAGTTAGCGAGTCCCAGGATACTGCTGTGGTATTTCTTCTCAGATCCTGGTGTGTGGCATAATAATGCATCTGTTTGAGGTATGGAAACAATTTACATGAATATCCAAACGAATCAACTATTTGAAGAACATTTAAATGAGCAAAATAAAAGGTATCCGAATTGAGACACGACTGAAAGTTGGTAAGGAAGGGACAAAGGGTCATTGAGGAGTTTAAGGATGGGACACGTGAAGATTTCAATAAAGCTGCAAATTCATTTTTTTGTTTTGCTGTTATTCAAAGACCCCGCTTGTTGGCCAATAATGAGCTTGGGTTTAGTAAACTGGAGCCAGCTATCGTTTTGCACACTCAGCAATTCACCTGTCTCTGAGGGACAGAAGCACGTCCGTGCGGTTGATTCTTCTCACGCAGCTTGAGCGGAGCAAACGGCTCCAGTACAGCTCTTCTGGGACTTCGACATGAAAGCTGCTTTGTTTCCTTACAAGATTTAAATGCTGCCTTCAGATACACATGTGTGACTTCTTGCTGAAGTTCCTGCTCCTGCCGTTCCTAGCTAGCAAAATCCATATGGATTCATTACGTTCAGTGGGGTGACGTAACTTATAAGGAGCTCAGATCTAGCCCTTCAGGGATTCATAGAATTTTAGGCTCATGTGAGGGTAACTTTTGAGCCAATGACAGATAAAATTAAAATCCTGCTTTAGGAAGTGCAGAGTGGCTATTTGTGTTCATTTTGTTCCCATATTCCTGTAATCCAGTTGTGCATGAGTAAGCATATCAGAATGAATCCCACAATGTTGATCACTTCTAGAAAGGGATGCTGTAAGCTGGCGAAGAGAAAATACTGAATTATTAAGTAATTTTCTAAATACATTTCATCTCAGAATAAAATAGAGTGGCAAACATGACTCTTATACTGAGGCTAAAACCTGAGATTTGCGGATGGAATAGAAATTATTTTTGTGTAGAACAACAGTGTGAGTCTGTGAAACACTTCTGTTCAATAAACCCCTCACTGAAGACACCAGAATTGGTTTGCCTTTGTATGGAAGTGCTTCATCATCTTGCATTGACCTTTTTCACCAGAAAGAACCTAAATTTTATCTCAAGCATGATGTTCAGAAAAGCGTTCTAATTTTTAAAGGCAAGCCCATGAAAGACTCTTATGTTTTTGTATATTATTTTAAAGATGGGCATAAAAAAAATTTCTATAAAAGGCATGCGTAGTGGGTTACAGATGCTGTTGGGGATGGAGGGTTTTGACCTGTCTGTATAATAAGGTATCTGGCTCTAATTAACTAAATCAAGCTCGTAACTGGGCATTAAGACTCTGGATGCCTTTTAGTGCCTACTGGAATTGCCGTTTTGTTGGTCATATATTCTATGGTGCCTCAGGACTGTTGCTGGTTTGCTCACATTAATGCACAACTGCCATTCTCCCTGTCCTTTAAGCTTATTTAGAAACATCAAATTTTTAACAAGAGCTCCTGGCAAGATGGTGTGTGGTATTTAGAGCCACTCCTGGTTCTATTGGAAATCTCAGCTGCCTAGCAAGGGTGCTGTTGTAAAAACAGCCAAGAGATTACCCAGAATTAATTTAGTTCCAAGGTTTGAGGGAAGAAGAAATTTTTCTCTAGAGCAGAGGCAAGAACTGTTTTCAGGTTTCTTTTTGTTTTCCTTTTCTGCATAGGACCTGCTGCCCTTCTGGGATCACCTGGGCATTTTCATCCAAATTCCTTCCTTCTGCTGACATCTGTTGTTTTCTTCATGGAACCCTTTCTGATTCAAGCCTGGGTTCTTGGTACTAATTTGCAATTCCCCATTGGGAGTGTTGTGTGTCTGGGAAACAGGGGAGATGCAGTGGCTGTTCTGGGATGGGGCGACTGAACGTTGCTGCTTTGTAGGGGCCAGGCTCGGCTGCTGCAGTTTTGTGTTCCTGCGACTACCCCTAAATGTGGAAATCGCAGCTGACAGCTACGTTATTCTAAAGCATGGCTGTCTCCTATCCCTTTGCAATTCAGGATACTTTATGTGCTGTTGTAATTATATGAAAGAGTAGAAATTTGATGGTAGGAATAGCATCTGTAAGATTTTATTTGTTTGATGACAGGAATGCTGGAAAGACAGTGCCATGGTAATCAACATACAACGTTTAATAAAGTGGTTGTACGCTAAGTGTCAACTGAATATTGGAATCATATTATTGAATATGGATCTGTGCATGGCTGCTAACTGTGCTTTTGATCAGTATATATAAACATGAAACATCACCCAGTTGTATTAAATTTAAGTTAATTTAACAATTAATCTTTACTTAATTAGGACTGCAGTTTTGGCAACCTCCTGTTTAGGGATTGCTGTAGACTCTTTGAAGCAGTCAAGCCAAATGCCTATGATTTTATTTATTTATTTACTTTATTTTTACTGCTTTTTGAGAGGATATGTTTAAGGGAAGCACCTTTTAAGGTAAAAGCTGGAGAAATAATTTAAAGTGTGTGTAGCTAAAATATTGCCCTGAACCGCTGATCCGGCTTTGAAAGCATTGTGCTGCATTACAGGTACATAAGTATCTTTAGTTTCACTCCTTGAAATTTATTGTTCGTGGAGACTGTATGGCAAACAAGCCCATTCATACTGCTTAGAGAGTAAGTGCAGAGCTACAGAGGTGAAGCAAGCTTTATTAATCCCACCTCTGGTCCTTCAGCCTAATTGATTTTTGACATGGCTACTGGAAAACCACTGGCTTTTTCTCAATTGAATATTCCTTTTCCTGAAATGCTACAGAAAGCACTGGAAGTGCAAGCTGCTTTTTTTTTGTGAGAAGCTAAGGCTGAAACTCTATGGGAGGAATTTAGTGAACATTAAGAAACAGTCATTTAAATTATGGAGAAACGGCAATAAATCATTGTGCTTGGTACTCATTCTGAACTTCGTCTCATTTAAAGACTTTTTTCCATGTTGACAGAATTAAAATATTAATTTGGTTTTCAATGAATCTCTTTCAGCTGCACTTTATGTTTCTGCCTGAGGTTTTTATAGATTTTGTCACTTTAAAAAATGTATTACTAAGGGCAAGGTTTTAATTATCTGATTTCCTTTTCCGTTTAAACTTCCAGACTGAATTTCATCTAAAGATCATATCTGCCATGTATTTGATTACTGGACGTAGATCAGTCATCTGGAGATAGCTGTATCCTCTGTCACATATGTTGGAGAATGAAGTTCAGAAATAAGTACCTGCTGCTACTTATTTTGAGTTTTCCCATCCAGATGCAGCACAGCTCAGGCGAGCAAATCCGCCCGGGATGCACCACTGCACCTGCAAGGCAGTCACGGAGCTGGGCTGGGAAAGGAGAGTGGCTTGAGGCAAAATTAACTCCATTAAAGTGAAAAAAAAATTAAATAGGGTAAAATATTTCCTGATCTTAAATCTCCAAAAATAAATGCACGTCCCAAAGTCATACTGCGTTGTGATAATATATGGATGGTTTTAAGAAAGGAAGCGGGATTATCCTTCTCAAAGACCTTGCCCAGGGAGTCCCTCAGGCAATACATTGTGTCTATATTTCCTTGTAAACTGTACAATTGCTACATTTCCAGCACAGTCAAAAAAGTAACAAAGGAGCCTCTTTGGTATGGTTTTGCTATGCAAAGCATGGGCAACCCTTTGGTCTTGTACAGGCACGAGTAGTCTCTTGCTGTGTAGAAACTGGACGTCTCTTCAGCTCGTGCCACTTCTTCTAGTCTTCCCAATAACTAAATTATTCCGTAAACA
Source organism: Sagittarius serpentarius (assembly GCA_034782735.1). Taxonomy (NCBI): domain Eukaryota; kingdom Metazoa; phylum Chordata; class Aves; order Accipitriformes; family Sagittariidae; genus Sagittarius; species Sagittarius serpentarius. The sequence continues at coordinate 13,195,683 of JAVKLA010000042.1, read as the reverse complement.
TTCATTGTGATGTAAATTGCTAAAGAAATCAGGTTTGTCTCCATTGCAGACAAATGCAGTGTCCCCACAAAGGAAATGCACCTGCAGCATGCTACAGAAATGATTGCAAAGTGACAGCTGACTAATTGTCTTCAAGTTCTAGGCTTGCTTACGCTATTTTAATGACCTGCAAGGCTTTTTATTCCAGCACATATAGAAACATATATAGCACGTGCCAGTTGCATGTGACATAACAGTTGTTGGTGATCTTGCGGCTGCTGCATCTGATGTCAGAGGCAGGCAGAGTATGTGGAAATGGCGGGGAAAGAGATGAGATGTAGAACAATGAAACTGTTTTTAGCTTCAGAAGATACATGAGCTGTAAAGATTTCAGTTGCCGCCAGGCTGCTCTGCTTTGGAGGATCGTGTGTGGCCTGGGTGCACACCCAGGGACTGAAATACAGACTTGGCTTCTCTGTCGCTGACACTAATTCCACACGATATGAGAGCTTCTTAATTCTGCAGGAGAACTTAGTCTCCTCTTATGCAATGAATTTTCTGTAAGTAAAAGTGTAGTACAATAATTGTGATGCATGATGGGCGTGTTTAGATAACCCTCCTATTATTTTAGGAAGTGCAATACTTCAAAGAAAACTTATCCCAAGGTGTCCCTTAAACTTTTCTTTTGTATTACCCTCTGGGTTACTCTCCTATCTCCTTCCTTTGATATGTTAATTCAGTCATTTTCCCTATCAGGACTCATTGCTCCTGCTTTTTTCTTCTTCTTCTTCTTCTTCTTTTTTTTTTTTGATGTAATTTAATTTTGTGGAGAGTTAATGCTTATCAGTCTTGTTTTACTATTTAAGAATTTCTGTAAGCATTTTTTATTTTGAAATGAAAATCTATGTACTTTCCTGACTGACTCCTTTTGTGTTTACTAGTACATTATGTTACTATTTTGTAACAGTTCTTCCTTATTATTGTTTATTCTTCTAAAAACAGCAGCACTGATTTTACTTGGTTTTAGTTTGAGCTGTTGGGGTCTTATAATGCTTTACCATAATTCAGAAACATATATATCGAAGCTCCTGACGGGAAGATTTTGTCAGGTTCTCTTCTAGGCACAGATTTGTTAACTTTGAAACTTTAATGACGATTAGTCAAATTTACCTGCAATTCATGAAAACTTTACTCTTGCGGGAAACAAACGCCTGTTGGAATTGAAGCATGGTCACAAACGCAGCCTGTGGCATTAGACGCTTCTGTCGCTTGGCCAAAAGCATCACCTGTCAGATTCCACCAAAACTTGTGCAGCGTACGAGATCTGACTTGTTTTTCGTCAGCTATACAGCAGATTATTATGAATTAATTTACAACTCATTATTTAAGCCCTTTGAGCGATAGCTTTAAGTATCTATTTACTGCTGTCTCAAAAATGAGCTATCCAGCTCTGCCATGCGCGCACAGCCTGGATGATGCTGATTCTGCAGGGCTGGGGTTGCCTCATACTGAATTGTAAAAATCTAATTCTTTATCCCTTTCTTACTCAGCATAAAGCTGATAAAACAGTTTTGTCGTTTGTGCTTCAAATTTAGTAAAAGTCATATGGTTTAGTAGGAGCTTAATTATATTTACTGTAGAGTACAGCCAGCTCTTTCAGGACTTTTTTCCCCCCTCACGGTACTGCAGAAACATGCTGGCAGTACAGCTGAAAATATCACTGCTCGATTCCTTCCCAGCAGACGGTGGTGCCCTTATAATTCCGATGGTGCTGATGTGCTAATGTAGCAGAGCTTCAGCGACCAAAGAAGAGGGGAGAAGGGAAAGCCCAGATTTAGAAGTTCACTGACATGTGGTCCTTCATGTCACTGCAATGATCTCAGTGAGATGCTGCTATTAGGAGACTCAGAGGGTTTGTGTAGTCACAGTGGTGACTGAAGTGTAGCATAAAGGTAGCGGGTTTCAAATCGGCTTTCGTGGATACCGGTACCAGTCTGTCCATCAGCATGGAGTCACCTCTCTTGGTTTTCTGCAGGCTTGCTTTCACGGTATTGTCGGGGTTTGCCTTCCTCCCTATGATACTCGTGTATTTAACAATATTTTTCAGCTTGTTAAAAGTGTACTGTGTCTTTGCCTCTGGGCACTTGAATAGCAATTAACAGTATCAGTATGTAATGAGGTACTCTATATAGGTTGAAAGACAAAGTCTTTTTCCTCTTGTGTGTCTAGCGAACATCAAATGAAATTCAAACCTCTTGGGTTACTGGCTTTTTTTCCCCATCCTTGTACTTTGTGTTGGTGTGAGTGAATCTTGGTGTCCGGGGATTATCACTCATGCTGATGGAATTGGGTGTCTGTGGTCTGTCGGCACTGAAATTCTCCACTGAATATCTCTTTGTATGGCTGGCTTCCCATCAGAAGCCAAAGTTGGACAAGCCCTGAACTTTGGGGATATCTCGACCTTGCTGAACTACATCTTTTTTTGGCTGGAGCTAGATCCAAGAGCCAGCCATACTCAAAGGCACGGGAAGTTTGCATCTGGAGATGGATTTCAGGTCTTATCTCTGCTTGATTTTCCCTGACTCCTCCGTGAACTACCCTGTACTACTGTGCGGTTGCTCTGACAGGCAAGACAGAGATTTTGTAATTAGGAGCCTTCCATCATATGGTGTCCCTGCTGCGTTTCATTGCCAGCTGTCTTCCCGGGGCTGAGGAAGCTTTGCTTTTACCATGCTTCACACAGCATTAAACTTCGTAGAAAAGGCTAAATATTGTAGGCCAGATGCTGCTTTCCTTTTGCCTTTTATCAGCCTAGAGAGTAATTTCACTCCTGGGATGGCACTTTGCTCATGTTAACTGGTGCATGACTGCAAGAGGCTCCTGTTCCTTCTCAGTCCTCCTGCTCCTCTGGCACAGAGAGGACTGTTTGCAGAGGATTATTTCCATGGCGGGCTGATTGTGTGGGACCACCTTTCCTTTTCCATTTTTGGGTGTTCTGGTGGGTTTCATTCCAGCTGCAGCACAAGGCAGGCAGAACATGTAGTGTTTTTTTCTATTTTCTTTTTTTTTTTTTTTTTTTTTTAAGTAAACCTTAAAATGGGAATTTACGAGTTCTTTCATCACCAACGTGTATTTTGACTGGAGCTAACCTCTCTAGATATTTACCTAATAAAACTTAAGTTTTCTGCAGTATCCACAACACCAAGAGGCATTCTTTGAAGATGAACTCCTCCTACCACTTTCCTTCTCCATTTCTGTTTGGAGATGCTCCTTACCCTGCTTTTATCCTGTGAGAGAGGAATTTTGTGAGCCTGAAATGAAGGAGCAGCCCCTGAGGGGACTTTAATACAGAGAGGTTACAACTCAGACAATAATTTGGGTCGACTTAAATGGCATGTGGGTGTTGGTTTAAATAAATAGCTTTAACCTTTAGCTTACTGGTGGAACTGAAAATAGATACAGGGTTGGGCACACTGGAATAAACGTGTACCATTGCTGCCAGCATTACTTTGAATAAATAGATCACTCTTCAGGGCTGTCAAGCCAGCACCTTCACCAGTAAGAGGAAATAAGATGGGTTTTTTTCCTTCTTTTTTTAACCAGCAGCCAAGTCTGAAGGAAGCTCTTAACCTTTTTTTGATGGCTTTGTATTCACAAGCTTGGACTTTGCAATTTGCTTCGATCAACTGGGCTTTTAATAATATTCACAGATGTTCATGGTTATGTAATTACCCAGTTACACCTACATGTAGACTCTCCCTAACCACTTATATCCTAAAGGCAAGACTTAGAGCATGTGTTGATCATTACTGAATGTTATTACCTTGTTTCAGATAGGAACTCTGTGAACTGGGTTTTGTGGTTTGTTTTTTTTTTTTTTCCCCTGCATTATTTGTTGCTCAAGAACTAGAGAACTCATGAAACTCTTTGGTTAGTTTACAGGCCAAAAAGTAGTGAATGTGCTCTAGCTTAGTAACAGTCCTCTCCAATCTGAGCTCTATCACTGCTGTTGCCCAGATAGTAGATGTGCAGTAGGTATGAGCTTCTGTAGCTTGCATCTACAGGAGGAGAGTGGAATTGCCAGCAGAACTCTTATGCTAGCATGCAACCATATATCTGGAGAAGAAATACAAACTTCATCATTATTTTAAGCTCCTAAAAATATGAAAATCTCATCCAGAGTATGGTAATGAGAAGTAGCTATGTGGCAGCTATTCAAAATTGTCTACGAAGACTTGATTTAAAGTCAAAACTTGCAGTTAGTTGGTGGGAGGGGAAGAGAAAGTTGTTAAAGTAAAACAAAAGAACCGTAAAACAGATGTCATGGAAACATTTTGTTAAGGTTTCGAAGTGTAGCTGAACCGAAGCTTGGACATTCTTGGTTCAGTTGTGTTTCCCTTGCCCTGCAGCTCCAGGCCTCAGTCACCCAGTTGATGGGCAGCTCAAGCAGAGATCAGGAGCCCTGGGAGTCCCTGTCATACCAGAGACAGGCTGGAAATCACAGCTCTTTGGTTGCTCTACCAAAGCTGCTGGGCTCTGCCTCCGTGGCACTGAGCAGGGGAGCTGTGAGGACTGCAGCACAAGATGGGTCTTCAGGCTCACTGCTTCGGAAGAGAGAAGTTGTGCCCTTCATGCCCCAGAAAGCCTCTGATTCCTGGGGCTTCTTGTCTTCCTTGCCAGGCTGCTTGGTGAGGGCACTCAGAGCTGCAGAAAACAGCCTGATGAGTAGCTTGGTAGCGGTGAACTTTTTGAGGAAAGAGAAAGCCAGTGTTTGGTGTCAAAGGCTTGAGAAAACATGGTTTCTGGTTTATCTTCTCCACCATGTACCAGGTGCTGCTTGGAGGCTGAAGGTCTGCCTGTGAGGAAGGAAGCTGCAGGCTTCACCTGGTTTATGCTGCTGTGTTGATATTTTGGCACTAAATAGCAGTGTTGTAAATATTCTTTCCATCCTACAGCACTAACGCAGTCAAGCGGCTGAGTGTCCTCACCCTTCAAAGCTGGAGCTGCATTTTCTTTGCAAAGGCCAGTAGTATTAAACAGCAGTGTATGTCACCAACCCTTTGTAATGATGAAGCTCAGCAGCATGGGAATTGCCTAGATAAATAAGATGCTGATAAAGAACTACCAACTTGAGATCTTGTAAAGGCAGTGAGATTTCTTGGAGGAGTACAAAGGCATTTTCAGCTGCTGATATGCTCCTGTAGCTGAAATGTAGGCATGATAAAATATACAGATAATGTTTCATAGTAACCATCTTCTGATAGATAATAATGGCAAAGAAAAAGAGTCGTAAGTTTTGCAGGGGCTACAGTTTTAGTACCGTTTCCTTCTGCAGGTTGTTACTACTGGCTATACCTGCTAAGTAGCAGATATGTAGTTACAAAACATGCCAAGGACAAATAAATGCATTTTCACCTTTTATACTTGCATAGATTGTTGCCCCATTACAAACAGGTCGCAGCCTTGTGTTCTGTAAAACATACCACAGTCTCGACCGTACGTAACTGCGTCATACCATGACAGTATGAAGCTCTGTGGGAAGATGCTTTGGCATAAATTTCCATAACGAAATACCTTAAATTTGCTTATGCAAAAGAGATTGGAAGTGATTCACTAATGTGTGAGCAAATTTTGCAAGGAACCTCTTACAGGAGCAGCACATTGGTCATGAGCTTGTGATTTCATATTTTGTGGGTGTGGGAGGAGCTGTGGGCTTGCCGAGGCTGGGGGACAAACAGCGACAAGGTGTCACCAAGGACAAAAGCTCAAGAGCTGAAGTCCTCAGGGTTGGACCTCATTTCACAGCAGTGAGACCGTTCAACATACAATGGTAAGGATTGAAAGGGAGATGCTTGAGAGAGGTAGAGAAATTCTTCCTTTTCAGGTTATCTGCCAACTCTCTGGTGAATCAAGAGGAGGAAGAAAATAGCCCAGGTGGCTTAGTTGTTCTATAACCGTTTGTGAGGATTTCTCAAACCCTTCCCTGAAGCATCTGCTTTTGCTGATGTCTGATTCACGTTTCTGGTCTAAACGGAGCGCTTGTCTGATCTGCTATGGCAGATTCCAAATTCTAAATATCATGTAGCATAATCCGTAAGGACACAGCGATATCCCCTGCAAGGTGTTTATCTTCAGTGCCCTGGGCATTTTTGTGACTTTATGTTCATCCCTTGGAGACTTCTCCGCTTCTTATCAGTGGAATATTCACGGATATATACAACTAACAAATGCTGGCCGCAGCAAGCACTGAAGGCCTGTTCGTGTGTTATCTTCATCTGTAATTCTTGTATTAAAAGTGGTTATAGTCCGTGTTGTCTTTCCTTGGTAACAGCAATATTAAACATGTCCCTACATCTGTGTGCATGCACACCTATGTGTATATGCAGGGAACAGTCTGCCACCTGTGTGTATATACATGTATGAACTTGTATGTGTGCCTGTGTATGGACAGATGGAGGGCAGTTTGTCTGGTATGGGTAGGTGTGAATTTTCAGTTATCTGAGGAGAATACAAATGAACGTGTCTGTATGTGTAGCTGTAATGAGTTGGCACAAATACCAGAAAGATAAATACTGCAGCATGCACTTGGGAGGAATGGTGCACCTTGCAGCTTCAAAGGCTTTCCTGGCTAAACTGCTTGATGTGCAGAAATCAGCAGCCGACTTGCCCTCCGACACTGAGCGCTCAGGTTGGAATGGGAAGGGTGAGCCTGGGAGGGGGAGGTGTTGGTTATTCATGTAACGATTTGTATTAAGTAGGCACTTTCTTGTTCGTTCCTTTTGATCTTTTTAGGCACCTTAATTATGGATACAGTCTTAACAAGGATGATAAAGGGCCTCAGGGGTTATAAACTAGGAGGAGAGGTTAAGAAAATTATGTTTATATTCATTAGAACAGAAGAGATTAAGAGGGGTCGTGACCAAGGTGTACAAAATCCAAAAGGTATTGAAGAAAAAATGATGCCACCAGAATATTCAAGAGAGAAACTGTGAGGACAGTGTAGGTGGAGGGCAGGTGGCATTTGTTTGTGGAGCATTTTTACAAGGATATTGCTGTCAGTGAGGAAAATAACTTATCCTGATCAGTAGGCTATAGGAAGACAGCTTAGGACAGATATGTTGATGGCCAGAAGTATAAGATATGTCACGTAGCTTCTTTTTGAAGTGTCTTAGCAGGTTGGGTTTGGGCAGAGGGTAATGAATTAAAAAAGGGCTTGACCTTTTGAGCTTGTTTGGAACGTAAGCTGGGATGCAAAATGTTGGGAGAGGAAAAACCCCACACTTCGATACTGAAGATGCTTTGTGCAAACTTGTTAATTAAAGCAGTGCTGTAGAGCTGAGGCATTTGAGGACTCGACTTCACAAAAACTAGATAATTTTGGGGGACTGGCACAGCAAAGAAACGAGACTTCTGATTAGTTCATTCCCCTGTGTGCCCATTTCCCACTGCCAGGACAGCACCAGCCTCTCTGTGAGCTCTTCCAGGTGAGGGTCCCATCTTTCTGCATCTTTCATCTGTAGCCCTTTATAGGGATGAATTCAAGATTCTCCATGCCTGTTGGGTACCATGCTTTGCACAGTGTATATGGCTACCTCAGGTGTGAGGCGGGGTAGACTGGCCCCTGAAATCCAAGGATGATCTAGAAGATATTCAGTCCTGGCAGTTTGTGACCCATTTCTTCAATATCTTGCTTGGAGAATAAAAAAAATGGGGCATGTTCAAACCTTTTACCCAGTCATACTGCACTGATGCATGTATATATTTTTTTCATGTCTGCATACAGTATGCTTCTCACTTCTTTTATTAAGTGATCTCTACGTGTTTCCCCAGAACTCCATTCGATTTAAAGCCAAAGCTTTGCTAATCAATGCAACTTTTAGCATTTCAATCGGTTTAGCTGAACATGAAATAAATTGCTAGCTCTTGGCTCTGTTAAGTGACTACAGTCCAAGAAGAGAAAGCAGTTATTTTTAGACTATTTTTATTGAATTTGAAAATCTTTTGTGAAGGAGATTGCAGTGATGATTTGAGAAAATGCATTTAACCGAGACTAAGGAAGCTGGCAAGCTCCTACCAAACTCTTACTGGTTCTTGAGATTCAGCCTAGAGTTAGTGAAAGCCGGTACAGCTGAAGAGTTTGGTCTTCAGCAGTATGTGAGGGTAGGTTGTTGGCTGTGTGTAGAGGACATGGCGGCTGTGGGTCTAGGAGACCTCTATCCTATCTTTAATTTTTCACACAGTGAGTAATTGCCTGGAAATATGGATATTTGCTGTGTCCCTTCTAATCACTGCATATGGTGAGGAGGGGTAAGGAGTGAAAAACTGAGAGGGTTTTTGTTCAGCCCTTCACCCTGTGCCGTTCAATCCAACTGTGCATCGCTCGGTGGAAGGACGGATGTTGGCATAGTAGGGTACGTCTTCTGTGCTGGAGCAGGGCACACGGGAGGCATATTGTGGCTTCCAGAGCTCCTCTGCATCCAAAGCTTGTAGCCAAGGCCCTTCTGAAGTCAGTACATCTAAACCTAGTTATCAGTCTTACTAAAAAAATGTCATAAGGAACTAGCATGGCTACACCAGGAGCTTTTCACCAATGTGAGATGGTACAAACCTGGCAAGGAAAAGATGTGTGGCTAAGAACACCACCAGTTGTGCAGCCACATAGGCTAAAATCAGAAGGACTGAGAGGCAAAGTCAGTTACAGCTATAAAGGGTTATGAAATGACTTACAAAAGCACTGGAAGTACGAGGAAGGCAAAAGTCCATCAGGAAGAAAAGGAAGCAAATAAGTGGACTAGACAGAGAAGACAGAAATACCAAATGCCATTATTTTGTACTGCTCTTCACAGAAAGGTAAATAATTGTGTCATATCTATAACAGTGTTCCCTGTAACAAGGGGTTATGAGCAAAGGCAAGAAAAAGATAAGGAGTATTTAGATAAGTGTGATATATTTGGGTCAGCATGGCCTTCTGAAATGTACCTACCTGATTATTTATGACTCTGAGAAGCTTATGGAGAACAGGGCAATTGTCAGAAGTCCGGAGGAAGGCAGACATAGTACCTGTCATCACAGAGGACAGTACAAGGGAAACAGGTTTGTAAACACCCCAAAAGATACAGAGCAAATTATTGAACTTGCACACACCTGTGAGCAGCAAATAATAACTAACATGCTTTATTAAGCCCAGACTAATCTAATTTCCTTCTCTGATTGGGTGACTAATCCAAAAGAGAGGAAAGCAGAAGCACTTTGTCTTTAGCCAGGCGTCTGATACTTGCTTAAGCACCATGTTCTCGTATCCGAGAGAAAGCTGAGCTCAAACCTATAGCTTTCCAACTTTTTGATTAGTGGATCGATAGAAGTTTTTAGCAGAGTTGCACATTCCCAGGTAGCAAGGAATTCATGGGCCAATAACTACTAATGCCTACACGCCTGACTTTAACAAAATCTTAAGAGCAGTTTATTAATATTTAACTCAAATGGCATTGGACATTTTGGCCATCGGCTGTTGGAAGGATCTGCCTTAATAATTTTCATTAGTTGCTTGCACGATGGCCCAGAAAGTACATTTCCCAAGTGTGGATCAACCTCACTCGTTAAAAAGACAGGCCAGTTGCAGACATGCAAAATAAGGAATTGCTGTCTAGGGACCATTCCTTCAGGAGAGCTCAGGGGGTGTTACTGTGGACCCCCAAACTGATGGGCAGCCAACAGAAGCTGCTGTGATACAGTGTTCACAAAGGATGTGGGCAACCCTAGAAGGAAGCAACAAACCCAACACTAGTACTACTAGTGTTAGCTTGTGGTCTACTGTACTCAGAAAATGCTGCAGCTTTACTGAAGAAGGGAGGTAACCTGGGGAAGCAGAGCAGCTGCTTAAAACAGAGTTACAGCCTCTTGTTACCAGGCTCAAAGGTGTGCAAATGGTTAGAGAGTTGCCTTGATAGTGGAACCAAAATTTCAAAATCTGTATACAAGAATGCATGATGTGGATGGATTTATGCACTCATAAATCCAGTTACAGTCCTGATTTAGGAAAACACTGAAGCATCTGCCCAACTTTTTCTCTGACAGGTTTTAAGCAGGTGCTAAAAGCTCTTCCCTGACTGAATTGCTTTTCTGAATCGAGACCCAATCAAACATATGTTTGTGTTAGGAAAAAGATATATGCAGTAGCATAAATTCTCTGAAGGGGAAGTGGAATATGCATTAAGATATTTTTAAATGTCTGTCTTTATAAATGCTTTCTCTTAATGGAAATTGCTGTATACAGCAGTATACTCTTCTTTGCTCTCTCTCCGCCATCTCTTTCCCCAGTGTATTTACTATGAAAGAGTTTTGCCTTGGGCAATAGCCTGTACTGCAGTGGAGTATCACATACAGAAAACTTACCTAACATCATACGAAAATGTAATAGGTGGGTGGAGACTGGGAATCTAGAGGTAAGCCTTTAAAAAGTTGTCTTAAAGATAATTCTTTTTAAACATTCCTCAGGCTTTCGCATAAAGATTGCAGAGTAGGCATTCCAGCATCTTGTAGAAGCACTGGATTTATGCTCTGTAATAAATGTATCCATAGGGTGCTGTGTTGTTGTAATGATAGTGAATGATAGTAAAATTAGGGGAATTAATAATGACCCAGCTGGCATAATTTAGCACTGTGATAACTAAACTCTGATCTAATACTCAGTCTACTCACAGAACTATTTACAAAGCACATCGAACGCGAGAGTCTGAGGGGAATCTTCTACAGAAAACAAAGTGAAACCCTAATCGTAAACAAATGCCATAGCATGTCATTAAGAGGATTAAGTGGCTTGAAATTGATGTCTAAGGCATTTTGGTTGATTGTTGCTAAAAATACCACATGCTTGACAATTATCTTCTGTTTGCCATCCTCTCTTCTGCTAGTTGTCTGTCATGCAGTATTATCCTTGTTTACCAGCACTGCCTTATACCAGGTCTTTATCTGCGAGGTTTGCTACTTCATGCCAGACCTGATCTGGATTTTGCAGACTGATGTGTTGGCACCGGTCAGTGCCAAACCGTTAATATCTTAATAATAGTGAGGGAGAGGCCAGGTTCAGCAAGCACTGGGCTGAAACAAAAATGGAACAGCACGAGTTCTGGAGTTCGTTAAAATTAGTTTCTTCTATAGCTTTTTAAACAAAACGCTTGGTTTTTAGTTTGAAATAATTTTTTTTCTAAAAAATGTCTTACCTTATAGTTAAAGTTTTCAAAAAGTTTTGAAATTTCACTGAAGCATTGCACAAATGACTTTTGTATGGAATTTAACTCCTTAATAGCTTTCTGAGTAATATTTCTGACACTTTGACTTTTGGTCTAATTATATATGGGTGGGTTTTTTTGTTTAAAGTAACAAATTTTTAAAGGTAGAAAAATTTCCTCCTCTGCCCTGCTTAGTGATTCCTTGCTATTATCTCATTGGGCTGTGCTTTGTTGGGAGGAAGAAGCCGCGGATGTAACTTAGACGAGTCAGACGTTTCTGAGGCAAAGCTTTAAAAGTGGCGTCATTGTATCTCAGCGAATGTTGCCACGTAGATCACTTTCCGATCTGTTCAGGCTATCAGTAAAAGCCCACAGAGAAGTGCGTTGCACGAAACTCCTAGATATATGATAACGCAAAGCAAGAGATGTGGTTGCTTCCATTACTATTTAATGTGCGTAAGTTTGTTGTAGCCCTGAGCACAATAGGCAGGACAAACTGCAATTCTGATTTAAATCTGAAAATTAATGGGGAGTCTTGCAGTGATGACAGCAGCCTTTTGATCAGGTCCTACTAGAAAGGATGTGAAGTAGGTGCTCTGTGCAAGTGGTGGTATGGAAATCTGCACAAGGAGACAGAGGGTAAGACAGACTTCACCTGCATCGTGTCTGGCTTGTAGGTGTGGGGCTGCCTGCAGCAACCTGCCACGCAACCCCCATGCTGTTTCGGATGTGTTTCAGGGAATAGCTCTGGTTTCAACCTGATTTAATGTACTCACCTGGAATATCACCCTGTCGTGGTTTAACCCCAGCCAGCAGCTCAGCACCACGCAGCCGCTCACTCACTTCCCCCCCACCCAGTGGGATGG
>JAVKLA010000042.1:13142879-13182120 GCA_034782735.1 Sagittarius serpentarius | reverse complement strand
TTCTCCCAAGTAACAAGCGATAGGACAAGAGGAAATGGCCTCAAGTTGATCCAGGGGAGATTTAGATTAGATATTAGGAAAATTTTTTTCACCAAAAGGGTTGTCAGATACTGGAACAGGCTGCCCAGGGAAGTGGCTGAGACACCATCCCTGGAGATATTTAAAAGTCGTGTAGATGTAGTGCTTAGGGACATGGTTTAGTGGTGGACTCGGCAGTGTTAACGGTTGTCCTTGATGATCTTAAAGGTCTTTTCCAACCTAAACGATTCTGTGATTCTATATTTAAAGAACATAAGGAGGAAGAAAAGGTATCTGCTTTGTGCTGGAGTTGAAAGACATTGCCAAATGGAATTAGAATTTCTGTCTTGACAGCAATCAAAATTAGCCTTTCATCATACATTAAGGTACCACTCAAATTGTTCTGTAAGCATTAGTAACTTAATTGTATTATTTTGAGGATGCATGCATAAATAAATATTGAATATATTAGTTATCTTGCATATGGAAATGAAGCTAAAATATAAGTGAGGATGGAGATGCCTCACTACTGGGTATTGTTTCTTAACAGCCTTGCTATTCTGGGTGTGAGCTGGATTATTCTGAGCTACTGTGTTTCCCTTTTTCGCTGATTTAACCCAATGTAGTCCTGCATTCAGCGAGCATTTAAATGAGCAGGCGGGATGCAATCTTCAGAAGTTATTACAGACTGGTGAAAGTCCATCACACTGCATAACGGATTTTGGGTACGGAACAGTAAAGGACCTTGCTCTGAGTCACAACTGGCATCTGTATTAAGTTAAAAAAAATAAAATCTTTTGAAAATACTATATGTAACAGACTATAACTGAAAGAAATGTATATCAGAGCAATTCATTAAACACACACACAAGCTGCTGAGAGATACAGCAGTATCATTCCTGTATAAATCAGTTCATAAACTCATTTTTAATTTTTTGGCAGACTTATGAAGCCAATTAGATTGGTAATAAATATTCGGCTTTAATGGGCAAGTAAATAATTAATATTATTGCCTTTGTAAATTTAGCTTTTCAGTTATAAATTAACATAATTAAAAGAGTAATGTTTCAGTACGCATTTTACCAGCCAAATCTAAATCAAGCAATTAAACTGTAGGTTTTCCACATCAAATGAGTTGAGTTTATAGTGGTACAAACTGTAGGCATAAATTTGTTTTTCATGGTCAGATTCATTACAAAAACATGAAGGAAAATATTCTGCAGTAGATGTAATCAAGTATATTATTTGAAGAACCATTAATATATACTTTTAACTATTTTTTGTTGTCCTTTCACATCAAAATAGAAAGGGGAAAGCATACTTCCCATCAGTCTCTGGCACTGGGATGGATAATTGCCTGTGTGTAATTGTAATGGCCACTGTAAAATGGTTATCGCTGGATAGTGGTTGTCACATCTCTTTGTTGGATTGCTTCCAAAAACACAGTGCACGGTATGGATCTGAAAAAGATAAAAATTGTTCTGTAGTCATTAACTTAAAAAACTCTAGGCTGACTTACACCAGCTGAGAATTTGATCATACTTTTTTCCTCCCTCTGCTTATTGCTTCATATTTTTTGTGATGTGCATGTGCCATCTTCCTGTGCTATTCTTCAAGCTTAGTGAGCAATCAGAGCAGTAATGCTTTTCTTGAGAAGAACAGATGAGTTAGTAGGAATATGTGACTATTTCTACTCTGAATGCAGGTCAGAGCTGGTAAAATTCAGCCCTTTCAGTAGCTGTTCCAGAAGAGCAGAGCGTGTGGCTGTAACTGCAGGTTGGCTCAAGAGTTCAGGAAGTTGCATCAAGATTTCTGAAGCTGCTTGTAAGAGGCAGTTAAGAGGCATCTGAAACCATATGGCTTCTGAAACTTAGAAGCTTCAAGGACATCAGACTGTATGAACTTAGGCCTTTCTCTATTTTTTTATTTATTGGGGATTTCACCGGGCATTTCAGTTTCTTTGAATGGTGTCAGTTTGTCACCTTTAAAATACTTTTTGTTAGAAACAGAAAGAATCCAGAAGAAGTGACTGTAACATGCACAAATAGACACACATGCTCACATACTCATAAAAACTTGAAGTCTAAAAATTTGTCTCGAGTCAAAGAAGCCCTGAAAGCCCCCACTGAAAACCCAGAGCTATAGACATTTCTGGTCTTGCAGCCTTCACAGATTATAATCTATCATGCTCTGAGCAGTCTATTTATAGCTTTTCAAAATGTTTCGAAGAGCAGGGTTTTGCAAACTGCCAAAAGTTTGCAGATTTGTAATGAGAAGATTTCCTTGATGCACAGGCTTGCCCACATCCAAACCTGTTCATTGACATTTCTACAAGCTGTGATTTCATAGTCATTTTGTGTCCCAGAACCCAGTGGGCAAATTTATCACTGGCAAAAGCCCGCTGAAGCCAGTGAAGTTACACCAGAGATAAATTCAGGTCAATGAACTTTATTTTGGTGGTGTTCAAAATGTTTGCAGTGCTATGCAGATAGATAGCTGTAGGCTTTTTTGCAATATATAATTGTTTTAGGGTGAGTGGACTGAAAAAAATTTACCCTTGAGATGAATTTGTGCTAATTGACTTAAATACATGCAGAACTGCAGTATGGTTTTGACAGTATTATTATTTGGGGTTTTATTATTTGGGACTTAGGAAGGAGGCAAAGCACACTAAATTCTCGTGCGTGATTTCTGTGGGATTGTATTTCCAAAGAGATTTTAATTGAACACAATTACTTTCTGGCATGATGAACTGTGGGTGGAAGAGAGTTTGGAGATCCAACCACCTGATGGCACAGCCAGTTATCTTGTAAGCACTGTTAATTCGATATGTAAATGTGTGTCTGTAGAAGACAAAAATTTTTATCAGTGATAAGGCCAATTTCTGTCTCAAATGCTGCCCTGTTATGAATAGTTTTCATCTGTATTTAATTATTATACTTTGGCCATGTCTAGATTTAGATGAGGTTCAGGTGCATTGTATGATTTCTTTGCTGATGGTGGCTAAATGAGTCTCTTCATCTCATGCCAAGCTCTACCTGGACTTAGTGGCATATTTCTGGCTGGGGTCTACTAATCATGGACTTCAAATGGAGTCAGCAGTCTTGAGCTGTGTCTGAAGAGAATTCAGCCTATTCCCTAACAAGGTTATTCTAAACTCCCTTACGTTTGATAGTCTGCTTTTAGCTGCTTTGCTTTTCAGCACAATCGGAAGATTGCTCTGAGACTACTGAGCACCTAATGAGATTGAAGGCAGTTCAGATACTTGCTATTCACGCTGGCTCTGTCATGCAGCCTGCCGAGTGCTGTATTTCTGCTCCATTCGTTAGGATTTACAGTGCACCAAGGAAGCCAGCCTTTACTGACTGAAGCAGTGTGACACTGTCTTATTTTATGGGTGAATGAGAGTATTTCGGGTAGTTTGGTGACTTGTTGGAAAAGTCCATCTAATCTTCTCTCTCTGAGAGCAGATGGCAGGAGGTGATTACGTGGGTGAACTCAAGATCTTTCTCACGTGGAGTCTGAGGCAGGGTTGCCTTCTGTGTCCTTGTTGGATTGCTCATTGCTTTGCACTCATTATTGAAGGTTTTCTGTAGTTCAGTGTGTAAGACTAGATGGCCTGGTCCAGAAAGCGTAGACTGGAGAAGTACATGTGCTTGGCAAGGGGAGAAGACATTAAGGGAGTCTTGATTTGCAATTGCAAATGTGTTGTGGCTGTGTACCAAAAGGCCAACTTCTGGGGCTTGCATGTGATCCTATTTCTTTATTGTCCTTTTTAACTTGCATCAAGTTTCTCCAGACTCCTGACACTTCTCCTGGAAAGCTCTGACATCCTCCTGCAGCCCCAGGTCTGGTCTGGACTCTTCTTAGTGCTCCGGTGCGCTCATCCAGCCCTTACAGTCCTCATAAGCTGGTGTAGGCATCTGTTCACCCTTGCCTCCTCCCTAATGCTCTGCCAGACCTCTGCGTGCCCTCTTCTATATCCTCCCGGCTCCGTCCTTTTTGTACCAGTGGCTGAAACTGAAGCACTTAAAAGCCTGGTAAATCTCTAGAGCTTTCATGCTGGTTTCCAGCTCAAGTTGAGTTTATTTTTTTTCAAATATATGATCCACATGGGAAAAGCTACATTTCAGAAGTTAGGCTGGTGTTTTTCAAGTGTCAGTGAATTTGATATACTTTCCAGGCTAATGTATCAGATCTGTGCACAGAGAGAGGTTGCTTTTGTGTGTCATTGATGGACTTGGTTGACTCTGACCTTTCCCCTGGCTTGTAACAGTGTAAAACTACAGCAGCAGGTGGGAATTCCAGAGTGACAGCCCATTTTATACAACTAATTTATACGACAAAACTTTTCAAAGTTTGAAAAGTGACTAAACCCTATTGTTTTCCTAATATAACTAAGTTTGGCTTAAAGCATCAAAGGAGAATCACATTTTAGACTCTCAGGAAATGAAGACTCTCAGAGGTTGATGCTATGTGTGGCTTTTAAAATGAAAACATTGAGAATAGTAATCTGAATTTATAATGAAAAACCCTGCTCAGATTCTGGCTTGACAACTGACTGACAGCCGTGTGTCCTCTAGGTGCCACAGAATCCAATATACTTGTATTTTCTCTAACATATGGTATACCAGCTTATCCCAATATGTTCCACAGAGATAAACAATAAAGTTACAGAATTAAATAAATAACTTTAGAGATAAGCAACTTTAGCAAAGTACGAAAGGTTTGCTTAGCAATGACATTTAACAGTAGATAGAGATATGCATTTACTTATTCATTTTCCAACAGAAAATGGGTTAGAAATGGCAGTAACACAAAGCAGAGTATCTCTGAAGAGTGACAGATTAGGGCAGCAAAAATAATTGTTTCTTATGACCAGTCTTAATGCAGGCCAGTAATGAATCTCACCGATTCCAATGAGAGCAGAGTGAGGCCAGTGCCAGAACAGTTGGGAAATTGCATCTGAAGTATTGCAAAGAGAGAGTCCCTGAACAAAAATAAAATAAAATAAATATTTTTTTTTTAAAAAGGGGGCAGCAAAAGAAAGGTGAAAATGTGTCTGAAGGAGATGGAGAAGTCAGTTTTGGGTGGCAAAATACAAATGTAGTGAGTTCAAATGAGATTAAAGTTAATAGTGGTCAAACTAATACCTTTGATACAGAAAGAGTAGTATGGTATGTTTATGAAAAGCTTATGCTTTCATGTCCTGATCCTCTAATACCATCCACTTATGTGCTATCAGCTGTGGTAAAGAGATCCAAATGTATTTGAACCTTCTAATAATAAACAGCATTCTTCATCCTGGAATGTACCTGAATTACAGAGTATAGAAAATATAACCCAGAAGAGTCTCAGTGCACTAAATTTGCACACATTGAAGTTTATCTTGGAATGGATCAAAAAATAATGTTTTTCCCCAGTTAACATAATTTATTCTGCATTGTTGCATATATTGACAAATTTTCTTTTTCCCTTGAGTCAGTTGGGGTTTTCACAGCACATCCCACCTCTGTGATGCTGTAGCTGTAGAGTGGAGCCCTCACCCTGGTAACACCCTGGCAGAGGCATGTGGTTATGTGAGCCACAGGAGGAGAGGGGCGGCTGGAAAGGAGATAATCTGTCCCAGTTTTTGCAAAAAGTCTGTCCCTGGCTCAGTGAAAAAGGGGATAAAGAAAGAGGATAAGGGAAAAGAAAGACACTGACTTTGCCTTACCAACGAAATAAGGACTCTGCCATCCTAAATTTGGAAATGAAGCCTTTTAGCAAGCTGGGAAACAAGTTAATGCTGGTATAATGCACTTTGGGCTGGAGAAACATGCTTCAAATTTGCTATGGATAGTCCTGATGGAGCCAGTTACACCACACTCAACATGGAAGTAAGGATTGCAGTGTAACTGTGATACTGAGTGACACGATTGTGTTCTAGTTAGATTCCCATTTTAAGTTAGAGGAAATCCAGTTAGATATTGTCATATCAGCAAAGGTTGTATCACACAGCTGCCTCTGATACAAACCTGTCAGCTCTTGTTTAGAAGAACAACTGGGTTTATTTCATTACTCAATTATTTTGAAGATCTGACCAGTTAAGTGCAAGCTGTTGATACCCATTCTCTCCTAAATCCAGAAAGTCAGTTAAGCATTGCTTTTTTTCCACAAATGTGCTTCCAACCCTTTGAAAGCATTATTTGACAAGGACATATGCATTGCTGTAACTTTATCATTGCTTTCGAATGAACTGACAGAAGAAACAATAATCTCATGAAAGAGCTTCAGTACAAGGGCAGATGTAAACGTCCGAATCTAAGCAGCCCAAGAGATCTTATTTTATAGTGTAACCAGGCTGTAGTAGTAGTAGGAGTAATAATAATAAAAAAACTTAATAGTATAATGCAGTGTTAGCAGCTAGACAGTTAGACAGCAGCCTGCAAGTTAATGCTTTTGAATTTAAGAAGCAGCCTTCGTTGATGTAAGCTCCTTTCTTCAGCTTCTTCTGTTTTATTTCAAATGGGAAGTATTTCTACTGCATTTCTTGGATTTAGTTTTCAGAAATTATTTACTCATACGCAACAGCAGCAAGACTTGTGCAGTGTCTCTAGCATTTTCTAACCCAGCAAGATATTAATCATGCTCTTGAACCTTGTAATGTAACATTAATACTATTATGATGGGAATAGTTCATACAGCAAGCATGGTTAACCACTGCTCTTAGTTCCTTTTTCCTAGATACCCTTAGTTTGCACTCGCATGACAAAAACCAATGCTGATCTTCAGCAACGTCATAGTATTCCATTATATTCATCTCAGTCAATGTATTCTTCATTTTATTATTGCATGCATTCTTTAATTGAGTTAATTACCCGAGGAACTCCATCACACCACTAGCCTGCAGCAAATTTCCTAATCATGGATGTTATCACTTGAATTGCAGTTCTGCTCTTTTACTATTTGTTTTGATGGCAGGGAAGGGAAAAAAAAAACCTCAAAACAGCTGAGTGCCAGTAGTGCTGGCGACTTCTGTTTTATTTATGTTTTGTACTGAGACATTATGAATGATAAAGTATGTCTGGGACACGGCTGTGGGCAATGCTCTAAGTGTTATAGTTGGAAAGGTGCCAAAGTTGCATTGCTACCAATTTTTTACCATTAGCCTTCTGGAAGGAGGGATTCAAAGTCTCATTTTATTCCCTTCTTCTCCAGCGTCACCTTTACACTAAATTAATGTGAGCTCTTTACCAGAGATGGAGCTGACAGGATGAGCTGTTGATCCTACAGCGGCAGGAGCAGAGGGACAAATCCTATAAAATGTAGAAGCCAGCTTCTCTCAGGACTTAAGCTGTGAGGGGTCAGGAGCATCCTTTGAGATAACTGAATAGCCTTGCTTCTGGCTGAAGCTAGTGCGGTGGGATTGCATTAAGCCATGCTGTCCTGAAGCTCAGTAGAAAACAGTGAGCTCGATTCTGAGGATATAGCAGAATTCAGCAGTTATTACCTGCTCAGCTGTATGGGGACTAATGTCCAAGGCTGTAATTAGAAGATTTACCTGCTAATGAATTGGTATAATCCCCTGCTGTGTTCAGAGTCTGCTGTGGGATCTTTTTGCCTGTACTTACAGAGGAGGTTGACCTTGTTAAATACTTAGCAATAAAAATGTGTTTTCCCTTGCCTGCTTCAAAGCTTTTCTTCTGGCTCTACTAGTAGAGCTCCTCTGTATTAGTCGACCATGTTTACCCAAGTTTAGTTATAGGGAAAGAGGGAAGTTATGAGACTATATATGAACATGTTACATATACCTGAGTGTGTTGTACATGTCTGCATGGATGTACACACATGGAGTTTTGATTTCTTAATGGTCACACTAGTGGTAAAAAAAAAAAGAAATTTAATATTTAAGCAAGGAGATATGGTTTCAATTATTTTAAGTCACTAGACTCTTTAAATATTTAATCTTTTCTGTGCCCAACTAATTTCTTCAATTGCAGTTAGGTAGGTTGTAATTAATTTTTGATGAGACATACTAATACTAATTTGAATATCTGCTGTACTGTAGTCTTTGCTTGCAAGTATGTTGTTCAGCTTCTAGATTCCTCTTTCTGCCGTATCTAAAGTTGCAAATGCTCACCAATATTGTCATATCTAGCCACAGTGCCCGAACTGCACCTCAAGCTGTATGACACCCATAAGGATGACCGTGCTGGGTCAGATAAGGGTCCAGCTGGCTCCTCTCCCCACCCTGACAGTGATCAATAGCTGATGCCTAAAGAAAAGTATGAGAATAGGGCAAAGGGATAGCAAGGCTTCCTGTGAGTCTCCCAGCCTTCATTGATTTGTGGTCTGGGAACATCTCAAAGATAGAAGTGGTGTCTTCAGATTTAATATTTGATCTGATTTGTTGCATCTAACGTGTGTAGTTATTTTGTATAATTCATGCTTTCTGTCAGTAAAGGACTGAGACTCCTCCAAGGGAAATACTCTCTTTTTACTGGAAAAATGTCTTGTCTGCCTTTTATGATTAATGAGAACATCTATATGCCTCCTTTTGTGACTTGAAGACTGATCTGATACCACTTAATTAGGTTAATTTAGGAGTGCACTTGAACATTCAATCCAGAAACTGAATGTAAAAATCTGAAGTCATGGGATAGTGAAAGTAGTTCATAGTTTGTTGTCAGTTACCTCCACACTTATGATCAAAGAAGAACGGGGGAAGCACAAAATTTTTGGAACCAAAACTAACTGAAATTGTGGGATTTCTAGTACATGGGGCATTTTTGTAAGTTCAGACTTGGTTTTGTTTCAGATCGTAGCAGTGCCAGCTCCTACAGTGGCTGCGGACTGAAATGGATGTTTTTTTATCAGGGATGCTGGTGCCTGTCTCACTCGGCAGCCATGGAATGGTCCTGGGTCTCTGGCCTCGGGCAGTGGCTCTGGCAGACCACCGTCAGCCCGGGCTTTTCTAGCCCTCAAGGCAGCTGCTCACTAGAGCTGCCCAAAGCCGAGGAGGTCCGAGGTGCATCTCAGGAGCTGTGTGATGGGCTCTCCAGGTTCCTCTGCTGTGAGAGGGAAACCAGTTGCCCGCTAGGACACTGACCGCTAAGTCAGTAGTTCCTTACTGAATGTGAAGATGTTTTTCTGCAAAATCGTGTAGGTTTGGGCAACAGGACTGGCATACCTTCTCTTTTTTTTTTTTCCTTTTTCCCCTGGAAGATTCTGAGCCAACACAAATCATAGCTCATGAGGGTTTCCTTGCATTATCTTTAGTAGCCTTTTACCTTACTGTATTGCTGGCTAGGAATGGTCCCTGGCCTGCCTCCCTCCCTCCCTCTGTATTTGTGTGATGCATGTCATCAGAGTGTGGAGGAAGCACGTTCCACTGAAACTGGAGCATCTGCACCTTGCTGCTTGCGGGAATCCTGGCCACAGATTTCATTTTGTTATGTTGCACTATCTCTTTTGTATCAGAGCAATGGGAATGGTGCACGATACCAAGCCGAGTGGTGTGGTCGACACGCCTGAGGGATGGGATGCCATCCGGAGGGACCTGGACAAGCTCGAGAAGTGGACCCGTGTGAACCTCGTGAGGTTCAGTAAGGCCAAGTGCAAGGTCCTGCACCTGGGTCGGGGCAATCCCTGGTATCAACACAGGCTGGGGGATGAAGGGATTTGAGAGCAGCCCTGCGGGGAAGGACTTGGGGATACTGGTGGATGAAAAGCTGGACATGAGCTGGCAGTGTGAGCCCAGAAGGCCAACCAGATCTTGGGCTGCATCAAGAGAAGTGTGGCTGGCAGATTGAGGGAGGTCATTGTGCCCCTCTACTCTGCTCTGGTGAGACCCCACCTGCAGTACTGCATCCAGCTCTGGGGTCCTCAGCACAGGAAAGACACGGACCTGTTGGGGCGGGTCCAGAGGAGAGCCACAAAAATGATCAGAGGGCTGGAACACCTCTGCTGTGAAGAAAGGCTGAGAGGTGGGGGTCATTCGGCCTGCAGAAGAGAAGGTTCCAGGGAGACCTTATTGCGGCCTTTCAGTACTTAAAGGGGGCCTATGAGAAAGATGGGGACAAACTTTTTAGCAGGGCCTGTTAGCGATAGGACAAGGGGTAATGGTTTTAAATTAAAAGAGAGTAGATTCAGACTAGATGTAAGGAAGAAATTTTTTACAGTGAGGGTGGTGAAACAGTGGAGCAGGTTGCCCAGAGAGGTGGTAGATGCCCCATCCCTGAAAACATTCAAGGTCAGGTTGGGCAGAGCTCCGAGCAACCTGGTCGAGTTGAAGATGTCCTTGCTCATTGCTGGGGAGTTGGACTAGATGACCTTTAACGGTCCCTTCCAACCCAAACTATTCCATGATTTCATTTTGTCATGACCAAAGTTGTTTTCCCTTCCACATCCACACCTCCCGTTACTTCCCATCCTCCCACATTATTGCAAGTTTGTAGTACTCTGAGCTTTCAGTCTGGATCAGGCAACTGCTTGGCAGCAATGTTTTCCAGCTCACTGATGCTGTGCTCTTGTTACCGTAATGGTAGTGTTTGCGAGTGAGGGAAGCTTGGGGGTTTTTTTGTCTTTGACAAGAGCTGGAAGTGCATACTTCTGCCTGTACTGTAATTTATGATCCACCCAGCAGTGCAGGAATTCAGACAGGACAGAAACTCTATGCGCATGCATAGCAGCATATTAAGGCAACGTGCCAACTTCTTACCAAAGAAATTTGCTTCCGATGAGCATTGGCAAGCTGTACTAAATAGAGCTTTCAAAACCACATCTTTTCCAACCTGAGACCAGGCTCCTGCACTCAGCTTGCAATGATGATCTAGTCGTCTTATTGTAAATTCTACTTCTCAACTCAGCTGATGCTCTAGTTAATACACAGAAAATGTAGCACTGATTTTCTTCGTGACTATTTTGCATTACAGTTTATGAGCAAAAATGAAAAAGTGCTTTGTGGTCTCCAGAGACAGAAATCCCTTAAAAACAGTAGAATTAGGTCTTGCTGCTGCCTGCAGATCAAACTACTGCAGCATCATCCATTTCTATACCTATAAGTCATTCAGCAGCCATTCCAGTTGGCAGTCTGATTTTTCATGGTTAGCCTGGAAGAGGACAGGAACTGTGAAGGTCCACTTTTGCCCTTCATGTCTGAGTTCAAGAGGCAGAAGGTCTGAAAATGTGTACCAAGAAATGCAGGGCTGGGCTCTGCCACCCTGGCTCCTGTTGTGGGTGTCTCACAAGCTGTTCCACTGTAGTGCTCTAGGTGTGGTACGTAACATAAACCACTTCTACAAGGTCCAGTGAAGTAATTAGTGCTAAATGAAGTGAATATATTTGATTGTTTTGATCTGAATGACCATGCTTGCGATGTGGACTTTGGTAAAAATAATATATGTATATCTATAAAAAAAAAAAAAAGGCAGTATGATGCTAACTTTCAGTATGGACAGTTTTACTTGCTGATTACTGAAATCTTCATTCTTGCAAACCCAAAAGCTAATGGATTTTCCAGATAGCTGTAACCTGTAATGGATGTGTTCAGGATTTTTTGTGAAGACGTAATAGGATTTTGTGGTATTTCAAGCTGCCACGGGCTTTCTCCTGTGTAGGAGACCTCTAAGGAATAAATATGCCTATATGTCTTTTTTTTTTTTTTCTTTTCTTTTTTTGCATTTCTAGGCAAAGTTAGAGTATGTATGGTTTTGCTTCGCAGGCTGTATTGTCTGGGTAGGGGAGGGATGGTTCATCGAGTGTTTTCCTGTATGTCAAGGATTAGGGATGACTAATGCAATGACAGTGATGAACATTTGAACTTCTCGGTCCCTCTTTAAAGTTTTTGGTTGCTGGTAATGTTGCTGCCAGGCGGTTGTCTCCATCGCTGTCTTCTTACCTGGGTGTCCGCAGTGAGGCCCCCATGTCCATGTTCAGTGCCAGGGTCTGACCTCTTGGAAACACTGAGCACATCTAGCAGTGATAGTGAGCTGGAAAACGTGGCGATGCTGAGCCCCCACCCTCCCAGAAAAGCTTGGGCCATCTACCTGTCTCTGACAATTGCTTTGGAGGCTGAACTTTGGGAACCCCTTGGGCTGACAATCACTGCTTCCCATCAGCCGTAAGGTCCTAACATGATTGCCTAAACAGGAGCTCTGAATTCCTCGAGTAAGAGCCATTTTAACAGTGCAAAGTATTAAGACGGAGGTGATGCCTCTGCTTTTAATATGAAAGTCCTGTTATTCTGCAGAAATGCCATAATGAATTAAAATATACCCTATGGAGAAGTGTATTACTTACTTCCTTATTATGATATCGGACTGGAATAAAAAGCAGCTGGGCTGGCATTCATTTCCTGGTGTAGGGACACTATTTAAGTATTGTAAAGCAAGAATAGCTTTGCAACACCGTTCTTGAATTCAAAGATTGCCCTCCAAAGGTGCCACGCATGATGGATTGTCACAGACTCTTTGTCCTGCCTTGACATTTCATTCCTATCTGATGTTGTCTTATGTTCTGCTCTTAATCTGCCAAACAACTGATCCTAGAATTTAATGCCACACCTTCTTCTCTTTCCTTTTTCTGAACAGCATCTTTTGCAGCTGAGGCTCTGAAATACTGGAGGACACTGCATCTTCCTCAGGGACACGGACAAGGGGGAGCTGGAGCCTCTGGGGAGCTCAGAAAGGAATTGTGGTTGGTGATCGCCTGAGGAGCTTACCTTCACACCAATGTTGCTCTGAAACAAGTTGTGTCCAACATTCAGGTTTGGTAAGGTATGTCATTTTCCCCCGCTCTTGTCTTTTTGCTCTTTTCTGAATATCTATGTATGGGGAAAATAGAAAATCAGCAGCCTTTGTGTTTCTTGGTCTGTATGTGCCATGCTCATACTGCCTCCATAAATAACCTTTGCTCTCCCTGAATTTGGAGAGTGTTCATCAAGAGTGAAGCATTTTTAAAGTCTTGGGCTTGAGGGGGGTGCATGTTTGTATCAAGTGCTTTATTGAACAAAATGCTTGCTGATGGTTGTGTTTTGCTGTTGGTGATGTGTACTTTGTGATAGGCATCCACATTTTGAAGTCCCACTTGTTGTGTTTCACTAATGTCTGTAGTTCAGAGGGTCAGAGATGGAAAAAAAAAAATTATGCTGAAGTAGCCCATTTGTAATACAGCCCTGTGCTTTCCTTTGTGCTTTGTGTATTCTCGTTGTTTGCCAAGGACGGAAATAATACCAGTGTCTTGCATAATCGTATGTGTCCCCTTTGTTGTGTAGCACTTAGAATGTTTGCATGTGTGGACGTTCTCATACCCATGCAAACACTGCCCTGGTTATGCTGTAACTGTAGCAAGGCAATATGCAGCTATCTTTCAACAAGAAATTGAGGGCCAGGACTTAAGGAATGTATTGTGGACAAAGCTTGTGATACAGAAGCATTTAGGGTAATAAAGCCTCTGATTCTACAGCTTCTTTTATCTAGGCCAGGTTATTTCTGTGAAGCCAAGTTTGCTGATAAAATACCCCAAAATTTAAAGTATTGGTTCCCAGATCTCAGTAGAATGGTATCGGATGATGCTACCCTTTTTCATCTAATGCATGGGTGTTGACTTCTCTTATATGACTGAACCAGCCCTATAGTCTCGTTGAGAAAAGTACAGAAGCAATGTAACACTTGCACTTGGTGTTGGGGAAGGAGAGGAAAAAAAAAATCAAGACTTTTAAGTCTATAAGAAAACGTGAGGCATCCAGGTGAGTGTGCATTCATTCTCCTGCTTTTGATCCGGTCGCACCAGTAATGTTACCTCTGGAAACTGTAGGCTCAAACTGTCGCGCTTCAGCAGACTGCCTATCTCCAGCAACTGCAGAAAAAAGTTGATGGGAATAGCTTAAATTAGGTACTTTAGCTTTTAAATGCCGAGAGTCGAGAAAGGTCTGTTCCAGCCACAGCATACGCTATTAATTTGTACAGGTATTTCAAGAAAACAACACTGTTGACAGGGAGGAGAGGTTCCCGTCATTAAAACCACTGCACTGCTTGCTCCTTTTGTCTGTCTGCTCTGGTGGCACTTGGTTTCTAGAAGAGGAGGTTGTTAAACATTGCTCATGCTTTTGTTACCATCTTCACTTTTGTTTATTTCCAAGCTGCTGCTATTGTGATTATAATACCTAAAGGGGAAGGCTGTAGGAGAGGTATTTCATAATCAAGAGGGCTTCTTGACTTTTGCGGAGAAATATTTTGCGTTATTATAATGTGGAAATCACAGCAATTTGTTCATTCCCTATTTCTGTGCGAGATTCGTAGGTGAAAGTGTGTAAATCTTTCTTGCAATGAATGTGTGTATTTTGCTGGGTACGTGGGGTGCCCCAGGGCGTGCGAGGATCCACACCAGAGCGGCTGGTTGCTGGTGTGACCGTGGTGCTGACCCTGCCTTGGGTAGGATGCTGGTGAGATGAGTCCCCCACATCCTTCCTACCTGAGTCGATACAACTCTCAGTCTAAGGTTCATGTCTCAGGCTGCAGCGTGAGTAGTACTCCAGTGCAGAGGTGGTGCGGGGCTTTGCAGAACCTCACGGTTTCAGAGGACAAAGAGCATTGTCCATACGATTGATTTCGGCGAAACTGTTGTTCAGGCATTAAACTCTAGGTTGGACTTTGGTTGTATTTTTGCATTTTACTTTGTGACCGTCCGATCTAAAAACTTGATTCTTATTTAAGGAACAATCACATTTACGGAAACTTGATCTTGAAGAACATTGCAGATTGAGAAGATTATGCTAAAGTTTAAAGAGTTGGCAACACTGCTCTTGTTCATTCAAGTAGCTGAGACCCTTTTTAGTCCTTTCTCTGCGTCCTGGGGGCTCATGCAAACTTAACAGAATAATTGACGTCCATCAACTTTATCTGTTCCCATAACGCCCTTGTAAAACAGAAGTGCTGCTTATCCCCATTTTACAGATGGTGAATAAGGAACAGAGACACTTCTAGGTCACTTTTAAGAGGTAAACATCTGTCTGTGATTTGCATGCAATCACAAGTGCAAAAGGTGCATCAAGTAGAGCCTTGGTTGAGCAGCTGAGTCTATGGGGCAAAGCACGAGATTTGGATGTGGATCTGTTTGAGGTCACTGCTCCGATCTAAGCCGGTTTCTTCCATGTGTCCTGCTCTCCCAAGTAGAGGAGTTTTTAATTAAGTGATTATAGTTACACCAAATGACATCAGGAGCCACATTTGCTCTGTATCTCTCCTGGAAATGGCAACATATGTCCAAATAATGCTAGCTGAACTCACTCATCTTTGCAGCAGAATGTTGCTCGTGTGAGACAAGCAGATTCCCTTTTAGCAGTATTTATGCAATTGTGGTGATGGTAATCTTATTGCGTAAGGAATTATTTTAAACGGATCTGTAGATAACATGCAGAGTAATATTTTTTTTCTTAAATTGCTTGTTTTTTAGATTGGTAGAATCCGGTTAGTAAAATGCTCTGTTCTGCTGAAAAAGCACATTTAATAAATATGTAAGAGAAAAGTTTTAAGTAGCCATTAAACATAGTTAATAAATTTTATCTTGCAAGTAGAATTGGAAAATACCATGTTCATTTAATGTGTTTTATGGATCTCGTAGCAATTAATTGTCTTCACTACATGAACATTAATCTTTAATGTAATTCACCTTTGCTTTGAAACTTTTCCCTTTGCTTTATTTAGACTGTAATATTATTTCTCTTTTTTTAAATGTTGAATCTCAACATCACATTTTTTACCATTCCCAAATGTTCTGTAAATCAGTTCAAGTTAACAAAATCTCTTTGCGTTACAGGACAGCACAGAGGTAGTGTTGCAGCTGTGATGGTCTGATACAGGTGAAGCAGAGAGCTTGCATGTTCAAGCCGTGCTTGACTTAGATCAGATCAGTGGGCAGGTGTCCTTTTCTCACTCCCTATGTTACGTGGTCTGATAAAAAGTTATTATTTCTCTCTTCAAATTTGTCTTGCTTCTTAAGTGATTTCATTTATTAAATCAGAAACAAACACTGATTTTATGTGCCTGTGGGTTTGGATGTCAAAATAAGACCTTAATGCAACTTTCAAATGACTTGAGAAGGGGTGCAGGTCTACTGGCTGTGTCTGAAAATGTGTCAATAAAGTTGTCCTCCTGCATTATTGAAGGAAAAGTTCAGTTGGAGTGTCACAAGATGTCTGCTTTAATTCGCAAAGTTAAATACAAAGCTTTATTTTTAATAAAGTCTTTATTCTTCCTGACTAAATTTTGCACACCAAATAGGAAAACAGGACGGCATGCAGGATCGCTTTTTACATAAGCTTTTCATCAGTAAGCACGCCAAGCTTGTTTGTATGAGTAACATTTATGCAAATGTTTTCTAGTGTTTCTCTGAACTATTTTGCCAGGGTGAGGAAATAAAATGGCTATTATGTTTGCATGTTTTGTTGCAAGATCAGCAGACTGGCTGTTAACATATCAATTTCCTTGATGACACCACTTCTGCAACCCTATTCACTCAACTTCTCCTGACAGGGCTTTTATTGAATCCATCAACCTGACACATATCAAAGCACAATTTCTGATAACAAATATCTTGTTGTAAAATGAATTAAAAAGCTGATATCAGCAGCAGAACTGAGTTGAATTTCTGAAAGAAAGTAAGAAACTCCAACATGAGATTCTGAAGATATCAGTCACAGAACAGTAATATAATAGCCCTTTACCTGTACTCTTGAAGTACTGAGGAGTCAATGGGTCTGCCCAAAGTTGTACAAATGGGCTTGTTCCTGGGCTGTCAGCCTGTGGCTCTGCCTTCTGGACTCTGATGTTTGTAGTGTTGCTTCAGAGAGCATGATGAAGTAGTCATTTATTTTCTTCTGGAGACCTTTCTCCTGCAAGGACCGATGACCTTCTTGTAATTACTTTGCACTCTGGTCTTTGAGAAATTTGGACACTGAGGAGTGGAAAGTGCTAACTCTGAATGGAGTACACCTTCTTTCTCTTGGAAGACGAAGCAGTTTGGAGGCCCTTGTCCTCAGCAGAGCTGCTGCTTGGCAGCCCATGGGCCATGTCTTGGGCAGAGTCCAGCCGGGGTGGAAAAGGGCATGTGTTTCTTTGGGCTGCAAATGTTTTGAAATTAGCTGGCTCAAAACCTTCTGAGAACACGTTTCCATCTTGCAGCGTTCTCCTATCTGTCTCGCTCTCCTCACCTTGCTTTTCTATCCCCTTCATTTTTGCATCTCTTAGATGATAAGCAGCTTCAGGCAGAGCTGCCTTTGCACTGGTACTACTCTCACTGTGCCCAGGCTCGCTTACCTCTTAGTTTTGGCTAGCACATGCTATAAAGTATTAGCTAACAATAAGCATGCTTTTTGCTCTGTGGCATGTCTACTCTGTTGGATGAGTATCCACTGGCAGTTTGCAGCCTAGCAGAGAGGAAGAGGAGGGTGGCCAACAGTTCATGTGGAAAATTAATTATGAACTCCCATCCTCCTGCCACGTAGTTAAGGCAGTTCTGCTTTCCAAGCTTTACGTCCAGCCTCGCAGAAAAAGGAGAATACTACATTTCCTTCCTTGAACAGTGGGAATGTTGCCAGAATAAAGCTTAGTGGAGAATGTCACATGTGGGACTGATCACTCAGGATGCTTTAGAGCCTTTACTGCTCTGCCTGCAGCTGTGACACCACCCAGATAGTAATTTTTACCTTTCGTTGGACAAATGTTAGCTTAATTGCGCATCCTAGTTGATAAAGCCCTATGTGTGAGATGGGGAAGACAGCCATGTCCCATATGCAGTCAGGGAGCAACATTTTGTGTTTCTTTACAGCAGTGACTTGGTAACGTTCAGGTTCAGATGAACCATAGCTTGTTATATTTTCATCCTTCAGGATGACATATTTATTTCATAATGATCCACAAAAACTGGCCTGTGATGTAGAGGGGGAAGAGTTTGACAGGCACCGTGTAGCCCTGGGAATGTAATTACCTAAAGGAGCAGTTCTGTCCCTGAACAACCTCTGTCTTAAGGATCGCAGAAATAACTGCTGGAAGCCCCAGCACCGTGTGTACTTCAGGAGCCGTTCTGGTCTCTTAATTGCATGCTGGGTCCTACTAGCTTGAGTGGAGCACTGCGGAGCCAGCACAGCACAATTTAAGTGCCAAAGATGCCCTTCCTTCATGCTCTGTAGGTAGCATGAAAGAGCCTGAAAGAGTTAGGATTTTGGAAAGCCCTAAGTGACTATCTGGGGCTGAGCTAAAGAAATGAGAATTTGGTGTAACTTTCCTCAGTGAAGCCTTCCTAAAGGATATTGAAGCGTGCGATGGAAACAGCCTTGCAAAGCCACAACAGTAACTGGTGTGAAGTGTCATGGAGATACTTTGCTGTATTAACAGTGTCTCTTTAGACCAGAAAAATCCTTTAGGCTGTTCAAGTTTTCAGTTAAGGTACCAGAAGTCTCCACTTTGCACATTTTTATTATGAAATTTATTGTCACAGTTGCTGACTAATTTGATGGTTAACTGAGGGGTGATGCTCTAAGAAATACCTAGGATTTTGTAAAGGGCCAAATTGCTGCCTGGTGGAAGTCACTGACTCAGATCATGATGGCGTGGCTTCTAGTTTGGTCTTCCTGAGCTCTACCTCCTGATCGACACAAACCTCTCTCTAGTGCTGTCATGCTGATTTTTTGCAGCCAGGAGACTGTATTTGGAAGCACAAACCTGTTATACAAGTTCTTTAGATGTGCTGCAAATAATTATGAGTATGTTTAATGAAGGGAGGCTGAAACATACTGAGAACATTTGGAAATAAGAGAGAGTGTGTGCAGCCAAGCGTTAGCGGTGAATGGAGAGTTCTTGTTGGCATTGTTTAATGGGAGCTTTCCAGCTTGTAGTTTCTGCAGTGAATATATAGCAAAAACTAGAAAGGCAGGGTAGCTGGAGGTGAATGGATGGAGAAACAACTGCCTTTCATCTCTGGGAGAAAAGGGACTGTGAAGTGAGCAGAGTTCCTGTTGATGGGCAAACACCCCCATCAGTCTTTGCCTCCCAGTTACTGGGAAGGGACCAGCAGAGACCCTGTTGGCACTGTCACCGTCTGAGCAAGATAGTGTCTTACTCCTTCACCACAGCAAATGCTGTCTGTTGTTTTCTCCTGACTAGTCAGTTGATAACAGGGAGATTTTTATTTTTTTTTCCTACTAGGTGGAGTAAATAGCTCCATTTATATCTCACCAGTCAGTATGCCTTTTCCCCCACCTCAGGAAATGGCCCCTGATCTTTTTGGAGACTCCACTTTTCCCTTCTTCCCAATGCTGTTGTGCTTTCCAGTCTTAATGTCATATGAGAAGGAACCCTTTAGTTTTGCATCAGATGTCATTTAAAGACTTAGGCTGGGCAGACCAACGAGCTGATGCGTGCTCAAGCTGTGTTGTGGTGATGCCATAACCTGTGCTGACGGAGAAGCTGAGAACGAAAGCATTCCGAGTAAAGACTGTAAAAGGCAAAGTGAGGCTTAGGACCATGCCATTACCCTGACAGACCTCATGCCTCTGTAAGGCACTGCAGGCTCTCAGCTTCTCTCCTTCTGCCCAGTGATATTCTGGAGGGTCTGCACCAGCATGCTAGGGTAGAGAAAATAAAAATAAAATAAAGAGAATTCAGGAAGTTTTTTACAGATCCCTTTGTGTTTTATTTATAAAATTGGGGGGGAGAAGTGGTGCTGACTGCCACTGCAGCTGAGGGGACCTACCGAATTGTTACTGAGTTTGTGACTGAAGTAGGGAGGTTGTAAGCCCTTCTCTGCATGGTTGTGCTGCCCCAGGGGTGCCACCAAAACATGGAGGACCACTGTGCTGGGCCTGTGCTCACATCCCAGTCTTTCCTGGCTTCTCTCCTGGGCTTTTGACTGTCTCTTGGTTTCTGTACCAATGTGGCCCGCTGCCCTGTGACTGATGACCACCACTGCAGAGGAAGCTCACTGGGCTGCTCTCCAGTTTGACAAGTCCCAGTGGCCATGGTAGGACCTACCCTGAATTAACTGGTGGATGCTCAGTTGCATAGTCTGGTACTAGAAACTGGTGCCACTGTTTGGGCTGAGTCCCTATGAAAGACTGGCAGCAGGAGCAGGCTTGGTGCACTGAGTAGCAGTCGCTGTGCCTTGGGCAAGCACCATGCATCTGCTGGGTTGCAGCTGGAGTGTGCTGCACACTGGGCTGGCCTTTCTTGGGAAGGGGGACCAATGTGCGTAATGCTGGGAATAAGGAAGCCCTTTAGCCTCCACACTGGGACTTGTGTTCGTGTGTGACCCCACATGGTCCTACTGTACCACCATCCCCTCTTCTATGAAGGCCATGTGCTTCTGTTGGCTGTGCTGGAGCTGACTGGGGAGGGTGGCCAGGGCAGTAGGAGAACATTTAGCTATGCGTGCACTGCAGTTTGCTCAGGCTAGTGTCTCTCTTCTCCTTTTAGGCCCACTGAAAGTTTCCCCTGCAGTGCTCTTAAAAGAAAAGGCGGTGAAACAACAAAACAAGTCTTTCTCATTAGGAAGGCTTGTAGGCACCTCTCTGGCTCAGGAGAAAGGAAAAGGAGGGTAGGCAGCCCTGCGCTCTGCTCGCTTTCTGTCTGGGAGGAATTTCTAGTTGTTAATGATTAATTCAAACGTTTCTTGTCATGAGTACACTGTGCAGAGAGTGATAAATCTGTGGTGGGTTAAAGGTTGAGATTGCTCAGTGCTGACAATTAGTTTGAGCCACAGGCTTTGCTTTCATTGGCATTTTCTCAGCGTTAACCCAGACCTTGTCAATTAAAATCCAGACACATTTTGATGAGGGACATCTTCTTCTAATGATAATTGTAATAATATCACTTTTATTCATTTAAAACCTGTCAGGCAGGCCATGTTTCCTGGAAAATAACTGCCCAAGTTTCACATTGCCTAAATAACTAGGAAGTATCTTTCAGGTTTTTAAGCTGACATTTCATCAAAAATAACTAAAAGCAAATGAGGCCATAGCTGTTCATCTTTGAACACTTACCAACTTCAATCAAGGTAATTTGACTTTATCTGCTAAAACAAGCAGGTTTATTAGCCTTCACTTTGGAGGCTAATAAACATTTGATAATTGCCTAAAGCTGATGATGAGGATTTATGCTATTTATTATTGGCTTTTCTATTTGACAACATAGCTCCAGAGCATGTCCTAGGCAGTGATCCATTTATGCAGCTCACCTGTTCATTAGATTGAGGAGGAAGCCTGGGTGTAAGGATTGATTAAAGAACTTGTCTGAGTTGCACAAGAAGTCTGCAGTAGAATAAAACCCAGAAATCCTGTGTCTGTTCTAGTACATTAACTGCAGTGGGTTTTTTATGTGTTTATGTGTCTGTAAATATTATATTCAGAATCTCTGTCAGGCCATAAAAATGAGTATTTAATAGTTGGAATGGGAGTGATACATCAGGTATCAATTGAAAATCCATTGTGGTTTTATTTTCGCATGGCATGAAAAATAACAAAGTGAAAATCATGTTTAGTTTTGCATGGGAAAATACTTTTCATTTTTCTGAGAGGCGGTTCATAAGTGAAATCCTTTACGAAAAGCTAGGGTAGGGAAGCAAAAAGCTCTGTCAGGTAAGACTGTATCTAGATCTTGCAGTGTGTTCGGTCCGTGCTTGTCCATATGGTGGAAAGTGCTGCACTTCTTTTTATTTAGGCATTCTCTTGTTTCTCAGCTAAAATGTGGATCGCTGGCCTTTAGCCAGATCACATATATTTATTTCCTTTATTTGTCATCTCATTCCTTTAAAATCTAGGTTCTTCAAATAGTCAGCACTTGTGTATTTAAATACCTTATCAGTATTATGAACGGGCTTCTCCTCTGGTCCTTCTCTGAAAGGTGTGGAAGAAGGAACTCTGATTAATTAAAAACACCTCTAGATGATGCCATAATATAAATAACAATAAGCCTGCCTTATTTCTGTAGCAACTGGAATAATGCCACCAGTTGTTAGTGGTTCAAAATTCAGGGCATAGCATGGACTCTGAGTGGGAAATCCAGGCACAAAATATCACACTGAAAAAAGGTTGAGGAGTAATAACTGAGGAGTAAATGGGCTTGTGCTGCTGTGACTATGTTCTGGAAGTTAATAGTTGTGCTTTTAGTAAATACAAATACTAATCCACCTCTGCTCTGGTAGGGCTCTTTTTTCCCTCTTTCCAGTATGAACTGGCAAGCCTGTAATCTGCATTCTGGTGTGTATAGAAATGGCACCGACAACAGCATAGCTTGAAAGCTGTAAATATTATCACATATTTTTCCAGTGAGGCTTTAGCAACTGAGCCATGTGTTTATGTCTCTCATTACTCTCACTTTTTAAGGGTGCATTTATAAGCATTAGAGGTCATCAATAAAACCTGACCTACCTTTGCAAGTTAAATAGGCCTGATTTGAAACTCCCAGGCTTAAAGAGATTCAGATTTGCTAACAGTGATTTAAGAGCAAGCAAGGTTCATTTACATGTTATTTCTTTTCCGCTTTTGAGGTTTGAATTGCGTTGGAAAATTTGTCACATTGCACGTTTGAGCATGGAAGTTGCTGCTAACACTTCATTGAGCATGCCGTTATGTAGGAGTTGCCTTCTTACCTTGCAATTCACTGTATCTTACTGAAAAAGTAATGTAATTAATAGATATGGAACATGCCTAACTGTGCAGAGTGAAGTCTTCATGATCTTTGACTCCAAGCAGTATCTTCTATTGGTTGCGTTTGGTCTTTGGGAGATGTCCAAGGGGAAAAAAAGAATGTACAATTTAAAAAAAAAAGACACAAAATAATCATAAAAAATACAAAGACGTTGAGAACTAAATCCTAGCTATCAAGGTATATGTTCATGATGTTTCTGGTGCAAAGATATATAATGCTCAGTGACAGATTTTGGGGTTTCTTTGTTGGTTTGTTTTTTTTTTTTTTTGTTATGCAGGTGGAGTTGTTTTGAAGATTTATTCCATAGAGACCTTACTGAAAACATTAGTATGTTAAAAAGTGTTCAGTATAGGCTTTTGAAAGTGAGACAACTCTTCACAGCACCCAGCTGTTTAGCTGGTTGGGTCCCTGCTGCCGCTGAGAGCAGCTTTGGAGGGGACTCAGTGCTGCCATTTCTCCTACCCAGCTGTCCCGCCCGGCTGTATGCACTGCACTGGGCTGCTGCAAAAGCAGCCCTTTTACCGTTTACTGCTGATTTTCTAATGGCTAAATTTGTTGTTTAACCCTTTGATGACAGTGTGGAAGTGGAGGCTGGAAGGGCAATGCTCCCCTGCAGCGCAGGTCCGGCTGGGCGTGAGGAAGGGATGGATTGATGCTTTACAGCAGTCTTTTATTCTCCCATCTTGTGACTTTTAAGCATTTAATTTAAAAACCTGAAAGAGATGTGGAATGGTCTTGTGTCATGAAAGACAGGTTTGGTTATACAAATTAAACACTTCATTGGCTTAAGATTAGTCTGAAAGGTGTAGTAATAAGTAGGTCATGGAGACAAATGTGCTGAAATAAAACCTTCCAGCAGGAATGCTGTATCCTGCAGATGTTATCTCTGTTACGGAAAACTGTTTTAGGATGTTTTAAATGTTTTTATAGCACTTGTTTGTCATAGCCGTCCAACTATCTGTCGGGCTAGTTTTTATTACTGTGGTATGTAGTGTTGGTGCCTCTGGAGGTTCCAGCTGACATGGGGCATAGTACATGCATTTACTGATAATGTGTCTCAGTTTCACAAGATAACAGTGTGCCAGCTACTCTTCCTCTCCTCTGCATGGTTCAGGTTTAGAGCAAGAGGTGTGTGGACTGAATAAAAGCCATCAGAAGGCACTGTTGCTCAAATATTGATGGATGCCTCTATTGTTTTATGTGGGTTTTGTGTCTGTTAATTTTGACTTTAGACTCGTGTGCATGCATGCTCGTGCTCTGTTGGAGTAGTTATTAATAAACATTATTATTAATGAGCCATTTTGTTCATAAATTGTTCTGTTTCTATGACCAGTTTGAGCCCTGCTATGCTCAGTGCTGGAGAGCGAGGTCATACATGACAGTCCCTGGCCCAAAGAGTTTTTGCGTTGAAAAACAAAGTGTAGTGGGTGAACGAGACACGATTGCCAGCAAGCGTGGAGGTGACAGATGGAGCACAGCAGCAAAGATGAAGGATGTGCAGAGCTCCGTGTGTTGTGGGGCATCGATGATCAAAACTCCTCTTTGTTCTGGTGCCTGTACAAGGCTCACAGCAATCAGGGATTTGGTTTGCTGAGACTAACTCCTGCCTTGTTAACTACTACTTCTTGATTATTTCTGTCTATATCCATCTGCTGCTTCCTTTCTGTTAGAACTGCGAATTCCTTAGGGTTCAGACAGCTTTTTAGTTTTGTGTTTGTGCGGTACCGAATTCAGTGGAGTTCTGGCCCAGGGTTAATGCTAGTAGCTGTTAGAAGTGGCGTTTACACGTGAAAATAAGACTGGGAAAACAATTATTTTCACGTTCTGATTATCTTTATTTGCATTCCAACATCTGCGGAATCTCTGAAACTGAAAAATTATTTAAATAAATGATACATGATTAAAATTATTATTATAATGTTCTCTACCACAAATAGTTCCGTGCAGGAAATGCAATTTTTTTTGCATGTGGTTGTTTATATATACATCTGTATTTGGCAAATAGATTTTATCCTACAGCCTGCTGGCTGTCGCTCTCCTAGGTGCTTATTCATATTTAATATAGCTCTCCCATGTATTTGCATACATAAATACACACTTGTTTTTAACACCTGTTGGCATCCTTTAATTATATATTGACCCTGAGGCTGTTAGCTTTGAGGTCTATGCAGCCGCGGATAGCTGGATGTTACGTATCGTTCTTCTTTCCCAAGACCTGAGCCTGCTTTGCACTGACCTGCCAGCTGAAGTTTACCCTTCTGGCGCAATGCCACAGCTAAGTGCCTTTCAGCGAGTTCTCGGCTATAATCCTGAGCTGATTTCTGGGATGCAATTCACTGCTACAGTTATCATATCAAAAGGGGAGTGATTTACATTTCCTGCACGTCTCCGTGTTGCCAGCCTCAGAGAATGCTGCAGAGAGAAAGTTAACACAATTTGATAAAGTAACGAAAATGAGCCTATTTACACTGTTGCATCTTACCCTGTGGAGGAATTTGATGCAGACACAAAGTTGGCACTAAGTACAAATTTAGGCTGTGCACAGAGATTAATTTTGGGGCTTTTTTTTGGCTCCTGGGAAAAAATAGGAACATTGTCCCTAAAGGCTGAATGTCTGGAGAGCTGTATGCTCGCCTTTGTGTGCCTTTCCTCTTTATCTTGATTTCTTATTGAGTTGCCCCTTAAAGTCTCTCTCTTCTATAGATACTCATCCAGAGTAGTGTCTGCATAACACATTATCTTTGTTTTTATCTGACCCCCTCAGCCCTCTGCAGTTTCTTCTCTGAAAAGGCATTGAGCAGTCACGCCAGCATCATTTGTACAAAGTGAAACACTTTATGCTGAGATATTTTAAGCACGTCCGTACTGGAAATGCCATAGGAATGGCAGGGCTGCAGCATTTGCTGCTGATTCGCATTCAGCTGCCTGTATTTGTATGCAGAAGCAGACTCCGTGGCGGCCTCCCATTCATTTCCTGTGTATCAATTACTTATCAGTAATACACAAGCGCAATTAGGGAACTGGAGGTAAGTAGTAGTGCTGAGAGCATGGCTGTGCCTCCTCTGTCCGAAGGGGCACCGTGCTGGGACGTGAGTTGAAAGGTCCTTTTTCAGAGCTTGCTTGAGTGAGGTTGCACACATTTGACTTTGGAGAGGCAAGGGATGTATCTGGTGTAGGTGACTGAACTGGTGATGTTCCTCATCTCTGAGCCACATTCCTGCAGTCTTCTCTAACTTCAGCTTTATTTCCTGTTTTTTACGAGCACCTTTCTTGGACGTATTCACTGTGCTGCAATGAGGGGCTGTGTAAAAGGGGCACTCAACAGAAACATGGTGGGCAAAGCGCTCTCAAATTTATTGTACCTTATCTTTCTAATTTGAGGTTTCGATGTTGTGTGCTTGCAGCTGCAAATGTAAAAAATATGTACCAACATCATAAGGCTGCCAGGACTGGCAACAGCTCCTCTGCAGGGTTTGTAGTCCCAGGTTAGGTTTTTTTTAGGAATTAGTGAGTGGAGGTCACCAAAATTCACCTTCAGGCTGTTATTGACAGGGTATTCTTTCCCTCCCATTCCACTTTGCTTTTCTTCCCCTGCATCTCAGCAAAGAAATAATCTTTGTTCATGTCTACATTTTACCTGGCTTTAAAAGATTTGAAGCTTTGTGTAGTTCTCCCTTAACTTCAGCAAATCCTTTAAAAGCAGATCCTAGAGGTTAAACACACCAGGAAAATATCACTGTGCCACCTTGATTAGTTTGTATGCCTGACCTCCTCTTCCTCCTAACTTTGACTACTGCTTCTTGTCATCTTTGATTTCATCTTTTACTTTTCTGGGTTTTTTTCCGCCTTTTCCTTTACTGTCTATGAAGATTTGCACTGCCTGATACTACTGATCACCTCACGGCACTGTCTGAATCTTAATGTGAGTGTCCTGGGAAGAGATTACACTCACCCTTCAAACTGAAACATCTCTTTTAATGTATGATGTCCAAAGAGAAGACTACTTCTAATTCTGGATCCTGGAAATTAAAACCGATGTGTGCACGTGTTGCTTTATCCAGATGCAATGTAAACTTCAGTGGAAATAAAACCACAGCGTGGGTACTTGGCTGGCACTCAGCCAGCCAGGGCACTTTTCTGCATAACTCATCCATGATAAAAAGGGATGCTCTGCATCTTTCTCTCCCTCTCCCTTTTTTTTTTTCCTTATTCTATTTTTTTAAGAACTGATTTCCTTCGGGAGTTGTTAATGTTCAGGGCTTTTTACCCTGACATTTTGGACAATGATGTGACAACACAAGTGCATCTATTACTCTTCCGCTGGAAGCTGACTAAAGCAAAGGACGTGATGGATAATGGCCACATTTTCCAGCAGTGCCTGATGTACATGTGAGAAGAATGACTGAGTGACCTGCATATAAAACCAAACTATGTCAGGCACGAAGTCTGAGCACAGAACTAGGAGAGAAGACTGAGAACAGGCAGCCTTTCATCATGAGTTCCTTATTTTACTTCCCTTCTGTCCGCTGCTGGAAATCTGGTGCTTTCTGTGTTGTGTCAGTGCAGGTTGTGGTGTGGGAATCTATAACCCCCCTCATGGGAAGGGAAGGCAAAGGGCAGCAGGCTTATGTGGCACAGGGAGCTTTGAGAAAAGGAGGCTGTACAATTGAAAACAGAGCATCGCTTCACCTTTGGCTGGTAAAGAAAGGTGATTCCCCTTTGCCTTGAGTAGTCAATTTACACCTGAGCAAATTGAATGTAAACCAGCACTGGCTGGAGCTTCCATTTGGTGCTGCTGTGGGTGCCTGCAGCCTTCAGGGAGAAGGGGAGAGAGCTGAAAGCTATTGGAGCTGGCCAGGGCTCTGGACCTGGGAGTCGGATGGCCGTTTGAGCATCATGTCCCACCAGGGCTCCTTGCCCTGGCACGTGAGGCATGCTGGCTGGATGCTGAGCGTTTGGTGCTTTGCTGGGTGCTGTAGACCTTTTGCTGAAGCTGGTACTGCTCCTTATATTACACAGCGTAGACTTGCTAAAGCTGATTTAGAACTCACGCAGTCGGGAGGGTGTGGGGAGGAAAGGGGTTACAGTGGGGAAGGGATGGGATGCTCTCCCCTCCCTGTCCCCAAGCACATCGCTTCGGCACAATCTGCCCAACCACTAACTCGCGTCCCCTTCCATTTTCTTTCTCTGCAAGACCACTGTGAGAAACGACCAAGGATTCAGATAGCTTTCATGGAACTGGAGAAGGAAAAGTGTAAGAGTGCTTTTACCAAAAGCGTAAGAAGGAGGGTAAGACGAGCTATGTTTTGCACCTGGAGCACCAGGGCTTAGGGAGAGGATGGTAGTTCTGGATGGCAGTTCTTCCCTCAGCTGTATCATTCTCATGAGCAGCAAGTCAGGAGTTCGTGGCAGGGTGGGAATCCCCAAACCTTTGCTTTGCTGAACTGTTTTGGAATATAATGAAAAAACATTTTTTTAATCACTGTTTATTAGATGGGCTTTTAGGCTCAGGGAGTAACTTAAAGGTGAGATTTCCATGGCATGGTGAAGTCCATTTCATTCTTGATGTTGCAACAGCCTGAGCTACAGTCTTTGTATTAGGAGAAGAAGGTGCCCCAAGCAGGCCTTGAGGGTTCAGTTTCCACACAGGGATACACTCCTAAATGTTTGTAAACAAACGGGAAATTGCCAAGGGAAGAAAGTAACAGCATGGAAAAACAGAGCCCAGGTTGAGTACCTGTTTCTGGAACATATTTTCTGTGAATAATTCAGCTGGCTTCTGTATGCTTTGGATTTTCCATCTTTCCAGGGGCACTCCCTCACCCTTACCTGGGATTCTGGGAAGACTAGTACTTTGGCAGATACGAGGTAGTCAGGGGCCACACCAGAGACACCAAAGAACATCCCTACATAAGGCATAAATGTACCAGAGAAATCAAAGTGCCCTCTGTAGCACTGCCTGCTATCATACTTGTTCTTCAGTTTGCATAAGGCAGCAACGTCTGCAAAACTTCCTTTCCTCTACCTACTGTAAATTATAACTGTAATCATGTTTACTTCAAGTGAAATAGGGTGCTGTAGCTGTGATTGGCATCTGCAAATCTGCAAGTAATTCCTTGCACGGTTTCAACCAAAAAAAAAAAAAATCATGAAAATATTCTGCAAAGAAATGATGATATCCCATGTGCCCTATTATAGAACATTTTGCCGAGAAACTTGTGGCTGTAATGAGGAGGTTGATATACTTCCCCACTGTCACAGCATTAAAACCTAATTGCCCCCGGGTTTCTTGATTATCTCCAACACAGCTGTCACGTTGCCCCTTTGAAAAAATGAACTGACATCACATGCACAAACTTCAAAAGTCTTTTTTTTTCTGGAAACAGGCAAAATTATTATCAAGCAGTCTCTGGTGGGTTTACCAAACTTGTTGGAATATCGTGCTGAATTGGGCCCCTGTTGCTTCTATATCACAAGATAAGCAATTATTCAGGTTTTCCGTCACACTTGTGCATTACCACACTAAGGCTTCTGCGAATATTTTGTACTTGCTACCTATGTATGTAAGAGTATTATTTAATAGTTGCTGCTGGAATAGGGGCTCTGCGTTCACAGGATGTAATCCTCTCTCTCGCTGCAGGAAAGGTGTCCTCGGAGCCCTCACTGCCTCCTGTTGTGCCCCTGTAAAATGGGAGTGGTGATGCAGTCCTCTTCATATTGCATGTGCTGAGTGCTTCATCCTCCAACAGTGCGTTGCCACTGTTCAAAATGGGCCCATTTTCCAAGAAGAAGAAAAAAATTAACATAACCGTAGTGAAAATAGCTCATTTTCTGAGCTTCTAACAAGCACAAACTCTCTTCCCAAATAACAGAATATAGTTTTCCATTTAATTGGAGGTATTTCTAACCTATCTAGTTCCTTAGAATAGCCACTGATTGATAAGGAGGATGTTCAAAACATTAATCACCCAGTTCCCCGTGGCTTCTGGTAGTTTAGCATCTGATTTCCCTTTGTGGCTCTACTATTAATCTCTCATTGACCTAATCTCCCAAGCGGATACATGTGCTACACATGCAGACTCCCCTGGTTCCAGCGTGGTGGCCATGGGAGCTTCTGTGTAGCCCCAACCATGGCACCAACACGGTTTTAAGACTCAATGAACCATGCTGGGCTAGAGCAGGAGCGTTACAGTTGAGGTTTTTTTAGTGGCTCAGGAGGGAAAATGGCTCAATTTTAGGTTTCAGTTGTCATTCTATGCTTCTGCGAGGGTGAAAAAGAGATTTTTACAATGGCCAGAATGGATGTGAAAGAGAAACAACACTTTGGATCTTTGAAAAGATTCCAAAGGCTGTGTATTTGATCAAATGCTTTCTGCACGATCTTGCTGCTTAGCATATAGGAAGTACAGCTGTCAGGAGTGAGTTTAGGGCAGGGTTAGGGTTAGCATTGTTGCAGGACTTTGGCCTCATAGTCTGGCCCAGGGCTGCTGGAGATGAGGGGGTGGACAAAGAGACCAAGGATGGTTTCTCGCCAGGACGTGTACTTAGCCAGTGTCTGGAGCCTGCTGGGCACGCCCTGAGCACAGCGCTTTTACGCTGGTACAGTGGGAGATTGCAGATGGCAAAGATTTGGAGAGATTGGTTTAGTTTGAAACCAAGTCCTCCTCTCCCCTCCAAATACTTTATGTTTATTTTTGAAGGGGAAAAAGCAGTCAGCCAGCTAAAAACAGCATAGCGATGACAAGTTAGTGATGCCTAGCCTGTTCCAGAAGGCTTTGTTGTGTGTAGTACTAAGTGGTTTTGTTTGTGCAAATGAATTACTAAAAAAGAAGAAAGCCCATACCCTTTTGGAAGCCATGCTGAGACTGAAACAGCCGAAGAGGGAAGGAGGAAAATACCCCCAAATGGGTGAAACAGCGTGTGGTATCACCCTGGGGGGAATGGATCGCCTGTAGGGGATCAGCACGGAGCCATGAGCTCTGTGCAGGAGAGGGTTTTGCTTGGGACGAGAGGGAATGTGGTCTTCAACCAACTAGCCCACCTGCATGGCAGCTGGAAGGTGGAAGGAGGGGTTTTTTATCTTTTCTGAAGGTGGAGAGGGAATTAGTCACCGCTGGAATGAACCAACAACCCCCTGCATGTGTCATGTAGGTGCATGTGCAGCGGCAGAGGAAGGCACCGCTGCGAGCGTAAAATGCAGCAGGGCGACAGCTGGCAGACGTCCATTAGCATGATGATAATCCTGTAAATGGAAATGCTTGCAAGTGAGAAAAGATGAAAGTGTGTATGTGCTTGTAGGATCCTTGTTATCGTGTTATCTTGGATCTTCAGGGACGAAATAGCCATTCGTGCATGGAGAGTAAACAGACACAGTTAGTATAAATAATGTGTGGAAGAGGAGTTTCTGAATACAATTCCCATCTTTATTTAAAAACCTGCTACTTAGGCAAATTATTATAATTCCAGTGACACTAACTAATCCATCAGTAATTAGGATGGGAAATGGGGATATATTCTACAGAAATGATCTTGATATTTCACCAGTCCAATTGTACAGCAGTCTTCTCGAAGAATAAGTTGTCATTTTCCCAGAGTTTTTTGGAAGGCTATAATTTAGCTGATTAAAAAAAAAAAATCAAGAAAATTCCCCTGGAGAACTCCACGCTGGGTTGAGAACACTAAGTTTAGAATAATATAATTAATAGTGCTTTCACTGCTTTTACTGTATCTTGTCTAAGCGTTGCTGACTGTGTAAATAGTTAACAATAATTCCCTCTTTTCTCAGCATCAGTGGTGTCCTGTGAGCTCAGCCCTTCTCCAGGCTCAATAAGGCCACGTGGCCTTTGATTTACCATAGATGCTTTTGCTGCTCCCTTTGGAGAGCTCTTCTCCAGCAAGGCACAGGCATTCTCTCCTGTATTTAAGACAGCTGTTTATCAGATGGTTTTCAAGAGTCTAAACTGCAGACGAACTTCCATGTGCTTGTGGTTATAGCTTTGCTAAATTAAACATGCTGGAGAAATGTGCTGTTTTGAGGGGAAAAAAAAATCTGAACATGTTTCTACCTTGTCTAACAAGTGCTGGCAACTCACCGTTGCTTAGGTAATTAAAAATTATACTTAAGCAGTAACCCCGCTTATTTCTCATCAAAATAGCCCTTTTGGCCTTTTGCTCTTGAGCACATTAGAACAACTTCAAGGAAATGCTTTAAATTGCACCTGTGAAAACACTGAGGAGCTGCAGCTTTGGTGCCAAGTCTCCCCTGTGCCCCATACAGCCCAGAGTACCTGCCTTTAAGTATATACAATTTGCCAAAATAACAATGAAGGAGTGCTAGGAGAATGGGTTCAGAGAGCGACGGCACAACCACATGAGACGAGGAGTGGAGTTCCCGATGCTAGGAGCATTAAACCTTGCCCCTTCTCATCTGCCAACCCTATAGCTGTAACTCCTAGTTTTTTATCTACTCCCAAACGTGCCATTAGGGATCAGCTCCTCTGACATGCTTCGTAATGCCAGGTTCAGTATTTTGCGCAGAACCTGGTAATCAAGTGAGTTTGTTCCTTGGCTTTGCTCTCTATGGGAGAGTAGATTAAGATCACTGGACATATTTCACTTGCAGCCCAAAACAGGTTTAAATATCTGTTTTGGAGGAGTAAGGCAAA
Source organism: Sagittarius serpentarius (assembly GCA_034782735.1). NCBI lineage: Eukaryota > Metazoa > Chordata > Aves > Accipitriformes > Sagittariidae > Sagittarius > Sagittarius serpentarius. The sequence goes on along the minus strand of JAVKLA010000042.1, from coordinate 13,149,755 downwards.
TACGATTCCTACCTTACATTGTGTGCCCCTATTGAAGCAGGTCACTGTCAATGAAAAATTCTCTCGCTAACCTTTAAAAATGGGGTTTTCTGTAGTTCTAGTTCTGCTGAAGGGTAAAGCTGTATACAGTAATTGAATCAGTGGTGCATGCAGACTGAAATTTTGCAGGATGAAATTATGGGGCTATAATAGAGTGTCTCTGTTTTCCTCTCTCTGTTCCCTCTCTTGTTTCTTCTTTCTCTGTGCTTTTCCTTTTTGTCTTGTTTCTTGGTGTTGGAATTAGTATCTGAAAAGGCTGAGTGGTTTAGTGAGGAAAGCTGGAATTGCGATTAAGGAAAACCCGGATTTTTAATCTGTTTTGAACTCTTTACCTCCTAGTGCCCTGGTCATCTCTGCTGGCTAAATTAGGATGAAGCAAGCATCTTGATTTAAAAAACAAATAAAAATTAAAAAATAATTTTAGTCCTCAGTAGAGTAGGGCACCTCATACAGGCACTGCCAGGGAGTCCCTTAAACACAGCGGGATGATCCTCAGATCCTGCTGTCACAGGAGGAGAAGGGAACGCTGGGATGTGGGGTCCGTTCAAATCCCAGGGAAGATGGTGCTGAGCTGAAAGGGCTTCTCTTTCAGCAGGCCAGGAATACAGCACCTTCAAACAGCAACACGTCTTCACTGGGGTGTAAAGAGAAATTTTAAGTCTGTCCGCACATGAATCATTTGCAAGTGTACGGCTGTGCTTGCCATGCGCGCCGCAGATCGGCGTACCCTCACGCGGGCCAGGGAGCCATGGGCGGCAGTGTCTGCAGCAAGGACAAATTCTCCTGTCTGAAAAGCAGGAGTGAGAACATGCACAGCTGCTTCTTTCTCCTCGGATTTCAAAAACGTGGGGGTTTTTTGACTGCTGTAATGTAGAGGTCATTTTGTCTCTTGTTTTAGGATGTGTTCCTTCCTGATAAGATGCCTGATTACAAAACATCTCTCAGCAGCTAGAATTGCTTGACAGTTTTAGCTTTAATTCGGGGAAGTTTGCTGGACCATTGAAGTTGAGCTGGTAGCAGATACTGTCTCAGTAAGGTTTCCGTTACCCCAGACTATGGGAATGTCTCCTACATCTTTTCAGCTATAACATGAATTATTTCAAATGAGCTATTCCCCTTGCTGGGGCATCAGGGAAATGTACTGTTGAACAAAGCTGTTCTTTCTTTTTTATTTTGGTTGTTCTTTCCTTTTTATTTTGTTTTTTCTCTCATCTTTCACAAGCCAAAAGCTCACCTTAGCAGTGCCATACTAGACCTAGGCTGACTAGTTTCCATGCGGCCCAGAATTAAATCCCTATTTATTCAGCAACTGCTAAAACAACAGAAACTGCTTTCCAAATGCCAGATCAATTGTGGATGTTGGAACAAGAAATTGAGTTTCATCAGGGTTTGTCTGGGTGAAACAAGAACCACGTCTCAGACAACATGGTACCTCAAACAGAGCACAGCCCTGTGAAAAAGCCCCCAGGAGACTCTTTTTGGCAGAGCTGTGGCCAGAGAGCATGGCTTAGGATTGTGAGCAAAGCAACAAGTTTCTGATAAATATTTTTTTTTTATATTTTTAGAAAAAAAAGTATGCTGTGCTTCATATTTGGGGGGAGGCGGCTACACTGAAAAATGTAATGCTGTGATCAAGTTCTCTTAGAACAGCAAATAACCCAGAAAAGCTCTGAATACTGACCAGTCACGTGAAAGAAAACAATCACAATTGTTTATTCCTTACTGATACTCACTGAAGTGCGTCTCTCCTGGCACTTTGGCTTCTCAAAACGTTCACTTTGCACCTCTCTGAAATCTTTGATCTCCACGCTCTGAGGGATGCCCCACAGCAGTCCTTTATCCCATCAGTCTGCTTGCCATTGCACTACGTTGAACCAGCCTTTCCAGGGCTGTCCTTTGCTGCCACTAGTAACAAAACCCAGTGTATTGACTGGAAAGGCTTACACAGGGCCTAAATTCAATTCCGTTATGAAAAGCAAATTCAACCATGAGATCTCTTTTTTCCCCAGTATGTGCTGGGAGACTGCATTAGGATTTAGAAGTAGGGCTGAAAGTTTTAGATCCAGACGAGTGGCTCTCCTTTCATTAGCGAATGCCTTTTATTTAAAAATAAATAAATAAATAACAAATCCCTCCTTTTGGTGTTTCTGCCTCATATGCCTGTGTCACAGCCTTTTTTTCCTTATAATTAATCAACCCATATCTCTCATGCAGCTCTGCTTGTCAGCAGGGATTAAAGCCTGACAGTATTTAATCATCTTGTATTTCACAGAGGACTAACAATCTCCCTTTGCTTTCTCTTCCCTCCTTTCCCTTTAATTTCCTTGTCTTTTCTGGGTATGTAGCAGAGTGTCTGCTCTGACTATCTGAAGTTTTTATACAGGCAGTGACAGGTATAAAATTCTTTTCTTGGCTCTTTTCTTCTGTGACCCATGTAATTCCCTTGTGAGATCATTTGCTGTGACATTTTGGGTGTACCGTGACCTACCCTGTTAGCACGGAGGTCCACCAGACACTGAGGCTGTTGGAGTATGTACTGAATCATATTTCACCATGACTTTTTTCCCCCAGCAAATACACTAAAGCTGGGAGCCAAGTGGGTTGAATAACTAGACCAATTATTATTTCATGTTCTGGGGCTATTTAGCAGTTTAAATTGTTTCTAATACATGTGACCAACTTAGGCACCTAATTGGATTAATTTTATTAATTTAGATATCTCATGAAATTATGGATCTCAATGTTTGACCTACTCACAGAGATCCCCTTTGTAATCAAGGGGTGGAAACAGATCCTTCCTTTAGGCGCAATACTTCTATTTTAAGGTGTACATCTCACTGTATCAGATGACTCATACCCTAGAAGGGCTGCTTTGTCTCCATTGACTGTAAAGGATATTTAAATAATTTGTCCAAATAGAGATTTTCTCATTATAGATGTAGAGTGAGATGAACTGCATGATGTGTCTTAAGTCATTGCCACATCTGTGGGATGTCTGTCCATTTCTGCCCCACCGTGGTGTGGCATGGGAGACCGACAAATGAGCTGTGCGTGGTCCCACCCTCCTGCATTTGGAGGAGCTCCAGGGGACCCCCCAGCTGAGTGCCGTGAAACACAGAGATGTGAACCTGAGGGGTCAGCTCTCTGCCGGGGAAACTCTCTGTCTTCTCCTTTTGTTGCCGTTTTCCCGGAGTATGGATCGCTAATTCTTCAGACTCAAGTCAAAACAATCACTATCTTAATTTAATTACACACCCTTTTTAGCATGGGTGATGGCAGATATTATAAGGTCTGTAGATCGAATGGATTGAATGTATTCCATTTCATTTGAATTTGTAGGTTAAGTAATGTTGACCCCAGCTAGCTGTTATGTGGGAGATTGCCAAGAAATCCCAGGTACCATCAATGCAAGTGGCGTTTTGCCCTCCCCGTACTAAATATCATGCCACTGAAATGCGTTTGCTTTCTCCTGCTTTGCTGCCATTGCTGTATTGATGGATGAAAACTGGAGGAGGAAAGGAAAGGGAGAGGGGAAGAGACTGAAAACAATAAAAAAGCAAATTGTTTTCATGTTCTGGGTAAATGTTTTCTTCCTGCAGAAGAAAGCCCTATTTATAACAGGATTGTGGTGCTGAGAGAGGTCATAGGAAGTAGCAGTGTAAAAACTTTGGTGGATGCTGTTGATTATTGTTCTTCCCCATTCAGTTAAGAAGACAACCTTCACTAATTCATGCTGTAGGAGACAGCTTATTGTCTTTGGCCTCTTTTAAAATCAGGTGGTGAATGGAACATTTGATTACAGTTTTGGTAACAAAAGTTAAAAAAAAAAATCACCGTCATTGCTGAAAACAAGGTGTTTTTCTTGATTGACTCTAAAGCAGTACGGTACAGCAATGATAACGAAAAGACCAAACAGATCAAAACTCAGTGAGGAATGTAATATTTGCTGGTTTTTTTTAATTCTAGCATGGCCAACTTCAGGTCAGCAGACTGAAAATCCATACCTAAAAGCAACCAAGTAGCTCTTAAATGGACTTAGTACATGCAGGAGTCCCAGGGACAAATGTTTGTTTTGTGTTGCATGGACTGTCAAACTAATGATCAGGATAGCACTTTTTGGCCTCAAACCTTTTTGATCAATACAGTATGCTTAATTTTCCCTCCAGAGCTAAATCGAATGCATGTTTATATTTATTGGAAATAGCAAAACCAGCAGGTTAAGGTAAAAGCTAACCACAGTACAAGAGGTTGGTGATTTTTAAAGGAAGGATTTATGATGTTTAAACCTCAGCTTATAAAATAAGAAGCACAAGCAGTGGTTGCCAAGAAAAAAGAGTTGGAAAGATGCAAAATAAAAATTAGGATATGATAAATGCAGACGTCACTTAATTAAGAAAATGAATTCTACAAGCAGAGTGATACAGAAAGGAAACATCCGTTACCGAGGAAGGGGCATTGAGGCAAAGGACATTTGTCATCTCAAGTGACAATTAGATGAGTTTCCAAACAGAGCAGGGCAAAGAAGGTAAAAATATGCAAGAGAAGAAAATGAGGCAGGAAGAATTGAAGGAATATAGAGCAGGCTTTTGCAGGTCTGTTGGCCTGATTTATGCCTTCACGACCTTCTTAGAATACAAACATCCCTGAAATGAAGAACCTGTTTTGCTCTCATTATTGTACAGTCCTGCAAGCACCATGTCGGGTAAATCTGCTCAGCAGCAGAACCCGAGACCAGCTGTGGGACCGGGCAGAAGGTGATTCAGAAGCTGAAAGGTGAACCACGTTTGATATGCTTGTTCCCTGCCCGCTTTCCAAAGGAGGAGGAGGAGGAGGAGGCAGCAGCCGAGCAGCAGCAGCCGAGAGGTTTGCTCTGCTCTGAGCTCAGGGTCATGCTCAAATCCACGGTCTGCAGAGCAAAACCATTTGCAAAGGCTCAAGAGCGCAGCGGTCTCTCCCATGGCTCCCCCCAATCCATTTGCTATGACTTGCCCTAAAAAATCAGTCTCCATTTCCTTATGTAGAGACCTGAATGCCTATGAGAAAATATTGCTTCTACAAGGGGCAATTCCTCTTCCAAAGTTATTTCCTCTCTATGCTGAAGTAATGCATTTGGGTAACACGAGACCTGCCCCACACTCCACGGGTGTCATTTCTACAGGGGTCTCAGGGCACTAGGTGCCATAGTTTAGCTTCTGGCCAAATATTCGTGTTTAGAGAAAAAGAGCTTTGTTTTTTTTGCTCTAATGGTTTACAGTGGCATAAGGAATTGGCAGAGTGGTATGAAACAGGAAATTCTGACAAAATGTGCAAGTTGTCTGTTGTTGATGCAGTTCAGATGGTCTTGCTGGCTTCTGTCATTGAAGGGCTCTTAGAAGCCCCCGCTTCCCACGTGCTTCAGATAAGTGTCTCCTGTGTTAACTGCCAGGTCACGTCCATTTCCAGAGCCCTTTTGGACCCATTTCTCTATGGCTAGATGGCAAAGAGTAGCTCACAGCAGAAACTTCTAGCAGTCCGTTTGCTCAGAGCTCCTGTCCTGGGGATCTTCTTGGTTTTTTTCAGGAAGAGTAATTCAAACCCAAGTTCGGTAGGAAGATGGGAGGTGTCAGCCAGGCTCGAGTTTCAGCTCAGCTCAGCTCCCTTGGAAGAGCATCTGACTGGTGATCAAACCCGAAACAGGTACTGGGACATTGCGGTTAAGCTGTGTGTGTCACAAACAGGGATGGGGGACGTCAGTGCTCCCCGGATGTGCACTCATGCCTCGCGTTACCCCCACTCCTCAACAGGTACCAGTACTTGAAAATAAGTCTGTAGATAACTCTACAGAAAATCAGGTAGGGGCATCACCCCACCAGGTTGTTTCAGTTTCTAGAAATTTAGTCGGTTTTGAAGATTTTATTGAGACTTACAAGCAGAAGCAAATTCATTCAACATTAATGTCAACTGTTTCAGCATATTTGTTAGCGCTTGCTTCTTGTTCTTGGTGGTTTTGGGGTGTTTTTTTAAGTGTTGTATGAGTAAACTGTTAATGGTTTATTTGTTTATAACACCCTTCCAAGTGGCAAAGTTTGGCAGAAACTGAACGCTTTGCAGGACAAGTGGCTGTTCAGTCACAGGTCAAGTAGGGTTTTAAGCTCCAAAAGCTGAGTGATCTTGTATCAAATACTGTGGCCGTGGTTTTGATCCAGCTTCTAGCAGCTCTGTGCCTGTGATTAGCGCTATAAAAGAAACAGGACAGTCAAAACTTTCGTAGTTTTACAAAAAGTCAAATTTGGCCCAACTCAACACAGTTCAGTTACAGCCCTTGGGGCTGGACTCTTATGAACCTTACAAACTTTTCAGGACTGCAGGCCATGGACTTTCCCCTTCTTTTGGGATTAATATACTTATGATTTTTGCTTGTGAAATGCTAGAAAACTTAAGTTATTTAATGTTTAGTTCTACATCCTTTTATTCTACCTATCTTACTAGAAAACAAACAAACAAACAAAAAAACCCCAAACCCCCTACAAACACAAAAACTCACCAAAAATAGTTGCTTTAGGCATATAAAACAGTAGGATATGTTCAGTCTTGAAGTTAGCAGCTGCAAACTATGATTGCATTGTATAGAAGGGTTACAGGGAAGACCTGTGTTGATGATGTTAGGCAGGACAGTTTCTGTTTTTCTGGCAAGTGACAACTTCAGGGCATCCAGAGGGTAGTGGTCAGTGGCTCGATGTCCAGATGGAGACCAGTGACGAGTGGTGTCCCTCAGGGGTCCGTACTGGGACCGGTACTGTTTAGTATCTTCATCAATGACATAGATGGTGGAATTGAGTGCACCCTCAGCAAGTTCGC
>JAVKLA010000042.1:13129674-13142779 GCA_034782735.1 Sagittarius serpentarius | reverse complement strand
TTGCCCAGAGAGGTGGTAGAAGCCCCATCCCTGGAAACATTCCAGGCCAGGCTGGATGGGGCTCTGAGCAACCTGATTTAGTTGAAGGGGTCCCTGCTCACTGCAGTGGGGTTGGACTAGATGACCTTTGATGGTCCCTTCCAGCCCAAGCCATTCTGTGATTCTATGATTCTTCTCTGTGTAACAACTCTAATTTAAAAAAAAAAAATCTTTTTGAGCTATTAGACTGGAGTTGGTCGTCTCTCTGTGATACACACCATAGGTAAAGATTTTATGGTCTGTGGCTCTGCTGTTTCAATCATGTTTATACATCATTCATTTCAAATTAGTGACACTTAACCAGGAGTCCAGAAATTTGCATCTGCTCCAGCATTAGGGCCAGCTTAGGTGAAAATGGAGCAAAAGCACAATGACTACTAAGAATCCGGATAGTATTGGTTAAATGACATTACTGCGTTCAGGGAATATCTTTTAACTCCCCTGTTCTGTTAACCATACCAACTATATGGCAAGACATACAGTAAGAGAGTGTTAACACGGAAGCTACCTTAATTTGGGGCAGTAGGGAGAGTATTTTCAGCTGCTGTGGGTTATTGTGGCTGCCTGGAGCTGTGCTAGGTTATGCTGCCCGGTGATGGGCTTACTGGCATTCTGTGTCATGCCAGGAGCTGCCTGAACAATATGTTAATTATACATTCCTGTGCATTTCTGATTCAGATTAACACGCTAGCTTAATCTTTCAGTTTGGTTATGCAATTTGCTAGATGAAATATCGCTTGCATTCTTTCTGTTAATGAAAATCCGCACATAATCCCATGTCGTAAGTACCTGTCTTGATTATCTAGCACATTCATAACAGCTACTTGCAGAATTATTTTGCTTAGTTAAAGTTTTATTCTGTATTTATTCTAATTGCCAGTGTTGCTATTTTAAAAGTTGCTAACCCATTGGTGGATATTCTGTTTTAATCCTTTTTACCATTTCATAGCAAGTGCCAGGTTGCCTGTTTTACAAACCCATTACGAGTTTCTGTACAGACACAACTGTTCGCTGGGGCTGGCCCATGCTTCCATATGGTGCACATTAATCACAATTTCACTATGTAAACAAGAACTTGTATTTTATGCTGCATATGGTTGCCCAGCTTAGGTTGAATGAGAGATTTCATTTTAGTAAGTCGTATAAACACACCTGAGACTCTGAAAACAATGTAACGTGACTCTCCGTTCTATAGAATCCATCAGTTTGCTAATTAAAAGTCTGTTCTCATGGTTGATGATCATTACTTTTTATAAAGCCCTGGAATGCTATTAAGCAGGTCTGGAATGGTGGTGTGTGGTTTATTGCTTTTTTAAAATAGTTTCCTGCCTATTTTGTCTGTGATTTCATTGTGTTGAAGAGTCTCTCTTTGCTTTTCAGTTACGGTTTTCATAGAGAGAATCTGCAAGTATTGTTTATAGTTGAAATGTTCTCAACTGTGTATTTTTTTGAACAGCTTGGATTTAATAGCTGTTTTATATTTGGAATAAACAAGTAAAAAAAAAAAAAACCTAAAAGGCTATGAATCAACAAAAGGAAAATAAAAACAAAGTCCTTAGAGAAATAAGTAACAATATGGTATAACTTCTAACTCAGAAAATTCGTCATTCCTCTTGTCCATGTGTATGCTCCTGTTATTATTTTGCTTTGATTCACGTGTACTTCAGGGACTCTGTCATACTTACTCTAGGTAGGAGCTATCAATAGAGCTATTGCAACAAGACAGAAGAAACACAGCCTGTCTCAAGTATTCAGCTGTCTTTTTTTTTTTTCCTACAGTATTGCAAATAGATAAGCTGTAACATGTTACTTGGGCATAAAGTTATCCAGATTTAAGAAAAGCTGGGTATTAGTATCGATTAAAAGAACATCTAGGGTTGCAAAAGGAAAGACTTAATACTTGTATAGCAACCAAGAAAATTGAAAAGGATAGAAATACTCCATTTCTAGAGAATTACATAGTCTTTAACACTGGAAGTTAGGAAGAGGCTTTCCCAGTGGATTGGTTACCTGATGCCTTCAGCATTTCCTTCTCCATCTTCTGCGCCACATGGCTTACATTGTTAGCCGAGATGGTAATGCCCTTGCTGGGTCAAGCACAACTGCAACCTTCAGCATACAGTCTGCTTTTGTTGAAACACACATAATGGCCAAGCTCTTGGTTCTAAAGTCAGAATAAAAATAGATTAAACTCAGTGCTGTCCTTCTGGATTAATAATGTTATGAGAGCACAAGCTGCCCTCAATTATTACTGATGCTGGTGGTGCAGTGGTAGCACTCAGAGGTCCATCCTATGACATGAGGCAGCAAGGAGAGTCCAAGCACGCCATAGATAACAGGAATGTGCGGTTGCAAGGAAGGCAGAGCACCGTATGACATTATGTCTCTTATAGATGATTATGAATGAAGAACAGCTTAAGAATTCTACGTGTATGAATATACGACAGCTGACGTATCTTTCTATACTGGTATCTTTTATACAATTTGCTGTGACCAAGGGACACTCCTTTCTCCTGTATTCTCAACCTTTCCCACTCCCCTCTGCCCCAGTCACTCTTAGCAATTCTTAAGTGCAAGCACACGAAAAACATTGTTTTGATCAATAGTTTTTATGGCAAAATCCATAAAACAAAACAGTCCCTTTATAGAACTCAGAACAAATGATTTAGGTTACAAGCCCTGACACAACTTTTGTTTAAGCTTGGCTGGAGGGTGATGCTCTAACATGCAAAGTGGAGTTGTCTCACGTTGACATTTAAATATAATCATAGGAGTAGATGGTTGAGAGCCCAAAATGAGACAAGAGCTACAAGTGACTGAGTAAGTTGCTGCCAGAATAGCTGATGGGAAGGACTGCAGTGATTGCAAATGAGGCCTGTCCAGGAGGTAATGTGATTAGTGTTTTCTAAGAGCAAAGTACGTTGCAGAAATCAAATGAAGCCCGGAGTGAGAGGGAGGCGGGGGGAATCCCATAATTCCTCCAGTGTTAGCTAATAAGAGGTTTATCATTTTCAGTTGTGGGTTTTTCTCCCCCAGCCTTGTACTGGGGGTGTTTGAGAGTTATCATGAGATTTGAAAGAATGCTGAGTTTTTGATCTTGTCACGACTGAAAGTGCTTTATAAATGTCAGAGGTGGTGCGTGAAAATCTGGGACACCGCTCGGCTGCTTCGCTTGCAAGAGCTTGGCTAATGAGGCCACAAGAGAGCAGGCTGCCGCGCAGCCCGGCGCGGTGGCCCTGCCTCGGCGAGCCCCGCGCCTCAGCGCGCCTTCCAGAAAGGGAGGAGGTGCTTAATGTGTAATGGCAAACAAATTGCTGACCTTAAATAATAATAATATTTTTTATTCCTGTCATACTTGGGAATGTCTACACAGGTGGAGGTTTTTGTGGTGTGTAGCAGAGTTGTGGTTACCCCTTTCGGTCCTGATTCTTAGGACGTGGAGCAGGCGTGTTGAGGGCTTGTTGGACTAAGGCCCGTGTGCTGGTGGTGTGACCTACCTGCTGCCTCCAAACTTCATCAGAGCAAGGCAAGATAACCAGAGCAGGCATCTGGAAGGGCCATGTGGGGATTGCAGCTGTGGCAAAAGGTTTGTTAGCTTTGTGAAGGTTTTTAATCCAAGGTAAGCCAAGTGAGCAATGTTACATGGGGAACATCTCACGTCAGCAGACACCAGAAAGGTCAAGTGTCTAGAGTTAGGTGAGACGCAGTAAATTTTTCTGGACAACTTTTTTGAAGTTTCATAAATGTGCAACTTAATAAATGCTAAGGACTGTGCTTTTTTAAGAACAGTGATTAAAAATGTCCACAGTCCATTTAAGAGGAACAGGAGAGTTATAGGAGATTGCACCAGCTACCATTTACATGCTTGAATAACTGATTTGTATTGGAGTCTGGCAAAACTATTTTGTTGAAGGTATTGAGCAAGGATAGTATCTTTTTCCTGGTATACCATAGATGTATATTGATGACTAGTTTCTTCCTTCCAACCTACAACTTTCAAAATGACAAGCAATGTCTTGGTTCAACAGCACACAGAAGCCCAAGTCTTAACTTGGCAGACAAATAATTTCCCTGAGTTCAGGAAAGCTTCATGTGTGCTTTAATTTATCTGCTTTAAAGGTTTTGGACTGAGTTGTGATCAATAATGACAGCAATGACATGCAGACAGCGTGCTACCTGAACCGCTGTGTTGCATTCCTCTGCCAACATCTGTCTCCACTGATCTTGAGAATCTCAGAAGAAAAAGCCTGTGCTTGAAGGGAGAATAAAGGGACCTACAATAATGTAATTCAGATGTACAGATTAGGATATGATTTTTTTCTAACACACCCAGAATGCCACTTGTTCCTGCCTAGGAACTGGGTGCTCAAGTTCCTCAGGGTTTTTGGAAATGACAGGTGTCAAACAGAAACTGTACTGATGGTGTAGTAGAAAACTCTGTTACTAAACTGTATTTTTCCCAAGAGAAAAGAGGACTTTACAAAGTGCTTGCTGTGCAAGGTGTAAGTGTGTTTTAGACAGGAGGTTTGCTCTAGGAAACGGCAACACAAATGGTTTTGTGACTCACAAGCATGAGCTTGTGAACATGACAGCGGCCATGTAACTTTTTGGTAGATCCATTAAAATGTTTGCAGATCACACTGCAAGACAAGCATGTGTAAACACCAATGAACTGCATGTAAAATAGCAAGAATATTTTTAATAACCAACTAATCAAGCATCCCCCACTCACTTTGTCCTGCCCTGCTCGATCTGTACTCTCTTACTTCAAGAAAGTTAGCCTGATACTGAAAGACAAAAAGACTTCCTAGATTCTGTTTTATTTTGTATAATTGAGTTTCTGGCTGGTTGATTAATTACACGGTGGTGCATGGCTTTGTTGAGGTTGTCATTTCATGACAGTTGATTTGGAGCACTTTAACACAGCATCCATTTGGGTGTAATTTAATGTAGTATCTGCTGAGAGAGAATTTGGACATCACCTGGGATCTTGTCTGCTCATCTTTGCTGGGCAAATTTGTTGAGTTTGGGTTTTGATGACTGGAAATGAAAGCCATGGTAGTTCGACAATGGCAGCCCTATTAAACCATTGCAATCTGACATTGCTGCTCTGGAATCGCTAGAGGACCGGGAATCTGGGGAGATGAATGGGATTCAATCACTCTAGCTGTTATGTCTCTTATAGTAAAGGAGCATGCAAACAGTGATTTGGAATTTATTTTCACTACAAAATGGATCTTTGATCCCAAGGCAATAAGCAGTAAAAGAGCAAGCAGCAAAGAATCAAATATTACAGGAGCTCATGTTAAAACAAAACCTGAGATTTCTATTGGGAATTTTGTATGGCTTTTCAGAAGCAGAATCTCAGATGCATCAACCACTTGCAGTGTGATATTTTTAACAATTACAAGTCCAAATACATGCAATTATCGACAGTAGGACTTTTGTCAGGAATGACTGCACCAAGTTTATTTTAATGTACTCAGCCTTGTAATTGTTTTTTTTTAATCTTGCTGTGCCAATGACAACATTTTTTTTCTTCATAGGTTTTACGGTTTATATCCTCCACAAATCACACATTTAAGATGCTTTTGTTTTGCAACATCTCTGAAATGCTGGCTTATTAGCAAGCCGGTCCATGCCAGATTATTTTAATATTGATAGACTGTACCAACAGTTGAGCTAAAGATGCGTTCCTCATGCTGCTTTGTTAAGGTTTAGTGGGACTAAATCACAAAACATTGCTTTGCTTGGAAATTGAATTGAAAAGATCCATCTATGGTAAGATTGCTTGTTTAGAGAAAGCTGCTCTTGCGTTCTGAAGATTTTGGTGGTTTGCACTTGCAGTTTGGATGCCTGAACAATACTAGGCAAACTTGAAGTGCCTCAGTGCTCCAGTACTCTGCTGAACTGGGATCTTAGTTTTAAAGGATATTTTCATCTCTGCTTCCCAAAGCTCTGTCTTTGTCATAAATAGGAGATAGGAAAGCAAACCTGAATTTAGACTTACTTATATATAACATTAATTTTCTGTGCAACATAACCAAGAGCTACTAGACCTGTTGGTGACAAATGACGCTGGTGCCTACTTGTTCTTATTCTTTTCAGACTGCACATGATTATAAGGGCTAGTCCTGCAGACAGGATTTTTTCTTTTTCTTTTTTTTTCCACTTGCTTTACATTGAAACACTTGCATGTGCATTCAGGGTATTACTTATTTCATTCTGGCACTTTTAATATGGAACTTGCCAGATTTTTATCCTGGGCTTGATAAATGGTTACCTATGGGATGTGAACAGACAGTGTGCCATGTTTTTGTGTTTGGTGTTGAAAGTGCCTTTTAGCCTTTTGCACCTGGACCTCCAGCAGCTTATGCTCGCTTCTAGGGGACTGCAGAAAGTAAGTGGTAAAACCAAGGCTTCTGTCAGGATTTTTAAACACAATCCTGTGGTCTGCACTTTCTTTGGAAATTCTGTAGGGTTCTGCCAGGCAAATCAGGTTGATCACTACTGACTGTGACTTCTCTTGTAGAACAGGTTACTGGGTATTTCAGCATGTAGCATGTTACAGTGCTTGAAGTTAGCTGACTAACAATCTGCATAATCTTCCATATATGCCTTTAGCAGAGATACAACTATACACCTTTAGCTTGAATTACCCAATATATAACTCTGTATTCTCAATCTCTTTAAAAAAAAAAAAAGTTAAATTCACTGTGATAAAAAATTCAGTAAGTCTGTCTGGAATCTGGAATAAGAAGAAATATTGTTGGACATACCTTGTAGGCTGTGTTTCAGAATTTAAGAAAAGTCTGGCTCATTGTCTTTCATGCTATATGTCAGGCCTCTGACATTATTCCTTTATGTCTCCTGGCAAGTATTTCACATTCAAGAAGGCTTATATACCTAGGGAAAAAAGAAGAAAGAATAAGAAAAAAAGAAGATTGCAGTGACACAGGTTAAACTAATACAGGCTATGGTTTAGAGAAGGTGTGGAAGCATATTTACACTTCCCATGTGCTAGAGATTCTTGCCTGGACCATGGCCCATTGGATCAATATTGCTGTTTTTCGGTGGGTTTCCCTGGTGCTACCCGGCATGTGTACCTGCTGTGTGCATGCCCAAGCGCTGGATTCATGTGCATATCACTTGTGACTAGGACAGCTCAAGAACTTTATACCTCTGGATGGAAATAGAAAACCTAGTATGCCTGCCTCTGCGCTGCTTCACCCCCACCTAGCAGCTGGCTAGAAATTGTGGAAACTCCATGGTTGCAAACTGGTAGCCCAGGGACAACAAATCCAACTGAGGGGACTGTTTCTTCCTGCAGCTTTGGGTAGAGATGCAGCTGAAATGGGCAAAACCATGCCCGTCCTTGCCTGCAAAGAGCTTGAGCCTTGCCCCTCTCATCTTCTTGCAGATTCCTTTTTAAACACTTGGGGTTTTTATACTGTAACCCACTGAAGTAATTTTCTGTGCTCCCTATTTTTCCTTTACAGCAGACAGGGAAACGTGGTTCCTTGGAGCACAGACACTCAAGTTATCCACTCTCCTTGGTATAGTAACTGCTCACTGTGGGTATTGTTTGTGGATGGAGGAATTCACATCTGCACAGACATATACAAATTAATGTGTTTGATCCATGGCTGGAGATGTATTTGGGAGTCTGATCTTGAACACCAGAACCTGTTATGTTTAGGTATGATGACATGACAGTGGGAGAAACTTTATTGAATCTTAGGAGATGATTTGCCCAGTTTGGCTTTTAAAAATTGTTTTCTTGTATTTTTGGCAAAAGAAAAATGTTTTTATCAAAGAAAAATGAGTCTTATGGTCTTATTTTGAGTCCTAAAACACAAATACTGATTTCATAGAGAGTGTCCAACTTAAGTAATTTTTTCAATGTATGTTGACTTTATTCCTCAGTTGTTAATGGACAGTTTTTTAAAGCAAAGTGAGATTGTGTGTTTTGACTGATTATATCTAGTAGTGGTATTTGCTCTCAGGAGGCAGGAAGAAATTCCCAAGCCATTTGATATTCTGGTACCAGTTAGTATTTAGCTGTTACCAGTTAGTTACTGAGTGTCACTGGCAGAAGAGTGCAAGACCCTCTGTCTTTAACACCTCGATATAAAAGTCTCCAGGAAACACATACTGCACTTTTTCTAAGCTGTAGGTCCATCCCCCCAGTGTGTATTTCCGTGTGAATTATAATCGAAGTCTAGGAACTGGCCAGTGCTTTGCTACCTTCTGTTGACAGCTTTTGACTTTTTCAGAAATATTTTAGCTTCACGCATACCATAGCTGTCGGTGTGATTCAGAGCCTTTGGAAGGAGAGCTTCCTCTTATATTTGTTATTTGCTTAGCAAAGCTTTGACTTTATGGCTATGTATTGCAGAATCTTTTATGCCAGGGAATCATTTATATTTCAGAGATACGGGAAGGCACCTTGGAGCTTGCTACATGTCTTGATTGTTTTTTAACCTTAGCCCAGAGTGGTACTCTTTCTAAAGAATATTCTCACGTAATCCTGCAGGGAAGAATAAAGGTAATACAGTTGCCTGGCATTAATACTGTAAATCAGAAGTACATAATGACAAGTCTGAGAAACGTACTAAAAATAATAATAAGACAGGCTTGTTTCTGAACAGTAAATGCCATTAAGCTTTGCTTTGAATTCTGACATCCATCTAAAACCTGTACCCACGACCCGCAGCTGTGTGTCGGGGGGCTGTTTGCTTGTTTTGTACTTCAGAGGAGCTGACTTAACTTTGCGTACTTGTCCAGATGCGGTTCTCCCTGGAGATATTCCTTGGCCAGGCTGTAGGAAGGTGTTTCTGAGAATTCAAAGAGAAATAATGTGAAAAACACGGCCAGCACTGCCCCAGGGGCATTCCTTTCCCTGGGAGAAAAGCAAGGACTGGGGAGCGAAGATGGCCCATTTTGTATGACTGCAAATAGGAGGGTGACATTTTCACAAGCAGGAGAGCTTGAAGCAGTCTGAGCTCCTTCTCAAGCCCAGCTTACATTGGATAAATGTGGTTGTGAAGTGATTACAGTGAGGATTTCTGGAGGAAAGCTTAGCAGTGGGGCTTTCTCAAGGATTTTGGAAGCCCTGTGTACAGTTCCTCCTGCTGGTTTCCTGCCAGAGGTCTTTCTCAGAGTCTATGTCACCTTGGCGGGTACAAAGATATTTTGGAGATAATAGGATGCCCATCCCCATCCACGTCAGGCTGCTCCTCTGAGCCTACATAGGGCAGTGATGGTGGGAACTGGGTGTAACCTTCTCCCCTGGGTGCTGGAGAGTGGGGCAGGGAGACTTCCCTGGGGATGAGGGTATCGCAGATGCCAGGTGTAGGGATTGGGACTGCACGTTCCGTTATACCTTAAGGTAGTGCCATTTGCCTAGTGAGAGGGGACATAAATGCCTAATTTATGACTGCGTTAGTGGTGCTTGATTCACATTTCCATTCACAGGCTCTGAGGAGAAAATGTTTGCATTTAAACCTTTTTAAAAATCTGGAATTAGAGATATGTGAAATTGCCCAAGAATCCCTTAAGATGTAAGGGTGAATCATACTTTAAAATAAAGGTCCTGGAATTGCTGAAATGGTGACTGGACGTTCGATTCAAGGCACTGTGGCTTTCTTCTCCTGACCCTGCTGTGCAATGCAAAACCAGCCCAAAGCAATGCATTCACTGGCAGCTCTGATAAAGACTACACATAGTCCTGCTGTATTGCAGTGGCCCCAAGAAAACATGGGGTACAAACAGGTTCAGAACTTGATATGGGCTTCTGAAGTATGTATCTGTCTCTTTTGACAACTGGTCTCTGGGGCCTGGTGGACTAAAACCCAGAGGCAAGGTTGGCTCATTGGGACAGTCCAGGCAAACCTCTTACCTATATATGCTTAATTTCCACATGAGCATAATCAGAAGGTGGACGTGAACAATGGATTGCATGAATTCCTCTAGGAAACTGGGTAGAAAATGCCAAGTGTTGAGCAGCTTCTACCCATGCTGCAGAAGAGGGGCTTGCTGACAGAGCAGCTCATGGCGTGGAAGTTTTAATTGCCATCCAGAGCTGATGATTCATAGATTTCTTTCTTTCCATTCCCTTTTCCTCAGCAGATTCTGGATGTCCTGTTGACAACTGAAGCCCAACAGCTCAAACCCCGAACTCTTTATCTATCCTTCAGAATCCTCCCAGCCTCCTCCTCTTCCCGTTAATGTTGACAGCTCCACTGCCGCCCCGTGTGCCACAGGCTCACAACAGTGGTGTCACTTCTCACTCCTTCCCCATCTTCGAGGTTTTGTGAAATGCTTCTGCTTTTCTGTGCAGCATCTCTTGAACATATCTTCTCTCCTTCGTTCCTGACACTCACTATAGCATCCACCTCTGTGGTTTTTCTGACTTTTTGCGTTGTCTCTCTATATGTAAACTCAAGAGGATCTACTACAAGCTGCATTTCCCTCCCCTTTCCACACTCTTGCCCACACGAGCATTCACCATGCACTGGTGGTGGGTGGGGGGAGTAACAACCATTAAGGAAACAGGGAACTGATTTTAATTTCAGAAGACCACAATACTCTTGTTATGCCCAGAAGGAACGCAGGCTTTCATATTAATCCAAACATGAGATTTTGTGGGTTCTTCATGCTTTTGCTTCACTTCAGTGATAGATACTGCTAAGTTTTTGAGTTTTTTTAGCAGAATATAGGAAATAGTGAAATGTGAGTTGCTCATAGTTTGTCTGAACTTCACAAATGGACATTGCTGCCTGCTGGGGGTGGGGGGCTTGAAAGGTTTGTGTAAATGAATCAGTCTTTGAGATATGTAAGTAAAAAAAAAAATTAAGTGGGAGTATTTCTGCCCTCAATTACACACATAAGACATATTCAAATGGCCATAGCATATTCAAATCCCACTTTATTCCTTCCGCATTAGGCCACCATATTTATGTCAAGGATTTCCCGGAGAGAAATACGCAGTCGTGCTCAGTGTAATGTATGCAGAGGAAGTGCAGTGCTTCTGGGGTGCATTTGTTTGCAACTCTTGGTCAACCGTAATTTGCATAATGACAACCATATTACACTCTTGCATGGGTTTTCATTAGATAGCAGGTGTTGTTTATTTAGAAGTATCTAAATGCTTTTTTTTCACATAAAAGAGAGGCACAGAAATAAGCTCTTTGTGTTTCATAGGGTTGCCAGGGTAGCAGTAGCAAAATATAGCAAATCAACAGTGAGATCTGCAAGAATGAATACAGACTATGCCCAGAGGCTATGGAAGGCACCAAGACATATTTCAGGCTTTATCAGGAATGAGGCAAACACTTGCACGGCCCTGAAAGAGCTTCTGGGTTTGCAATGAACTGCCATAAAATGGCATAATTAAAAGTTACATTCTGTTTGAGCCTTTTCTAACACTCGGTAATCAAACACCATAATCAGAACGAATCATTGCATTTGTATTCTGCCATCCACTGAAAAAGATGCATTGCTTGGCTTATAGCCTTATCTTGATTTATTACGTCTGATTTCAGAGACTGGCACAAAAAATGAGTCACATTCCTGAGGCACCTGTTGCATATACACAGTGGTACCTTTATGATGCATGTGCTTTTTTTGTGTGCTTCCAGTTGTTTAGAACAAACTTTCAGGTTTTTTTTAAATCTGATTGGAGTGTGCAGACAAGATGAAGGTTAAGCCAAGGAAGGGTTGATCAGGACATAGATATGCACACTTCACTGGGGTTGGCAGCTTCACCCCTGATGTGACCTCCAGGTGCTGTGAATGAAACCGCAGCATTAGTAACAAGGCACATGCTGAGCTGTCAAGTCTCATAGCAAGACAGAGAAGTGGAAACAGCATTTCTATTCAGGGTATCAAAATCAACCCTTGAAGCATGGCATTGCTAGCTGATTGGAAATAATGGGGCTGCAAAATTATTTGTACACAGGAACATACTGTTTGGCTGTGTTGCAAACTACTTTCTGTACCCATTTCAACATACAGCTAGGATGTGATGACCATGTATTATTTAGTTTGGTATAGGTAGAAGTTTTCTGCAAAATAAGAAAACATAAGTAGAAATCCAAGGCCAACATTTTGACGTAAAAATTATGTTTATAAGAAAAAGTAAGTTGTGCTTAGTCCAGCAAACTTTTAGGGTATCTGGTAAAGCATCAGTCCAACTCTGTCCTTTCTGAAGCACACACTGTGGCATGCACTGGCATTCATCAGTATCCAGAAATCACCAGGAAGATGTAGACAGTTGTCTGTTTCCACATGCTTTTCAATAGATGTGTGACATGCAAATTAAAATAAACCATGCAAAAAAGTGAAAAATGCGCTGCAACTGTTGGAAAAGCATGGGAGTAATAGTCTACAGGAGGCAATACAAACAGTTGGCGAAATAAATTTAGTGTTGGGCTGTGGCTGATGATTTCATGATTGACAGTTGCTGGTTGTTTGAACAAAGGTCACTTTTCCACCAAAGTCTGCCAGACCTTTGGGGAGGGTTTTCTTACTTGGTTCTGGATTTTCTGTTCAGCCTGATTTCTATTCAGAGCAGCCTGGAAAGCTAAGTTCATACATCAAAACCTAAAACCATAGGTCAGATCCAAATTGCTGGGACTCCAGTAAAGAAGAGGGAGTTTCTGAAGAGGATTGAGAACTTTCTATGGGTTGTGTTTCTCCATGGTCCTCCCTCATGCCAAACCATGTCCTCCGTCTTCAGCTCTGCATTGTGGCTAGAGCTCCACAAGCAGAGGTGTGCATCTGTAGCTCCCTCTCCGATCAGATTGGCACAGCTTAATGACCTCCAGCATCTCGAAACAGGCAACTGCCTGACTTTTGGTGATGCCAGCTGTTTAGCTGTTGCCACTGTCCTGGTTTCGGCTGGGATAGGGTTAATGGTCTTCCTAGTAGCTGGTACAGCGCTGTGTTTTGGGTTTAGTAGAAGAATGTTGATAACACCCTGATGCTTTTGGTTGTTGCTCAGTCGTGTTTAGACTCAGTCAAGGACTTTTCAGCTTCTCCTGCCCAGCCAGCAAGAAGGCTG
>JAVKLA010000042.1:13053052-13129574 GCA_034782735.1 Sagittarius serpentarius | reverse complement strand
TTCTGTTCTATTAAACTGTTCTTATCTCAACCCACGAGCTTTACTTTTTTTTTTCCCGATTCTCTCCCCCATCCCACCGAGTTGGGGGGGAGTGAGTGAGCGGCTGCGTGGTGCTGAGTCGCTGGCTGGGGTTAAACCACGACACCACTCTTTTCTTTTGTTCTTTATCACCTTTCTCTGCCTGGTTTGGGAAGTTGAAGCCATGTGAGCCATTCTGAGGAGGTACAGGGTAAACTTTTTGGATGCTCTGCCCAGGGGCTGTGGTTTATTTGCCCCCAAATGTTTACTAAATGGACAATTGCCTAGCTCTTCTCACTGTGTACAATGCCCATGTACTTAGTCTCCTGCTGACCGTTCAAACTCTGGGACCTGGCAAGCACACCCAGCCTCTTTTAAGAGGCTTAAATGTAGGGCCTTAGAGGCAAAAGGTTTTTTAAACTTTACAGGTGCCTCTGAACTTTGATTTAAACTCATAACTGTCACCTGGGTTTTGACAGATGGGTAATGAAAGATCAAGACAAATGCTGGTAGGAGTCTTTTGAGATGTGCTGCTATTAGCATTTGCTCTGAGCACGTTTTAAAGAGAACATAAGACTAACAATTTAATGTCTGTTAGTCATCTCACACTGGAGAACTCCTGCCAGAGGAGGTGAAATGTCTAACTCAAAATTCAAGAGACAGGGGATTGGTAATAAGGAAGAAGCAAAGGGAGGCACCAAAAGACGAGCTATAGCCCTGAACCAGGAAAAGAATAGAAATGAAGAGACAGATCAAGTCAGAGTGCTCAGATATGGGGCTATGTCTGTCAAAGCTGCATTTCACGGGGTATGGGCCAGGATAAAACACCTGTAATGAAGTCTCTGCTGGATGTGGTATTAGCTACAGATGCATGGGACACAGTGGAGGAAATAAGATGTTTCTTAGAGTGACTGTTAAAGTTGTCAGTGGAGAGTGGTACAGAATAATGCAGATAAGCTTCTTAAGTCACCCCTGGATGGCAGCTTAGTTGTACCTCTGCTTACCCTGGATCTGGCTTTTACATATTCTTTAATATAATACTTTTACAAGGGCTCGGAGTGTGATATTTTAACATGCTCCGGTAGCCCCATATTCCATAAGTAATGAAGTGCCAGTGAAGTTGGAGGGATTGTCTTTTGAGGAGGGAGTCGCTCCACAAAACCTGCTCTTCTGTTGAATGTCATTGCATTTACCTTCTGTAGCACTGAGATGTCTCGCAAGCTGCTGAACTCTGGCCCTAAACAAGCCAAGTAATTTCTCTTTGTGCCAATCTGTGTGTATCACCGATAACATAAATCTGCATGTGCCACAGTGATCTGTGCCCAGGTGTGCGAAACAGAACGAGCCAAGAGATTTATATCGTTTCGTACTCTCCTTTTTCCCCTTGAAAACCCTGCACTGCCTCATTTCCATGGAGAACGGAAAGGAAGAAGCTGTCTTGGACAGAGGGACTGTGCTGAACTGTGTGCTCCTTCTCTCCAAAACCTGCCAGAGACCTGTCGGAAAACCCTTTGGAAGAGAAGACTGCTCAAAGCGACGCCGACTCCTGCCGCCGGCTGCGCGGTGGTCCTTCCCACACGACTCCGACGGCAGTGCCGGTCCTGTAGCGCGTGGCACCACCAGTGCCTCTTGTGCTGCCTGGTCTTGGGCTCTGGGGCAGGGGCAAAGCAACTCGGGGTGTCTGGGGTCAGGAAATACAGAAATCGTGGGGTGTTTTTCAGTTCCAGCTCTGATCCTGGATGCCAGCTGGGTCCTCAGTCCGCAGGAGAGCACACGTGGCTCCTCCGCTGAATCCCCTTTTTCCCTTCAATGAGCTTTTGTGCCTTAAAGAGGATCCAAAGCAAGAACAAGTTTAACTACAGTAATTTTGCAAAAGACATAGGCTTTTCAGTTCACTTCTCCCTCAGTGTTTCCTGACAGTTATCAGTGTCTTTTCTAACAGCGTGTCTGTCGTAAAATAAGAGATCAGAGTGTGAAACCTTCAGACACTGGGAGAAGTGTTGGAGGTCACAGGGTCATCTCTTTGGGGCTATCCGCATAATTCGGAGCCAGTGACATCCACAGATTAATTGCCCTTATATTGATTCTGAATTGACTTCCTTAATTAGGGAGAGTGCCACTTGGCTGCATGATTGGTTTTGCCACTTTCAAATTATTAAAACAAAAGCTTGGAAGTGTAATCCTTTGCTGTGTATAAACCTTTCCTTGGAAAATGTTCTGACGCATCTAACAGACCTCCCTGCCCACAGTTTAGATTTCCCTACACAGTTTAGATAAATTGGTGTGATTATTTTGGTATAAAATGCAGTGAGGACCGAGGACTTGTAGCATCTGTGGCTATAGAAGCAGCGAGGGGCCCCATCTGTATGTGATGCTGTGATAGAGATGGTTTCCTCGGAGCAACCAAAATAACTGGCAACTTGGAGAAAAATGATCCCTTTTCACATGGCTTGTCAATATGTTAAGTGCTCTGGAGACAGTGCTTTTGTGCTTCTGTAGACGTTAAATCCTGTATGTTTCATGGGCTGTGACAGTCCTGTTTTCAAATGTTTTAAGCATTGATTGTACTCGGGATGACGTACCCGGTGGTGGAAACGCTGCTGAAGGGATAATTCTGATGCTAGAAAGAAGAGGGTGAAGCATTTTCCTGGAGTACCAGCCTTCAGTCCTTCCCTCAGGTTGTTCTTTGCACAGATGCTTAGACTATAGAGGGAACAGAGATTTGGGAAGGGAAGATAAAATCCATAGTTAAAAATTTTAAAATTCCTACGTAATCTCTCCCAGCTCTTCCCACATTAAATTTGAGGTGGTGGCAGTTTGGGGTGATTCTCATAAGGGATTTTCCTCTGCTTTCCAACTTGACCAAATGCAGAAGGAAAGAGGTGATGTTGAAGTGAATGCTGTTAGTCCTCAGGCTGGGGATTTTGTTCCTTTGAAAGATTTTGACCAAACCGGAGGGGGGAAAGACAGGAATATTCTCCAGACTACTCTCATTTCCTGACTTCCCCCATGCAACAATAGCAGTGTCAACAAAATTGCTGTTCTGGCAGAGTAAAGGAGGAGTTTCTCGGGGTGAAGTTGAGGCCTGGGGCAAATGTGGCGTTGTGCAAAGCTGTTCTTCAGGGAAGCAACAGCCTGATGGGAAAATGGAGCGAAAAGGCTGTCATTGCATATCCCCTTCTGGCATTTCTGGGCATGCAGTTCCCTCAGGACCTCCAACTCATGTGGAATAAGACTTTCTTTTGCTTGCCTTCCTTCTTCACTCTGCTGCTGTTGGGCATCCACCTGCCTCTTGTGTTGGGTCTTGCATGTGCTCCAGCTGCTCCGTACAAATAATTGGTACTGGAAAAGCACCACGCAGGATAAAGCTGTCTGGGGTCACCTGCCGATATATTGCAGTTGCCTTAGAGACTGTAACTAAGGGGAGCAACTTGTGGTTTTGCACATGCCCTAAGGCGCTGGCTACACTGAACGTAGGACAACATAGGGCAAGTTGGACATACTAGTTAACTGGAAAGTTCTAGGAGAACCATCACTGCAGGTCATGTGAAATTGGGTGGATTTTTTCTCTTCCCATCTGCAGGACTTAACATCAGAACAGTGATTTACTCTCTAGGGACAGATCAGGTGCAGTCCCTGCTGCTTACTCTTAGTCGGAAGCAAAGCACACCATTCCCACCACTGACTCTGCTTTTAAAATAAAAAGCGTCCTGCAAATGTATTATTCATTTTTAAGAGATAAATGTGGGAGCTAAAGAAATAATTGTAGTCCAAAGAGTTTAAAATATATTTCCATACATAATAGCTTTCTGAGTGTATGTATATGTATATTGCACAGTAAATACATATTCCATTTAAAATTAATTTGTATAGTTATAATGAGTCTATTGTGATAAAGGGTAATTTGCTTCTTTAATAGTTTGAGTTCTAGTAGGGTAAGAAAAGCGTGGATTTGATCTTCACTGGGTGCAAATCAGTGCAGCCCTGTTGAACCCCAAACTGAGGATCCGGCTCAGCTGGTATCTCTTACTCTTTTCTGTCTTGTATTATGTAGTTGAATGCAATTGTCCAGCCTTCCCTACCTAAAAACAGAACTTAAAACTACAAAGATGACAGCAGTCTGAGGTCAGCAGTTTAACTATAGCTGTTCAGGTTGCCTTCTTTCCTGCTTCCTCCAGCAAATTTCATTTTATCAGCAGAAATGTGAAATAGGCCATCTTCTAACTGTAAGCATTGGTTAGCAATGTTCAAGGGTGCTGTGGAGAGCTGCCCTTCAGACATCACGTGCTGCCCTTGCGTGAGCTGGGAGGTTCCCCAAGCACTGCGTCTTCATGACAGCGTTCTGCTCCCTGCGCTCCCTGCCCTGCTGAGCGTGCTGCGAGATACCCTCAGGTGGAGATGCCAGGGTTGTTGCTATCCTCAAGTTGATAGTGCAGTATGAATGTGATGGTGCAACAGCATAAAGAGCATGTATTGGGCCAGAGAGGGGACAGGGCAGGTCACTGACCCTGGCTCTTTCATCACTCATTGGGTATGTTCAGGAAAGCTGGGGCTGGATGCCCAGGGTTAACTGGCATTTAACAGTCGGAGGAGGAAGAGAGCTGTAGAAAAATGCCCGGTGGCTGCAGTCACCTTTAGTAGCATCTCAAAGTTGCAGTCGTGATTCAAATAAGCCTGGTCCTACTTTTTGCTTTTTGAGGCTCCTCTGTCCTCCATTCAGAATTTGGCCATAGACTTGCAAAAAATCTTTGCTTGAAGTGTTTTTTCTCTGAAGATATCTTAGAACAAACACCGTACAATCCATGTGTGCTGCAAAAATTCCTTGAGGTTGTACTGCATTGATGGCATGGTCCATCCCAGTGCAGCATCTTCCAGAGGAAACCCAGCAAGCCCAGTCTGTGTTTGAGATAGGTTTATGCAGAGAAAACCAGGAGGAAGTGCAAGTGGACCAAGAATGCTCAAGAGGGAAACAAATCCCAGCTAAAGACAGGCAGTGTAGCTGTCTGTTAAATAATCTGTCTTCTCCTTATTTATAGCTTTTCACAAACTTGTCTATATCAAACACAAGTGAAGGTCACTACTTGGTTGAAGGTGTAAGGAAAGAAATTATATGCACCTATCAGGTATAACCCAATGAGAATGTGTCTTTTTCCTCCCTGGTGGCTGAGCTATAAAAGGTGGTAAGCCTTCTGCAGCAGCTAGCCGAAGATGATGCCTTTAGGTTAAACAAGAGAAACTCTCACTTTTAGGTTTCAGTTCCATAAATTACTGAGTGGCTTCAATAAATCCATGCAAATTCAGTACGGCACTTTAGTACAACTTTGCCATTAGGCACTTTAATGAGCCTTAAGCATGCATCTCATAAAGCAGATGTGGATTTGTGGGTCTGGGTTAAAGGGTCTTCTCCCTCTTCTCCCATTAGGACAGCGCAAAATGTCTCACAGGCAGGTATCTCTTTTCAGGCATTTGATGTAGATGTGCCGGACTGGCCATGCAGTGCTGTCCCCCCATCCTGGCTGCAGCTGGGCTCTGCAGAGCACCCCCTAACTTGCTCTGCTCACGGAGGGGTTATTCCTGGAGGTCCTGAGTTATGAAATGCATAAAAGCCATCGTGCCAGTCTGGATAAAGTACAAAACGTTTCTTCTTCATCTGTCACTGGTAGTGGATGCTGACATTCAAGCAGTAAACAGGATGGATGAAGCGATCCATCCCAGGCCATATGCTCCTCATTTCTGACAGTTTGTAGTTTGCAAGGACTTTCTGAGCCAGCAATTGTATTTAGACCACCGTGGACCTGCCCTCCAAGAATGTGTTTAACTCCCTTTGAAAACCATTTAAACTTTTCAGTAGTTCACAAGCTTGGAAAATATCCACTGGGATGATGGTTTTGCTAATTACAATAGTTGCTGGTTATTTATTTTAAACCGACGCAGTTTGCTTTTGTAGTCAGCCAGAGATTTGAGGCTGAAAGCAGGTAGGAAAAAGGCAGGCTTTTGCCCATCTGCTCATACTGCAGTCCATTGTTTTCAGTAAGCGGCAGTCCATTGCATTAATTGTCTCTCGTTGTATGCACAATGCCTCGTGGTATTGGCATACATTTTTTGCTAATAGAAAATGTCATAGTTTAAGTACTGTGTTCTAATTGCATTGGCCAATTTCCATCACAAGCATTAATTTAGCATAATACTGTTTGGAAATCTCCGTGAATTGCTGACGTGAGGTTTGCCAGCTGCTGGAGGTACTGCGGTTCGCCTCGTGTCACGTACCGATGTTACTCTGTTGTTCGAGTCGGAGCAGTACAAGGGCTGAATCGAAGCGGTGCATCTAAGCATTTGAAAATATCAAATGGATTATTTTTATAAGTGGAGTCAGGGCGGGAATAAGCAGTGCCAATTTGCGTTGGGAAAGAGAGCAGAATAGGGTTTTTCGAACTTTCTTCCAAAGCTGCAATAGTTTTAGTATAAGCTAACACCAGTTTAGCGTAAGTCATGCAAACTCCAGCAGATCTGGTATGTTCCACTAACATCAAATGTGGCAGAGCTGCATGAAAGGAGAGGATGATTTACATTCAAACAACAGCAATTAAACTAGCGTTACAAATTACTCTGTAATGAGACTGAGCCAAGGCCACATGTCAGTGCATTAGACTTCTAGTTCACGTATCATCATAAATCTTCAGTATGAAGGTTATAAAACTCTTTTCACCAATATTTGTCTGCCTGAAAAATCTATGAAGCATTAGCAGCAGCTTGAAGCCATGAAGAGGAACTACTCAGCTTAATTTACATGTAAAATATATACAGTACAAGCCGCAAAAAAGATCTCTTGATGTTTTCCCATGATATAAATATTTGATGTTGTTTAGATTTCTTTCCTGTTCTTTTATGGAGGGTTTTCTACTCAATTAGATTTGGGTGGAAACACATTTTCTGCCCAGTTTTGTAGCAGAATCATGGAGACTGATCAAAACAAACAGATTTAAAAATTAAATTTATTATTGAAAATGAGATTTATAGATATTTTCCCTTTGGGGAATATGTTGCTTTATTGATTTCTTCAGAATAAAAAAATACTGATATGGACTATTAGAAGCTCTAAGGCGGTGAATGCAATTCCTGGCAATTTTATTATTCCATCACTCTGAAAAGGATTTGTTCAGCTAATTCTTGTTCTTGCTGATAGGAAGTAAACATGAAAGCCTCTGTACACTGATGGGGAGAATTGGCCTCTTCATTCCTTATGCCATAACACTACAGACTACAAAATACTCTCTAGAGAAATTTTTTTAAATGGAAAAGCAACCTTGGTTTCACGTAATTCTTAGATAACTGAAGAGCAGCCTCGCTGGGTCCAACAGTCTGGCTGCCCTTAAACTTCTGAAGAAACGTAGGTGATGCAATGTTTCAGGGCCCAGTCCTGAGCTGTGCAGACATACCTCCAATAAGATTCTATCTGATTTTACTTTGTATGGGAGTCAGTCAAGAGAAATTTGCTGAGGGTAGACGTATGAAACTCATGTGAACTTGATCACAGTATAGTTTACCATGACATTTGGTTGAAAAAAACCCAGAGAAATAGGGTTGTAGGGTGAAATCCTTCTCAGGTGGCTTGTGAGGGAAATTTTATGGACTACAGAAGTATTTATATGACTTAAGTGAGTAAATTTGGCCTGCTTATTCCCATACCAAGTACTACTATTGAGCTGGAGTGCTTGTAATTTGTATCTTTTAATGGAGGTAGAATAGCATAGTTACTGCCTGATGGAAATCTCTGCTTTCCCTGCTCATGGTCATAATTCAATGATTTTATTTTTTTTGAATGTATATATACCCTATTTATGCAATGCACAGAAGAGAGAAATTCCTGCATGTGTGGTACAGTCAAAATCAGGTGTGCTACAGTGCAATTCAAGTCGATAAGTTTCTGCATGTTCTTGTAATATTCCAGTATACTCCAGAAAAAAATCCCGTTGCAAAGAAATGCAAATAAAAACAAAAAAGTGTGGAAATCACTCGTAGCTACCACTTACATCTAAATAATGATGATTCTAGTAACAAACGTATAACTAAATTTCTGGCACCAGCATTTTCACTACAGGAAAGCAACATTTTGACAGCATTCCTAATCAGCATATGCAACAAACCAGAAACTCAGCTCAGTGCTACTTAACTTGATGCTTTTTTTTTTTCATACAGTGTTTCATAAATAACTTTAGGAAGTGAATCTGATGATGATAATAATTATACTACTGCTGTATGCAGCTAAAGACTTCTTCCAGAATAACAAATAACCTGCTAGAAAACCTCTAAGAGCTCCCCATGCCTGCCTACACTAATAATACAGTAGTGCTTTGTGTGTACACAGCCTTTGTAAAGGCACTTTCACGTTAATTATCTAATTAAGCCTTACAATTCTCTGTGAAAGTAAGTGAGTATTATTATACCTGGTTTATGGAGGTGGAAACTGAGAAATAAAGGCTTGATGTCATTTCATCTAACGTTATACATCTTGCTGGAGGGCTTTGGGTGGGAGCATAGGCACCCAAAATTTCCCTTTAGGTAGCAGAGAGAGCAGGACTCTCCAGAGGGTGATTTAACCCACCTGAGCTCTGCCTGGCTTCTGCTGAGTCCTGCCCTGGGATCGGCTGGGGGGAGCACTGGTAAGTTAGGTCTGAGCTCACTGTCGCTAGTTCTTTACTGCCTAGAGTTTGGTGGGGAGAAAAAACCCCAAAATCAAATCAGTAAAGCTCCCAAACTTGTTTATAGCAGCGGTCCAGTGTCCAAGTCATCTTTAGCATCTTTCTCAGTTGGAAAAGGTCCCAACACTTGTAGGGTCCACTCGCATTGCAGGTGGCCTGCAGGGTCTTAGGAAAGAAGCCGTTAACACCCGAAGGTTTTTCGAAGGCTTGTGGGAGAGTTCCACGTTTACCTGTCTCGTTGTGGGATTGCGTCTTGACACCTTATGCGTAGAGAGAATGAGGAGATGGGAAGAGAGGTTTCTCTCACTCGTTGCTTTCAGGAGTGCCTAAATTTCCATGCCTGCCAGCAGGGATCTGGCTGTGAGCAGCGAAGGATCTCTGTGGGGGCCATAGGGCTTGTTCATACTGCAGTCCCTAGGCTAAGTTCAGCACATGTGGAGCTAATTTTCAGCTAGATACCTCATGCAGTGCTATGGTATGTATTTGGTGGCACAAAATTTGGCAGGGAGAAGTATCTCTAATCTTCCCTTCTCCTTCCTGGCAAGCAGCACCCGCCCTAGCTAGCTTGCTGCACTGTTTGCAGTGTTTTGAAACAACTTGTATAAGCATCTGTGAAAGTGTTGTATGTATAGTCACTGGTGAAGTTTCTAAATGAGTGAAAAAACCCCTAAGAACAGAGATGCTTAACGTAAGAAAAGAAATACATTTTGTAGATGATAGTTTATAGTGATGTCTTTCTAATGGAGCAGTCTGCAGCCGTTCATGGGCTGCAGGCATGATACTGAAGGAGCAACACACCACAGGCAGTGTCAGTCTTTGCCCTTCTTGCTGTTTTGGTGGAAACTTCTTGATTTCCCGTGGCTGTGGGTAGCCCTGGAAGATCTTACAGGCAAAGTACAGGTTGCGGGCTACTGCTTTAATAGCTATATTTCCTCTGACTTTCCTGTGAAAATTCAATAAATAATTCATTAAGTGATTGTGGCTGATAGAGCTTTCTTCTGTGCTTGCAATGATTCAGACATCACTTTTATCTTTTCTAGGTCCTAATGCATAGTTAGTGAGTGACTTCACTTGTTCATTGGAAGCCATAGTGCTGGAAATTTAAGGCTTGGATGCTTAATCAAAACTTATAACCAACTTAATCAAGCTGTGGGTGACCTGAGAAAGTGCAGTGATGGAAGAGATCCAGAGTGTCACTTCCATGTGTGACTGGTGAGAACCACTGTAATTGGGAGCAATTCCCTTGGCATGCAGGAGTCAGGCTGTGAACGGTGGTGACTCCATCCACTGAGATGTCCCCTGCGGCGGGTAGGTTTGAGGCACTAGTGATTTCAGCTGCAACTGCTAAATCTACCCATGATGATGGATTGGTGTCCTTTGTTACAGCCACCACTGTCACAGCCGTCATGGCAGTGCTACCAAGAGAATCGTGCTGTTGTCGGCCATGAGGAAAGTTGCCCGTTAAAACTGCGTATTACATCAGGAATCGGGTCATTTAATGGCACCGCCTGAAGCTGCCAAGGATCTTTTGTTTATCCACATTGAACTGTTTCCAGCAGAGGAAAAGAGAATATTATAATGCTCTTATGTTTCAGAAAAGCAGGCAAGTCTTAGAGGAGGGGCCTGTTGCAGGGGTTATTAGTATTTGCCATTCGCCTGAAGACTTCAAGGGAAGTATATGCAAAGCTGAAAAGATAGCAGAGCTTTTCAGTTTCCTTTCAACTGCTTGCTGCAGGGGAAACCACAAGGACTTTCTTCTTATGTTGACTGCTGTAATGATGTGCTGTACTATTGAGCTTCCAGGTCTAACTGACATGGATCAATTATTTGAGTTTGATGGGCCACCTGCTCGGGAAACTTCTGTAGTATTTATAAAAGACCTGGCAGTGCTCTCCTGGCAGGAGATACTTTTATATTCCCTCCTGTGGAAGTGCTGTCCAGGTTGAACTATAAAATGAATCATTGCCATGCTGGCAATGGGATCTTGTTTGGGTTTTCAAGTACCACGGTATGACTTCCTCGGTGTGTAGTGCTGGATAGGTAATTAGCTAAAAGTATGTGCTGAAACTGGAGACCAAAATTATACTTTGCATATAAAGGCTCCTTTGTGTTAGAAACACTCATGGATGTGTCAATACAGGATAAAGCGTACAGATTATTGCAGGGTATCATCTAGAGCTTATGGGTGGTAGTGTCAGTTGTGAGAGCTGTATTTTTGCAACAACTGAGCCAGCTTTTATCAACACACTTCCCACGTGAAATACCATCCCTGCTTTGCAGCAGCAAACCACTCCACTGGTCACACGCAATGAGGGAAGCACCCTGCTTGTGCGGATACCGGGCTGTATGTGCTGCTGCTTTACAAGTATTTCCTTACCAGTCGTTGGGTGCAGAAAGGGAACGTGCAGCACACTTCTTTCTTAGAAGAGGAGGTGGTTTTGTTTCTGTTTGGTTACGCTTTCTGTGTGCTCAATGAGATGAGCAAGAGTATGAAGCGTGGAACTGGCAATAAAGCAAATTGGTTTTACCCTGTTTTTTGTAAGATTGCATTTAATTGCTGGGGCAGGATTTCTTAGTTCCCCAACATGTTAGGCATCTACAGTTTCTCCCAGCACTGAAATTCTTCAGCGCTTCTCTTGCGATGGCAAGGCTTTGATTGCCATCCTTTTCCCACTGAGTTTTACTGTCAACAGCATACCGATATTTTAAATATTTTCTTTGGAAACATCTGGATGCGGATATTTTAAATATTTTCTTTGGAAACATGTGGTTACTTTAACCAAAAGATACATCCCTTTGTGATTAGTTTCATTAATTTAAAGAACAGCTATTTGTGGAGGTTTTTTGTTTGGGTTTTTTTTTGTTGGCTAAGAAAATAGTCTTAAAGTATACAGTCATCTTTTTTGAATATACCTGCTTTGTGCTTTCTGTCCTTTCAGCATTCAGTCATGTAAAAGATTGTGTTTTGATTCCTGTGAGCAACCTTGTGTCTGGAAGGTATCTTCCTGCACAAGGCATAGTGGCAGGTGTGGAAAAAAATCCCTGAATGCTTCAGTTGTCTCATTAAATGGGATATTTGTACTCCTGAAGTTGCAGCATGTAGAGATCAGACTCCTTCAAAACACAGAAGTGGAAATATTTATGGGTTTAGGTGTTTGTTTTAGCTTGTTCAGCTTCACTTCAAAGAAAGTGAAGTAGTGTATATAATGTATATATTGCTGGTTATTTGTTATTTTCCTGGGGGAAAAAAACAGTGTGACCAGATTCCATTTTGGCTAAGCAATGTTAAATCAGTGCAAACCTGAAACCACGTTAGTATTCCTGACATTTCATCAAAGTGCTGATTTGGCAGCTCTTGACATTTGGATCAGTGACTAAACTTGTTTTCCTGTTGATAGCAAGTCATCGGCAGTTAGAGCAAAACACAGCTCCTAGACCTGACAGATCTTCCTTTGCGTTGAAAATAAATCCTAACATTACAAGGTCATTTGAGAGCTGTCACTGGGAAAAAGATTTTGCTCTTAGCCCTTGTCTGGGTCAGTACTTCTTTACATTTCTATGGTCTTTACTTGAGGATCTGAAAGTGCTTTATAAATATTAGATAGTATTAGATAATCTCTCTGCAGAGTTTGGTAAAACAGTATTTCCTTCATTCTGTACTTCAGGCTCGGAGAAGTTTAGTGACTTGCCCAAAGGAGTCTATGGTGGAGCTCTGGATGAAATTTATGCCACTACCAGGCTGGCCTTTCTGTACTGTGGTATTTTATTAAAAGGATGCATTAACTGGTTCTACTGATTCCAAGTTGAAATAGGATATAATTATGCTTTATAAACAAGCTCAGGAACTGACAGGAGGGAGAGGGAATTATTATTTAAGGAAAATACGTAAATTTTTTCCAGGATAAAGTAGAAAGGGTTAGAGTGTCCAGCTGCTCCCCTTGCCACCCTAACACTGGGGACTGAATGCAAGCGTGAGCAGGGTCCTATTTAGTTATAGCCATTAAGGGGCTTTATAATCCCTTGTTTGCAACACCAAGTGGCGTACTCCTAACACAGGCACCTATCTCGGACATTTCTGGAGAGCCTGAGGAATGACATTTCGTAGTTACACTGCTAGACTCCTTTTTTTGTACAGAGGCAGAAAAAGATCCTGAAAAGGCTGACTTTATTAATCGTGTGATTCTAATCTCACATACAATTGTCTACATAATAGTTGTATTATATGTACTCTGTTCTGGCTCCACCTTAATCAGCCTCCTTATAGATGCTTGATGGACAATTTTGTGATGTGGGATGGAATTCAGCTCAGCACTGGATTGTGGACTTGGAGTGAACGGTTCCTCTCAGCATGAACGTATTTTTTCTGTAATCCTTCACTTTCACATCAGTGATTCTTTACATGACCTCCTTGCTTTTGATTTCCTATTTGCAATATCAGCTTTTTCAGACAAAATCAATGATGAGCGGTATAATTAATTTTTACGTGTTTTAATTAAGTTTTCAGTTGCTCCAATACTTTTTATTATCTTAGTGTGATCTCTTGCTGTAACTGAACATTACAATGAAAAACCTGTTGCTTAAATAAAATATTATTTTAAAAGTCCCCTGCAAGTTGTTAAACTAATTAAAGTTCAGTGATGCAAAGTGAAGATACCAGATACTGCACAAAGAAATGTCAGGTAGAGTGAGATATTTAGAAGGTCTCAGGAGCGTTCAACAGCTTTGGGCAGGTTCTGTCATTGCTACAATGGTTTGTGTGTCATCTCATCATCCTTCTGATATCTGATGCCATTTTTTAATAGCTGTAAGGCAGTGCAGTGGGTGCCTTGGCGAGATCTGCAGTCCCCAGGATGCTTTTGCAGGTCTGTGCAAAGATGCACACTGAGAGTGTGCTGGAGGGACGGGAGGGCACCGAGAGGGAAGAGGGAGCTGAAGATGATTGAATCTTTCTGGGACATTTCCTTGGGGCAATTCTGTTTCTTGGCTCCAAGAGCCAATGCTGGGTAGTGGGACGCGGCACTGCTCCGTCTCCAGCATGACAAGTGCTGGTGGGTTCCCAGTGCAGGGTAGCAAATGCCATTTTTGTGGGACACCAAACTGGAACTTGCCTGGTAGATGATACTGTTAATCCTGGTCATGAGGCTGAATGACACTTTGGTGTCTTCATGAGCTGAATTTGCAGGTTAAACTGAGATCACCAGTATTAATATGGGATAATACAGAAAGCTTTGATTTCTTGGCAACTTTTGAAACTCTGCGTTGCAGAAAAATAAAATATTTAACCTGCTGCTAGATAGGAAAAAAAGAATGACGGTGCCTTGATTCTGCCAGGGTTTTTTTCAGAGGAACTCATCTTACTCTATTTCACTGGTAAATTAATCTGTTCATTGGGTTCTTGGGTAGAAGACAGGCATTGCTTAGCTGTTGCCTGCTTAATTATACCCTGTAATTTTGATTGACAGTGGAACGTGCATTGAAAAGCAGCTGGAAATGTCTGTCAGCTAGTTTAGAAACTGGTGAGGAATCTCTGTCTCCTGCAGTAGCTGCTTGCTGTGTTGAACTTAGCCCAAATGAGAGGTTGGTAGGTGGATGGAAGGTGAAAGCAAGCAGCCTTCACCCTGTTTTGAACAGTCAGAAATGAAGTATCTAAACTGTGCTGCAGCTACTTTCGGCAAACACTGGGCTCCCACTCCAAATCTGAGGGTTAAGCATGAAGAGCTTGTGTTTCTGTGTAAGGCATTAGTTGGGATTCCTGTCTGCCAGAGAGCATGTGAGGATGCTTTTATTGTGTTAATTCCAGATTCTTATAGTGCATTTGGCTTTTATGTGTGGTTTTTATGACTGATGCTCAGTATTTCAGTAAATTGCGCGAGACTCCAAATCATGAAGGTAAAGGCACTTTCAGTGACTTCGGGGTGGGGGAAGTAACAATGAACACATTAAGTTGAAAGCTGTGAGCTGTAAAAAGAAAAATATTGAACATTAATGACACTGTGTGAAGTCAGAAGCCATTAAAAATGGCTGGAAGACAGTTTGTGCAGGGACAAGCCGGTGGTTTCAAGGCCACCTGCAGTACCATGGTATTTGCCTTTTCTTCATCTCCCATCTTCCTTGTCCACGACGTTCTGCTGTTGTGTTGCCGTTCTTGCTCTGTCTCCTCTTGATCACACTGGTGTTGTGCAGGAGAAAGAGAATGAAGAGACTGTCAAAACTATAATCTTGTTGCCAGCAGTCACTATTTCCTTGCTCTGGGAGTTTCATCCCTGGAGAGTCTTCCCAGTGGTAAAAGCAGGACATTTTTGCAGTTTTCCATGTTTGCTGAGGGGCCACGGGCCAGTGACTGGTGAGTGAATACCAGAGGCTGATGGACATGAAAACGTGGGGAGAGGGTTAGTGAACGTCACCAGCTAAGCAAACTTTCCCAGGTCAAGGTAATACAAGTAATCATCCCTTCCTTGGTCAGCATTGCTCCAAGGTTTGTTGCCAAAAGGGAACAGAAGAGGGGGTGTATGTCCATTTGCTGGGATGCTGCCGTCAGGTTTGGTGCAGGAGGGAAAGGAGAATGTGAGCTATGGGGACAATGCTGAGGCCACTGCCATGATGTGCTGTTTGCAGCCAAATTACAGCTCTAGCTTTGACTGCAGCTCTCCTTTTCAAAACTTTTAAATGGGCATAAAGTGCTGTACAAAATAAGCAGGATTCTCCATTCAAAACAAGGAGTATAGCTTACAAAGTGATTTAAATAACTGTCCTTTCAGAAATGTCTGTGCAACATGACTTGGGTGATTTACCTTATAATGGCTCAAAGCCAAGAGCATAATGAAATTGTGAGCAGAAAAAATTACTCTAGTGCTTTTTCCCTTTTGCTATCTGCTGATTTATTGGAAATGTCTTTCCCTCAAATAATTGTCTTGTTAACCCATGTGCTGCCAGCATTCTAGGAAAGAAAAGATAGGCAAAACAGAGGCAGGGAATGTTGTTCTGTAAGAGAGAGGAGAGCCAAGAGGCTTAAGCATGGTTGCACTGCATGTTTGAAATTTTGGAGGCGGGGGGGGGGGGGGGAGTAGTTACAGTATCAGGCAAAACTGTTACTCCAGAGGGCTGGCAGCTTAGAAGCCCAGTGGATAGGAAATAAACGTTTTTTGATGGCATGTCTCAGCTCTTCTGACATGGGCTATTTAAACTCCAGACTTGTATTGCAATAATAATGAGATATTCCTCCCTAACATTGATTCTCTGCCCAGTTTGGGACTGCCTTTGCATCTTCTCTCTGCAGTTCAGGAATATGGGTTTGGATCTTCATGACTAAATTTCATGAGTGGCTTCATCCTGCTAGTGTCTTGCAGACACGGTGGTAGAGATGAGACAGAACATGGAGAACCAGTACCATACTAGTATGGCCCTTGTGGTGCCTTATGGCTATTACCTCACAGAAAGCAAAGGACAGAAGAAGGAAGGGAACTCAGACCTGGCAGGGAGGTTTTTCTGTAACACACTTGCTTCCAGCTCCTCATACAAAAGCCTGGCTGCCTGCAATCCTTTTTGTAAGAGACAGAAAATAAATTGCTGCCGTCGAACATTTTATTTGCACTTGCAGAATGTTCATCCAAGGAGCAAAGGAAGCACCAGAGGAGTGTGATGAGGGCTCGTTTTTTCTTAAAAGCCAGTAGGAAATAATGCCAGAATCAGACACAGCGGAAGATTTTTGACAACATGGAAATTCCTCTTTGTGCATTGCCAGCTAACTCTAGCTCAGTGCAGTTCCTCTTGCCTTGAATCAACAGCAGCTCCTAGTAGTGCTGCAATTTCTTAATCAGTGGCTATTCAGTACGGCTTCATCATTTGAACCTTTCCATTGCAGAGGCAGGCTGAGTGTGGTGGCTAAATAGCTGCTGTTTCTGTCCTGGAAGATCAGAAGAGAGACAAATACTGGCAGAATTTCTGGATAGTGCCTTTGATAGTTGGTATGTGTAAATACTTCTTAAAGCAATGGGGTTTTTTTTTGAGGAAAAAAAGGGAAAGTTGATGCAAAGAGGTGTCATCGATCTGAATACATTATACAGAAAATTAGATTCTTTCTAACTGTCAGAGTTTCTGGAATATTTTCCTAAAGAGATATTAGGGACTAAAAGCCTAATGTATTTTGTTAGTTTTGAGTAAGTTTATGTACTGGAAGAAATGAGGTTGTGTCTGAAATAACAGGCACATAGAGAGATGAAGTTCCTTTTGAAATGGAAGTGTTCTCTGGTCTCTCAAAATGATTCAGGTCCACATCGTGCTCTGCTGGTTTCGGATACTCCTTTGTCTGTCTTCCACTTTCTGTGTATACGCATGTCTGCATCAGCAGATGGAGACGATGCCCGTGGCATGACAGTGGCAGATTTTGCAGCTGCATCTATTTCTCACTGTCTTGAGACTGAACAGGCATCTGCTATTTATTTCTGGTGGCTGTCCAAAAGGAAAGTTGAAGGATACCAGAAACAACCTACCTTCAGGTTTTGAAAAGTACATCGGCTAAAGACAGGGTCATGGCCACTGTTTCTTGTCTCAGTTACGCAAGTTTTAGGGTCCTGTGCTGCTTATAGACTTCTGCTGTAAAATTATACCTACGTTTTTTGTGTATTTTGGCTTTTGTTATGCCCAGGTTACAGCACAAATAGAATTTCTTGGATGTGAAGTCCCACTGATTCATGGCTTTCTGCTTCCATGTGAAGGGTCATTGTTGGAGAATCCACAAAAATATACAGAAAGCAAGTCCCAAAACATGAGCTGAAGCCTTCACAAGTAGACTTAAAATAGTATTTCAAGAGGCTGTGAACTTTGCAAAAGGAAATGAACCCTGAGACAGCAACTGGTGGTTGCAGGAAAGAATTTAGACCATGTCTAGAAACTTCCTAGCAGGAGTTAAGGAATGATCTGAAGGTAGACATGAAGTGAGGGTTGCGTCCAGCAATTGTACGAGGTTTTGCTGAAGAAGTGGTGCAGCTGCAACAGTCTTTGTAGTTGCAAGACTGAGGCAGAGTGTGACTCGCAGCCTGACTGGCTTGGGCTTGCTAGCAAAGGCAAACTCCCAGGGGAGGGCACAGAGAAAGAAATCAAAGCATCGCTGGCCATGGAAGTCAGCTGTCTTGATGTGGCAGGATTCAGTAAACGTTTCCTATCCCATCTGCAATCTCCAAAAGATGAGAATACACGGATGTTCTTCGTTCTCTAAAATAACACAGAAACACTCCTGATGCTGCCTTTGGGATTTATTTCTTTCAGCTTTCTGTCTTAGCATGAAAGGCATGGCTGAGAAGACAGAGGGGAGGAGGAGCTCTAGGAGGAGGCAACTCGAGCTCTTCTTCGATGGTGGTGGAAATCTTCCTCCTGGAAAAGAGACTGCATTGTTAAGGTTTGGCACGTGTCCTTGAGATGTGTTTTGAAGCTAGCTATAAATCTGGGTCCCCTTGGGACAAGAAGAGGACTAGCAACTCCTTCACAGTTATCAGGCAATCCTTGGAAACTGGTCTCCCCATACAGATAAGGGCTGTGATTAAGCTGACAGCGTAGCCATTTGCAAAGTTCACTGAGCTTGGACTCACTGATCAAAATAGTCAAGGCAGGATGAAGAGGCCCTGAGACAATATGGAATTTGACACAGTAAGTTTTTTTGCCTTGCAGAAGAGAGCGGCAGCTTGCAGGAGGAGAATAATGATAGATCAGAGTCATGTAAATACATGTTGTGCCTCAAAGTTGTGTTGGAAAGGGAATTAGAAAGTTTCTTCTGCAACCTTGCCAGTTAGAAAAGTGATGAATATTTGCATTCACAGATGCCCTGAAATCCTTGCTCTGAGAAAAAAAGAAAGACAGAACAAGATTTTTAATTTGGTACTTAGTAAAAAAAAAAAAAAAAAGGACTGTGCACAAATTCTTACTTAATATTTGTTGTATTTGCTGTTTCATTTGACTTTTTTTTTCTGCTACTTCCACTGATGTCTGGTAGATGGCATTAGCGTATAACAGATTTCTTAAGTCCTTTTCTTATTGGAGGGGGTTTATTTTTCATTCGTTTTCCAGATAATAATTCTGTCTTATTCAGGCTAAGCAGTTTTGAAGCATTTTTTTTCTCAGTGTTTCAGTTATGTTTTGACTAAGTGCTTATATCATTCAACATGCCTTTTTTCATCCTCCTTGTACCATATAATTATTATTTCTTCTAGAGGGCATCAATCACAGAGAAAGAAAATAAACTTGGTATCTTCGGCTGAGTCTGAATTTAGAAGCTCTGTTATATTGTGCATTGTTTATATGCAGTACCATATTTATTTCATATTCTTCAGGCTTAGAAACAAGGACAGTACTCTGAAGAAAGAAGAAAAATTTCTCACACAAAGAAGATCAGATATTCAGAGCAGTAAACAGAGGTGCTTATATATGGGGTTGAAAACATATTGGACTGCTCTGGAGAGACAGCAGAAAGGAGCTCCATAAATATCTTTTGTCTCTTTTAGTACACATAAGCATTTTTAGCTCCTTTTGTGCACTCCCAGGAAAATTAATAGGACTTCTATGACACAAGGGCGATTTTGCATAGGAAAACAGGCAATTGTTTATCACCTCCTAGGGATTTTCTTTATCCAGACCAGGAGATGGAAGCTTCATCCACAGGTAAACTATGGCGATAGGGTTTATGAGTCTACCAGTAGCTTTAGCTTCCTAGGTAAGACATCTTTTGTGCTGAGTTGTACATATTCATCCTTGCTTTTAGCTTCAAGAAGCAGCTAGCATTTTGAGCAAACATTTTGGTTAAATGCTGGCTGAAAGACATTTGGAGCATTGGGCCACAAGATTACTACTTTTTTCAGCCACGTTCTTCCCACCATGGAAACAAGACTTCTTATTTTCTTCATAAATAACCAGGCTTCCAACAAAAATCACCAGTTCCATAATTGGTTTCTTCTCAGAACAAGCCAAAGCCCTTAATTCTCCAAGTTTTGCATAACAGTAGCAGAAGGGGAAACTGGAGTGCTAGGGATCTGTTTTGTGGGCAAAGTAGTGATTTTAAATAATCCTCAAGAGGTATCTGTTTATGAAGCCCATCCGTGCCAGATCAGGTGCACTTGATAGCAAAAGGCTAAAAAATGATAGAGATATCTTTGAGATTAATTTTGTATAAAGAGTATACAGATGCAAAACATGCTAAGCACCAGGTTTTATTGAATCTATCTAATTATGAGCAAATGATCAGCATAATTTTCTTGCATTTTCAACCACATTTTCTTGAGAGTGAAGTATTTAAGATAATTATGAAGAAATGCCAGCACATAATTGTGACAGGTTTTACATTTAGGGAATCTTTGGTTTTGTCTTTGTACAGAAATGCAAATAACTTAGGATAGACAGGGCTAAGCTCTCCCTGGGCTCTTCTGTAAGAGGCATTTTCCTGGTGCAGACCTGCCAGCCCTTACTCTCCAAGCATGGTCCCAGCCTTCACGCGTGGACTGACTGTTCACACCTTGTGCTGTGTCCTCCAGCTAGAGAGTTTGGCCCTTACTCTCGCAGCGTTATGGTCAGAGGGAGATCAACTGGGCAACCTGGCTTAGTTTCGAAAGTAGATAAAGAGATGGGGAAAGCCTAAGGCTGATGGGCTTCTGGTGCTCATTTAAAGAAGTCACTGAAGCAGGTTTTTATTGAAATATTTTGTTCATACTCCAGTTGTCTGTGGATAGAATTGCGTGTAATTTGAGTTATGTCAAATGCTCATGTAAGCATCTATTACGGAAAGTACTTGAAACACGACTTGTGCTCAAGTGCTTTGCTTGCGTGGGGGCTGCAACCTACTGGGTGCGTCCACTGACCCCAGAGCCTCCGGTTACACCTTCAGCAGCGCGGTGCAGCTGTGGATCCCAACCAGAGCTACACCAATACTGCACAGGCTGATGGGGTCATCTGCTCCTCGGCAAGTGTCAAGGATTACTCAGCCTTTGTAAGACTGGTGTGGCAAATGCCTTTTCCCCAGTGCTGAAGCAAGTTCAGGGTGCACTGCGCTACCAAAGAATTGATGGGGCCTGATTTTGGCCCAGTGACAACCTCTCATCATAAGGTGCTTAGAAATCTTTTATTGAGGTGTGTGAGGCTTAACCATCAGTTAAAGATTTGCTGCTCGCTGCATTGCAGTGAATGAAGAGGTGCAACACGTATTCTGGTAGCCACTTTTTTTTTTTTTTTCCAATAGCTTCTAAACCTTGTTGGTGTAGAGAGCACATGTCTGAGAGATGTTTCAGCGCCTGCAAGCAATCCTTGTTGCAAAATACACTGCCAACTTGAGTGTACAGCCGATGAGGAAAGTGTGTGGGTGTATTTCTGTCCTTTTGCCTGCAACAACCTGTAACTTTCAGCATAAAGGTGTCATTTCTCTTAGGAAGACAGCAGCGGGGCTTTCTGAAACCTATCAAAGAAAGATTGACTAATTTCACAGGGGGATCACCATCTGTCTGAAATGCGTGCCGACCTGCTGTAGCACAACAACATTTACTTGGTTTCCAAGGCTAGCAGATGGAGGTGCCCTTGCTGGAGTTTCTCTGAATCTCCCTGGTTTGTTATTTCCCCTCTCTCTCCCATTCCAACTTTACGGTGGGCTTCTATTATTTTTTGCAGGCGGGTTGTCTTACAACTGTTATTGCACCTTTCCTTGGCCTCTGTCATATCTTACACAGTTAGCAAAATAGTGCTGATTGTGGACTGCTATCTGGTATAAAAATAGCACGTTGTTGTAATGTGGAGCATTAAAATTCATAGACTGCAGCCAGGCTGTTTCTTGCACTTTCTGGACAGGCCTGTTAACCTTTGAGAGATTTGCTGTGGAGTTCCAGCTGTAGAATAATAAAAACAGGTAAGTGAAAAGGAGCCCTACTGGGAGAAAGTTTATGTGTTGGGATGATAAACCCATAAAACTCTGGGACTGTTCCAGACCGTGCTCCCAGCAGCATTGTCTGCAAACACATGCATTTCCCCACTGGCTGTCCTTTAAAGCCTAACTACCTGCGTGATTTAGGTTAAAAGAAATGCACTGGCTTTGCTGTTGAATTGCGGGGAGATCGGTTTAACCTCTGTGTGGCAGTAGGGATGGAGACTTCTGTAACACCATGCTAAGTTGCTCCCGATTTTCTATGATGATGATAAATAGCTAAAGGGGTGAAAGGAGGGGGCTTTGCTCAGCAGTGCGAATGCGAAGACATTGCAGTGCTGCTTCATACAAGGGGGCAGATGCTCACTTGCTAAAGCAGCGTGTTGAGAAACACTTAACCTCTGGCCTTCTCAGGCAGGAACTGTTGCTGCAGAATTCACATCTAACCCCGCTGTAACAACACATTACTTATTACTTAAATATCACTCTACTTAAATATACGTATATGTTTTCACACACAATTGAGAGTAAATGCTCTGTACTGGTTTCTCTCGTGCTGATCTTCTGTAAGGCAGCGGGGTACAAAAACACTGAGACTTTTATTAGGTTGTTTTTGCATTTGGAAACAGGTTTAGTGGGAAGGGGATTTAATTTTTCACTTTGCATATTTCCTGACGTAGTGGAGGGAGAGTTTACTCCAGCTTGAGTATGCCCCTAACCCACAGAACCTGAGAAGGCAGGACATGTGTGAATGGTGAGAATAAGCCAGATAGGCACTTGGAAAGAAGACAAAATCAAATAAGCTTTTTTTAATTACTAGTTAATGATTTCATAGGGTTAAACTATAATTGTAAATATATCTCTGAATGAGGGATAACATGAAAACCTTGCTACTCTTTGAGAAGCATCCACATAAGCTTTTCTTGGTTTTGGGAGAAAAGTGGGCAGGTAAAGTCCCTCACGTTTTAGAAGGGAACGGCTCTCTTACCTTCCTGACAGCTACTTTGCCCAAGAAGTAAGTCTGGATGCAAGACACGAAGCACCTCTCTGTCTCCTCTTCTCTCCTTGCCCTCAGTCACTTTGTGATTCTCATTGGACAACATCAGGAAATCCAGGAGGGTATTTTTAGCCTGAGAGAATAGAGAATTTAGGGCAGAAATGATGCTAACATTAATCACAGCAGTGATGAAGTTTCACTCCAAAATATATGAATGAGACAAGGTTTTCCCCATGTCCTACTAATGAAAAAAAGATCCTGTTGCTGCCAAACTGTAGGGTACATTCGCTCGCTTAGAGAAGAAGTCGCACAATAAGCCGCCCGTTTTTCTACCGTGTAGAAATGAATATTGCAAGAGGAATGTCATTCCATTCCTCCACTTCTGCAGTAAAGATTTCTGCAGTATAGTGCTGGTGGAGGCTGCTGGGGTCACTGTGCTCGCAAGTAGTCCAAGGTTATGGGATAAAAAAGGAGTGCCAAGAACCAAATTGGATGTTGACTCTCCACTCTGCAGAGGAAGGGACAGGACATTTGTTGCTCTCTTCCATACTCTTATGGGACCAAACACTTCTACAGTCATCCTTAGCATGAGTCGTTGGCTCACACAGAGATTTGGAAGCAGCAGCAGCCCTCTCTACACTGCGGTGAGGGCTAAGCCTTACCAGCTGCTGAGTTAGATAAGTATTTGGAAGAGGACAGCAGACCAAGTGCAAATGGTCTCATCA
Organism: Sagittarius serpentarius; assembly: GCA_034782735.1. NCBI lineage: Eukaryota > Metazoa > Chordata > Aves > Accipitriformes > Sagittariidae > Sagittarius > Sagittarius serpentarius. Next base: position 13,106,246 of record JAVKLA010000042.1, on the reverse strand, counting down.
ACTTTCTTGGACGTTGCAGCCCTTACTGCTGCTGTTGAACACACAGGAAAAACCCCTAGCCCAGCCTAAGAGAAACTGGTTAGGTATGGGAAAGCACAAGGAATCCTCTCAGAAATTGAGAGGTAATAGCTACGGCGATAAACAGATTTCCCAATTAAATGGCTTTTTACCCTTTGCGACATCCTGCCAATAACTGAAGCAGAGATGCTGAGATTGAGAGGCCCTCGGGTATCTCTCTGTAGATAAATCTGAGTCTGGAATTTTTGCACAATGGCCTTTTCATGGTCCTTGGAGTAAATATCCTCACAGATATGCCTCTACATACTGAGTCCTCTGGCAAAGGTCAGGCATGATTACTGACATACAAACATGCATTTATTTCTCAGGTCATTACATCGTTTTTCCTTCCCTCTGGCTCACACATTCTACACAATCTCTGTGTAGCTTAATGTTCGTATCAATTTGCTTCTTAAACCTACCCACTCATTCTCTGTTGAAACTCAAAATATGTGAGTACATGTGCATGTGTGCATTTATTTATATATAAGCATAATCATTCTTTACTCTGCTACGTCTCCAAGTATCTGCATGCTGTCATGAGCTGCTTTACAAACAGTATGTATCTTATCACCTCTTGCAGAATATAAGCAGGGAGAAAGAATTTGCCGAATTTGGCCAAAGATTGCTCATCATTTTGATTACCATAACTTCTGTCTCCTTGCTTGTTATTCTAGAGCGGATGTTGTACATCAGGTTTTAGAATCATAGAATGGTTTGGGTTGGAAGGGACTGTTAAAGGTCATCTAGTCCAACCCCACTGCACTGAGCAGGGACATCTTCAACTCGATCGGGCTGCTCAGAGCCCCGTCCAACCTGACCTTGAATGTTTCCAGGGATGGGGCACCTACGATCTTTCTGGGCAACCTGTTCCAGTGTTTCACCACCCTTATTGCAAAAAATTTCTTCCCTTTTTCTAGTCTGATCTAGGTATATCTATTTTTATATCTAGTTTTAGCCTGATGGCGAGTGGCTAATGTTGTCATGGGAAGAGGAGGGCAAGAGTTCTCCTTTGGATCAGATACTATGTATGAAGGTCACTACTGCTCATCTCAGGAGGCTCACAGGATCATGCAAGAGTCTTAGTGTCCGGAATGACATACCACAGCTCATTAAAACAAATGGCAATGTCCAGGGCTGCTCATGGACTGACACTCTGCCTTGTTAGTGTTCTGCAAGAGTCCTGCTAATTGCTTTGTAATAATACGGATATGCTGCCTACGAAAATTGTTCTGTAGAGCCAAATTTGGGTGCATTGGGTGGTGTTAAACTTTGTGATATAATAGGATATCTAAGGGTAAGAACAAGCAGAGCTTCTTTCTTGACAGAATAAAAATAGCTGGGAGTGCAAAGGGACAGACTGTGATAAGCACAGACTGCTGAACAGCTCTGCTTGACCAGCAACCGCGCTCTGCGTTAAATGTAAGCAGCATGGCATATCTGTACTCCAGAAATCCCCACCACAATAGACCTGGCAGAGAAAGTGAAACTTTTCCCCCAGAAGATGATTATTGCAGGCTGAGGTGAAGATTTGTCTGCGCTGGGGCATATATCTAACCGAAGCTTAGAGAGCAGCTGTGTGCCTTGAACCTGATTTCTGAAAGAACGAAGGGTGAGGCTGCTCAGATAAGAGTAATAAATTTGGATACCATTAAGTCTTTAACAGAAGAACAGTTATTGGCCTGGCCAACTGAATATTTGCTCTTAAATCTGTATGAAATTAACCTTCACAGTTATTTTTTCTTTCTTGCATTTCTTATGCCAGAGGGGTAGAAGCCAGGGAAGTGGCACACCTTTGCATGATGACACCCATCCTGCTTCCTTGTTGTGCTGCAAATGAAGAGGCTCTGTCGTTTGTAAATGAAGACCTTTCCGATTATTGATAAATAACTTCTGGATGGGGAGTATGACACATGCTGGCTGGAAGAACAGGGCTTTGTAATAGTAATATTGCCTTGGAATTACAGCCCACGTAGTTTGAGAATGATTCAGGATAATTACATTAATGTTGCTGGAGAAATGAAAAGGAACACTTTCCATTTTACCTATTAACAAGCTCTACTGGCCTTAAATTATTTCTGAGAAGAGCCTGCAAATGGCTGAAATCATCAGAATAATTGCAAAGCGGTGGTTGGGGCTGGGGGGGAGGGCTGGATGAGCTCCTGGCTGCGGCTCTTTGGCCGACGGGTAAAGACTGCTGCAGCTTTTGTGGAAAAAGGAACACAGCACAGAGCTTTCTGATTAGGTGCACTATACAGTCTGCAAATGAGCTCAGGGAGCCTGCAGGTCTTGGACCCTAAGGAGAAAATAGCCAGTAGCAGTAGGTTGCTCTCAATGCAGGTGTTACACACCAACCTGTGCAGCGTTAAGCATGAGCCTGCTGTTGTTCTGGCGCACTGGATACTTGAATTTCCATCCTCCACCCTCCCTTTTCTACAGCTCTCCTGAGCCTGTACAGTGGAAGATCTCTGCTGATGACTTTCTGTTACTTCGACCCTTGTCTCTCGTAACAGCAGCAGAGATACGGATGTTTCTGAACTCCAGACCCTGAGCAGCAGCTCTCTGGGTCTGGCCTCTCATAAAAACTCAGCCTTTCACCTGAACTCACATTGTGTTTTCCGCCTTGTGCAAGCGACACCAACTGCTGCCCTGACCTCCCGTTCCCCAGCTCACCTGTAAAATTACTAAGAAACCGGGACATTTTGTTGTTTCCCTTGGTTCGTTTATGCTATCGTACTGTTTGCTAACTCCAGATGAACAGAAGAGGCAAAATTTAGTACTCAGATCTAAATAACTCAGTGACATGTGAAGCAAGGTCTCCACTTCAGGGTCACCTCTGCCATTACTGGAGTTTCTCATCTGCATGAAATTCAGAGCATCCTTGAACGACCGTCTGCGAGAGCAGGGCCACAGCAGTGTCAGCTCTGCTTCTCTTTGTCTTTAGTTTCTGAGAATTAGAAGATCTTACATCTTATAACCAGTCCTGTATTTATAGCTTCTTACTAAAATGTAGCCGTATTTATCTCCTCTGAAGAAACTGGAGCAGTGGGTGAGGATGTAGGCACTGCAGGTCTGGCTGCTTGTAGCTCATGGTTGCATGCACAGACTGTCGGTTGCTCTCCAGGCACAGTCACAACCGGCTCCTTGCAGCCAAACACACACACACACACACACACACACACACACACACGAGTGCTTTTTCATTTTGTCCCATTTCCTTTTCACTTGTCCAACAAGCCCATCTCAGCCCTGCGTGTGATTACCCGATGACCTGTGTGCCGTCATTCATTCGCGGCTGCAGCACTTAAATAGGATTTTGCTCCCAACCGTCAAATCAGACTTTTGCTCCCTGCAGGCACGCACACACAGAGGGATGGGTTTTCTCCCTCCAGTGAAGCATTCGTCTCCTACAACTACTGCTGTTAGCTAAACAAATTTGGGGAACCCCCTCCTCCCCTCCATTTCTCATTTCATTAGCCTCCATCCTCTCTGGATGCTCAGGGCTGGGCAAATCTGTCAGGAATGCCAATAGCTGCCTTCCCACGACTTGCTGTTCCTGACCCGAAATAGTTAACTTTCTAATCCATCAGCTACCTTAATTCTGCATTTAAGGAGATGGAGCTCAAATGAGTATTGGCTACTCCCTTTACACATGCGTACGCAAGAGATCTGTTACAAGAGTCCAAGGCTGAGGGTGATTTAAAATGATAATAATTAGGCAGATAATTTCTTTCAAGTGAGAGATTTAAAAATATTTGAACATATATATTTATTCTATTGTGATATTGCAAGAGATTTAATGGACTAAAAAAAAGTCATTTGGAGGGAACGCCTGAACAAGGGACTGCTTAATTATCTCATTCAGATATTAGAATTTTTATTTTGACTTCTTCCTCCACTCCAGGTGCACATGCACCTGCATTTACATGCTGATTCTTTCTACATATTTGTTTTGCCCTGACTTTCTTAGGAATGTTTGGGGAATATTTGAGCGAGTCCCTGGAAGTCTGCACGGCATGAAAATCCTGAGTTTTGTTTTGTATGCAAATAGATATTATCAGCTAAATGGAATTAGTTATGAATATTGCTAAGTCAACAGTAAATACTGAATCATTTTCAGCTGCTTGTAGAAAATGCTGAATGCCAAAACGCAGGAGAGGTATAAATGGTAGAGAAGGAACTTTCCTTTCTGCCTTTTGTAAGTCTCATGTATTTCCTGGTGTAGAAATTCATGGATCCGGGTGGAGCAGATCTCCCGCACAAAATGGAAGTCCCTACACATTGCATGCAGTGCAAAGATATTGGAGCTTTGAGGGGGGTTAATTTGTTTTTATCTTCCCAAAGAGCTCTAGTAGGTTTTTTTTAATCCTCATAACCCTGCCAGTACTGAGAAATAATAGCAGTTATGCAGATAGTTATGTCGACATCAACTTAAGTTTTACACTTGCAAGGTTCATATATTTTTGGTAGCACTGGCACTAATACAAATGATAGCTCAATAACAGAAAATAGAACAGTCCCTGAGCCACAGTTGTGATGCTTGAAGCGTCTTTAAACCCCGTACCCAAATGAGAAAGAGATAAAAACAACCTAGTCAAAGTGGCTTAGCTTGAAGGAGCATTTTATGTGTTACTTGATGACAAAATAGTTAGGCATTAATGCAGTTTACAGTAAGACACCCTTAGGTTATCAGTGAGGCTGGTGTGATGCCTGACAGATTTAATGTAAATATTTATAGACTTGGCCTACTAATTATGCCAATGGAAAAAATGCGGTATTAATGCTGTCACCTCCCCATGTCTCTACCTGCCAGCACGCTGCTAGCTCACATAAATATTCTGAAGACAGAAAGCGTGGCACATAAACAGAAGAGATCATTTACATTTTTAATAAGGGATTAAGTTATCTCCAGCAGTAGTTTCCAGCCTGTGGTCCACAGACGTATGGGAGGCCTGTGGACTATTCCCAAGGGAACTGTGAAAAATGACAGAAAAAGAGTTTTGTGTAGGGTACGTAGAAATCTCTCTCTGTGAAATTATTACAGGGGTGTGCCCCTCCTTTGGCAAACATTTAGAGGTCCACACACAGAGAAGAATTTGAAAACCACTGATTTACCATATTTGTGTAAAGAACTGAATAATTTTAAAGTACTGTACTGCCGTGTGGTAAATGATTTGACTATTGGTCCTGCTGGAGCCAGGCTGTCATAAGAAGTCGTGGACCACAAAGCATTGAAGCATGTGCTTAGCTCAAAACACACGTCGATCCACTGAAGTTACTGACTGTCACCATACATCACTGGTTTGTTGAATAAGGACCATGGGGAAATTTGAGACAGAAGGCAAGGGCTATCGTCTTGCAAACAGCTCTGCAGATGCCTCATTGTCTCGTACAACTGAAAATCTAATTATGTGAATCTGCAGTTCATATTTTTCTTTTTCAGTTTTTTTATACTACGAGACTCCAAAGGTTTTAGGAGCTGTTGGTTTCAACCATTACTGGTTGCCAACCCAGACAGTATTATCTTTGCCGTCGCAGGCAGTTTAGGAGACTCTCTTTTAGCTGCATCAATAGTTGTCCTGATTTGTGATCCAAAAGTCTGTGGTTTCTGTTCTGGCACAAACTGACTCCTCACAAGCTGCGCAAATAAATCTGAAAATCACCCGCGGTTGTATGTGTGCGGCTTACGTCCGTGCCTTTCGCTTGGCTTATAGTCTTGAAAACTGAGGCAGAATGACCTGATGGTTTCATATTGTCGTCTTCTGCAAAATAGCATCATATTCCACATACATCCCCACTGAAGTCAGTGCAGTTGGTGGTGCTGCTTCAGGTTGCCAGAATCTGGCCTGTGCACGTTGCCAGGGCGCGTGGGCAGTATTGCTGACCGACGTGCGGCTCTTTGCAGGAGCTAAGAAAAGGGCATTGTGGTAGCAGGGCAGGGCGCAGGCGAAAGCCACGCGTGGTGTTACCACAGCAGCTCCCCAAACAGGCTGGCTGGATGAAGTACTGCAGGCTTTCCACACGGGCAACCCATGTGGGTTTTGCAAGATCTCCTTGCCGGTGCGTGAAAGGCAGACCTCACCTTCTGCGGGTAAACGAGTCCTTGTATGGACCTAATCCGCAGCCCGTGGAAGGCAACAGGCTTCCTACTGCCTTCAGTAGGCATGCATGGATCAGACCATACATAAGGCTCTCAGTTATTTCCAGTCCCCAGCTGCATTTGTCTCTTGCAAACACTTCATCTGGCCGCTACACCTCTGTAAATCACAGAACAGAATAACCCGATAGAAGTGGAGTGCATGGTTTTGAAAAGGAACATTAAGAGGGAAAAATATAACTCTCTCTCTTTAAACTGTCTCTTTTCTATATTGTTACCTTGACAACTCTGCTGCTGTGTTTCATCTTTGGTGGGACTTAGCTGTGGTGGAATAAGGGGGACATGCATGTGCGTTTCCACATCTACTCCAGCTCCGCTTCCCGGGCACATGCCAGGCGCAGGGCATCTGGAGCTGCAGAGCCCACGTTCGCTGCCCTGACCCATGGTGCTGTCTGGAAATGATTACAGGTACTAAGAACTGGGACCCGTTCTGATTAAAGGTATAACATTATATCTTCTATTTCTTTTCCTTAAGCCAACACCAGAGCAATTTAATGCTCTTTAAAGGGAGATGCAAGGTGCTTAAAATATTTTTAAGGGTTCAGACAGCTGGAAAGCAGAGAGGGATGGAAGTACTCAGAAATAGTTGTATTATTTTTAGTATAAGCAGATACAGGAGTATGTGTCAAGATTAGAATACAGTTCTGATGTGCTGAACTGAGTCTGGAGATGCTAAAAATATGCTTTCTTTTCTCACAGTTTTTAGAAGAGGCAGAGGCAAAGGTAAGAGGAGAGTAGCGGTGAACTGAAATTTTAATTCCTGTGCTTCTTTTCTTGTTGGGGTTTGGCAAAGCTGTCTGTTAACCTGGGCACCCGGGACCCGCTGATACTAGCAAAACATACGAGGCAGGGCGAGGTGTTATCTGTGGGAATGGGATCCCTCCCACCCCTTTTTTCCTCTTCCCAAAGAAAATCCCCACCAACGTAATCCTTTTATTCTTTTTAACCGAAATGGCTAGCTTTATAGCTGCGAAGGCAAGACATGCAGGCTCCAGGGCTGAGTGCAGACGGGGGTGTCTGCGTCTGAGTGTGTGCGTGGAGAAGGGGGCTTTTAATGCAAAACACATGTGTTTTCAATTGCTATCTGGAGCCAGCCCAGTAGCTGTAACTTGGCCTGACAAAGCCTTATTGAAGTACAGACAGTGTGGTTTCAAAGCAGTTAGAAAAAGAACGGGAATGCTGTTCAGGAAATTCTTCAGGCATGGGCAGGGACTTGGCTGCAATTCTGCTGTTGGAAAATCTGACAGGGGCAGCTCATGAGCACAGGCCAGGCCTCGTGCTGCTCTGAAACGCCGCGCCGCGTCGTCCCCCCAGCCTCCAGCACCCCTCCGGGTTTTCATCTGCCCGCCGAGGGAGAGGTAAGAGCTGCGTTGCTCCTTCCCGCTGCGGCCGGGGTGCTGTGCCGTTCTTTTGTGCTCGTGCAAAGATGCCGCTTGCTTTCAGACTGTTGTTTAGAGAAAAGTCGAGAATGGGAAGTTGTGGTATATTTGCGAAGGGACGGGAGTAGTTTGAGGCTGGGTGGTGGTTTCTGGCTAACTTTGCTTCGGTAGCAATTCTGCAGGCAAAGCAACTCCTGCGCTGCGTCTCGGGCTGCGTGAACGCTGTAACCAAATAATTCCCAACTTTTTCATTTGGAGGAATAAGTATGTGGATAACCTGAAGCCACTGAAAGGTTGGCTCTGTACCATGTGTCACTTACAGATTTTGGTGAAAAATGCGATTCAAGCACGATAAATACATTTATATGTCCGTTGTATTCTAGTTGTTTAATGAGTTGAAAGCGTGTTTGTCTGGGGGTTGTTTGGCAATTCCTGGTACAGCTAGCTTGTGAAGAGAGGCAGTAATTCAGCAATAATCATTGCCTTGTGATTTCTCTGCATTTTTTTTTCTGTATTTTATAAAGCACGAGCAAACTGCAACAGACAGCACAGTCAGAAACCACACAGAGCAGATTAGAAGGAAAAACCTTAATTTAGGGGCTGTTCTAGCTGCAACTTCTCTTCTGATTTGCGTTTCTTTCCCCAAATAACTTAAGGAACATTTATGATAAAAAGCTTGCTCTCTCTTTAGGAGCCTGCCAGATTTAGGCAATGCTCTCTCATCCTTTTAGTTGCAGCATTAAAGCTTGTCTTGCCTTTGCAGCGATGTCAGCGCCTTATATGGCAGGCTTGTGTTTGGGAGTTAGGGTACGGCGCGTTCGCCAAGGCGGATGGAGGTGTCAGGCGAAGTCCGCCTCGCGTAGCTTCAGAAACTTCCTTGCCTCTGCCAGTGCCTCTGCCTTGGATTTTCACAGCAACGTTATGTGATGTGTTGAAAATGCTTTTTAGCCGTGTTTTATGGTGGTGGTGGGCTGTTGGTTCTTTTTTCCTTTCAACAAGGAATGAATTAAGGATATTAAATTATACAGTGGCACAGCGCTGGTTCATGGGAGTAGACCCACAGTTTGCTTTGCCCGCATCCAGCAGGACTTTCACGTACAGGGCTCAAACTGTCGTTCATCTTGGCAATCCAAAATATTCAGTGACAAGATGAAGTTCGCCACCAAAGTGCATCAGACCCAGTATGTGACAGGGCCAGAGCTTTCTCCCAGTAATGCTGGTGAAGTGTGTACGTAGGCAACTCCAAAGGATAACAGCAGGCTCAGGCAGACAGGAAACCCGACCTGGAAAGAGTGGGATTCAGTGAATTTAGATCGTTAATGGGAATATTATCTGGTCCAATACAAACAGATTCGGTGTGATGGGAGGGAAATAAGAAAGGTGTTTAGGAGCATCTTCTCCTCACCACCATGTCTGTTTTTTCCTGTGAAAGTGATGGTCTGCTGAAACGGGTTGGTTTGGGCCAAGTGAGAACTTTACTGGTTTGGGGTGCAGGAAGGGCATCCTCCAAGAGACATGGATGTACTGTAGCTTCCTGGAGGCTGATGGGGGCGAAGGGAATGAGAGGAAGGACAGAGATGAGCTGTGGAAGACGGAGGCATATGATGAAAATTAAGAGGCTTGATAAGCTCAAATTTTGCTTTGCAGAAAATACACCTGTGGTGAAAATGCTGCGTTAAAGGAAGGTCTCGTATGATCTGGACTGCTTGAGCCTTCGCTGGCTGCCATCTTACCCTGCAGACTTGGAGCTCCATTGCTTTTCTCAGCAGCTGTTAATTTCGGCACCCAGTCAGCCTATTATCTTCTTCACTGCTAGTTATAAGCTTATTTAAAAAAAAAAAAAAAGAAAAAAAAAAGAAAAAATTCAAGTTCCTGTCTCTGATCATGCAGCATCGCACCTCCCAAATCTGATCATCAGTGTTGAAGAGCCAGAGAGACAAAGAGACTGGAATACGTCTGTCTTAGCAAGGAGCAGCCAGGGCTGCGCTGCCGTACCTGGCTTTAGGGGTGCTCCTCCGGCACGTCTGGGTGAGAAGAGCAGTGCAGGTTTTTCATCAGGTATGGGATCAGTCTGGATCATGGGATGGCCCAAGTGCCCAGCTGGGCTGTTCGCCATACCCACTCTTGACAGGACCCCAGTGGAGACACTGGTGTGTGGGTGTGAGTCCAGGCAGGGCAGGGGAGGCTTTTTGCAACACCCTGGGCTGGATTCGATGGAGGGAGGTGGTGGTTTCCTCCCTAACTCTGGCAGCTGCTCCTGAGCCTCCCCCTGCCAGAAGTGACCTTTTTGCACCTCCACCCGGGTCAAGTATTCAAGCTTTGCTTTGTGTCCAGAAGGACTGAAGAGAGCCTGCATGAGTGGACAGAATGTTATGCATCTAAAGTGAAATTGGCGGCTGTCTTGATCTTGGAAGCATACAGATAAGAGAGGCCTTAGCACACCCTAATATGTGTGTTCCTTCTCCTGGTCCTTCCCGAGAGCAAACCTGTAAGCAAGTGTGTCTGTGCAAACGAATGAATGGATAAGCGCAGTAAGCACATCATGTGGAGGGAAGATGGTGAAGGGAAGATGCAGCAGAACAAGTTTTAACTTGTGAGAGCAGGATCACTGCAGGGACTGTACTCTGGATCCTGGCACATGCTCAAGCCCACAGTTCTCAATTTGTGCCATGCCGGTTAGATTCCAGCCATATAAATCCATATTACGATCCTGCTTTGCACATTCCTACAAGCCATATCTCTTTTCTTGGTACTGTGGGGTGAGAGTGTGTTGGGGCAGAAATCTGCAAAGTATCACCTCCTGTAGCTTGCTTTCTGATTTGAGCTCAGTTGATTATATCCCTCTTGCTGTTCCCACAGCCTCCTGCAGTCACACCTGCTGCTGGCTATTTTAGTGTAGTCCTCATATTTGTTCATCCTGCTTTGAGACACTCCAGTGGGTAAGAGCGTTTATAAACTTGGCACAGATGGACATAGGCTTATGATTGCTTCACATCATCTGAGTGGTGCAGAGGAACCAGCGTGTGAATGCAGCAAAGCCAGTGTGATGTTTGCATGCAGCGTGAACGTATCGCTGCAAATTGTGGGGCATTTTGTGAAAGGCACTCTTTGTTGACTAGCTCTTGGTACATAAGAGACGTCACTGCAGAAACCTTTTTTTCTTTGTTAACTTTCCTTTCCATTTTCTCCTTAATTCTGAAAAAGGAAAATATCGAGACAAGGTAACTATCAAGAAAAAAGTCTAAAAGTTAGAAGAAACAGTCATAAATAAGAAAACAGACACGTTTCTCCTCTTCTCAGAGAAGAAAAGCAATAGTAACATCACATTGCTCACAGACTCTTGCAGCATCATAATAAAATTCTACTTTTGGTTTGGGAGATGCTATTCAGAGATGGAGCTGCCTGGTACTTTTTGTTCTGGCAAACTGTAATATGTTTAGAGTTTTACCGTAAGTGCTCCTTGAATGCAGAGCAGTGGTGGAGCAGAGCCGAAGTCCCATGTTCAGCTTTTCGTTCAGTTCATCTGCTCCGAAGATACTGGTTTGTAAACTGAGGCTTTTGCTGTGCCCTTATCCTCAAGCACATTTATTGTCAAAATGCTGTCAGCCCTAGCAACGGGGGAAATTACATGAGTTCTCAAGATGTTAGAGGTAGGGGTTAGCCTGGAGCATTGAAGGATCTGAATTAGAGATGCTTTACCGGGAGATGAATCCCCAAGGTCTCCCCAGCTGCCTGTGCTGAGTCACTCCGACTTCCTCAAGATACAAGAGGTAGGGGTGGGAAAAGAGGTATGTCCTAGCAGACCAGGCAGAGCATGCACTGATGGACTGTGCAGACCAAGAAAAGCTTGTTGATCTGCTTGTGTTTGCTGGAATCAGGCTAGATATGTGAAGAACCCTACATGTGAGGTACCCCACTGATAGAAACTAGTCAGAAAAGAAGAAAACATTGCTTAGGGCGTTTCCTTCTACTTTTTGTCTCTCTGGCCACGTATCACATTGAGGTGATACCTGAGAAGTGGGCACTGAGTGATGATGATCTTCCCAACTCATGGAAGAGCTGCTCCCCATGCGGAGGGAACTGTTGACAGAAGCAGAGGGACGAGCACAGAGGGAAGATTTCAGCTTTGGAGACACGAATGGCTGTGACAGAGGCCACACTGGCACAGCCGTCGGGGCGGAAGAGCCTGAGTTCATGGCTTAGATGGTGCTGGAGAAAAGTGCTGTGGGATTTAACTACCCCAGAAAGTATTTCATCCTTTGGGCTGTTCCCTAGTGCTCAGCCCTTGCTGGCCAAGCTGCAAGTGAGAAGTCATTTTCCAGAGCCTGATCCTTTTATGGAGACCCGGGCTGTGGTCTGACCCGTGTGCGGGGCCATAAATCAATTCTGGGTCATGACGCTGGTGGATTAATGGGCCTGGGGGTGTCAGGCTTGAGAGAGAGTTTTATGGAGAGTGGAGAGGCAAAAAGTCTTGTTGATAGATGGCTCAAAACACTCTTCTTCATGCCAAATTTTGTTCTCGGTCACGCTCCAGAAATGTGTGTTCTTTTGAACCCGGTGGATATTGTGCACTTAAAAGAGAAATTAAAGAGGATGAGTCTGCAGAGCATTTACAGCTAGCAAACACAAGTACATTCCCTTCCAGTGATATGGCAGAGAGCACCTCTGAAGGTTTTTTAGGGTTGTTTTTTTTTCTCATTTCAGCCCAAAAGAAAAGGTTTCTCTTTCAAAAAACAAAGAGAAGGAGAATAGGATGTCGGTGATATGGACACAAAGAGAAGGCAGATGTGGGAGATGTGGGTCCAAGGCCCTCTCTCATCCCTAGAAATGTGTTCCCATCATCATGCTACAGGTTAGCCTGGGGTCAGATGCTTTTCATTTTTCTGATGAAGTTGTTACACCTCAGTTATATGCAAGCAGGCAGGGAGGAGAGATGCCATGTGGGCTGCACAGGGCTTAGGGGCTTTTGGTCTGTGCTGTAGTGAGCAGTTTCAATGAGCTCTAGGGCATTTTTGGCAGCAAATTTCAAATGGGCTCATAAGAGAGAAGCCGCCTTCCCAGACTGCATCCCCTTTCACCTTAAAATTGTTCTATTACTAAACATACATCATTTAAGCACTGATCAAAGAAACCCCTGTGGCACAGAAACATTATTGATTCCTCTTGTTATGCCTCACCCTGTTCATAGCCCTCATTGACTCTACAAAGCCGGCATGGCCAGGGCATGTTACAGCTTCGGTGTTTGCAAGGGAAAGGTGTTTATCCATCCTTGTGCATATAAAACACTTCTTCTGCCTGATGAATCCATTAATCTGGGTTGTGCTCCCTGGGTGAGAAGCTTTCTGCCAGAGCAGGAGGACATGGTAGAAGGGAGAGAGGCATGCAGTAAAGATTTGTTGTAACTGATGGGGTCTGATGTGATTTTTGGAAGCTCAGTGCCAGTTCTGATTTGTGATGCCTTTCAGCTGAGCCTGGTTTCGGCTTTGCTGAAGGAAAGTGCTGAAGCTTCTTTGCCCAGAAGTACTCGGCGAACAGCCTGTGCGGATCAGAGGACATGGTGACATGATTCTTCCAGTGATCTTAAAAAAAAAAATAAATCTTTCTTGTCATGGACCATATCTCTAAGGTATGCTATAGCGAAAGGATGAATAGCTTTTCTAAATGGACTGCATTTTGTATCAGGCCCTGTTTGCAGTGTTCATATGTAAGGACTCAGTGTACAGCTCATGTGCAAAAACTTATTACTCGGGTTTTTTTCCGGCAGCAAGAATTCCTTGGAGAATTACCCAGGTTCCAGGCTATACTTTTGTAGTCATGGTAATGTTATCTGTGGCTAAACTGCAAGATTTTGGCATGCTGCATTTTTCATATTTTAAATGGGATTGTACGTGCACTGATGGTGGTCCAGTGCTGTGCACATGTGTCTTTAAGGCCTCTCATGTCTGGCAGACGCTTTCAGATTTGACTTTTGGAAGGAGTGCTTCTCTTTCCAATTTCTATATTTGTTTTTCACCACTATTATGAAATCAGGTCGTTGTTCCCAATATTTTCCTGAAGAAGAAAAAAAAAATCCTATTAAGCAACTAGCAGCCTTTCCCCTTAGCTCAGTAATTGAAAGGGGAGGATACCTTGCAAAGGCAACCACTGGATATCCTTTCAAAGCAGTACTTTTTTTTCTGGTGCCTTAGTTCTTTTTAATGTTCGAGTCAGGAGAAGTTGCCAAAATGTAAATTATGACTAGCATACTTTTCCCTCCCACACAGAGCAGATTATTGATAGCGGATATAGCTGGTTCCTCCTGTAGTTGCCTTGCAGGCCTTCTTATTCTACTTGTTTGTTTAACACACCTCAGCACTCTCTGGCCATCATTCTGTCTTCTCTTGCTGGAGAACTACACACAGGAGCATTTTCTTTTGGTATTCACAATTCAGGGGAGGAATGCTAGCTGGAAATCCTATATAGCTTTAAATGTAGCTGTGTGAGAGTTTGCATAGGAAGAACATGCTATCTACAATTCTCATGTTACTTTCTTGTTATAAATTTATACTCTATTACTAATCCATGCTCGTCGTGCGTGTTGTAGTACTTTAGTTGCTTTCTCTCTGTAAGGGCAGCTTTGAGCTAAATATTTTATCGGAACCAGAGAAATACTCAAAATCAGGCTGCTGTGTGGACGCAAGTTGCTCTTTGTGGTTATGTTCTGTTCCTATAAACTCTTTTGATGTCTGCAAAGTTTTGCCGCAGCTGGATATGCTATTTTCTCCATCCTAGAGACTGCAAGTAAAGAAAAAAGAAAGAAAAAAAGGAGAGAGAGTGGGAAAGAGATAAAGAGAATAAACAAGTTTTGCAATAAAGAGATATTTTGAGCTAGGTATTTCATATTGTTTCTCGTTGGTCAAACCTCTTCCATAATTTGAGAGGGTTAGCAATGCATTTTACTCATTTTCTCCAAGAGAGAGGCTGCATTTAATATGTGCTCTCCAGGATCTCCTGTTAAAATATTAGGCAATAAAATTCTTGGCTATACAGAAGTTGTGGTTATAATTTCCCCCAGGTAGCGGAAACTCTGTAATTTATTGTTGCTTAAGTTTTCCCTTTGCACAGACTGGAGTGGTTGTAGTAGTGTAAAAAGGCCTGTTTTTCTCCAAGTGCGTGTGTTTGTTGGTGACCCAGCTCCTTTCTCTGATGAGCTCTGTGCTACGAAGCCCTCCACAGTTGCTGACTTGGCATCTGTGAGCAAAAATACCAGTGCAAACCGAGCTGGATCCTTTGTCATCGACTTGCTTTGCTCCCCCTTGGTAAAGGGTCTGCCTGGGCTGGGTGGTTGTGCGGTATAGAGATAGATACCCCGGCTGGTCTGAACAGCCAAAGTGTTTTATGGCGAGCCCGCTTATGCTATTGAAAACTGCTTTTTAATATAGATGCACCTGTCTTCAGTGATGTACTTTTAATGCACGTTGGCTAAACTGGCTGAGCCAACATGTATTAAGAACAGGCTTATTTGCCGTGAGCGGTTGGCTCCTCCTGACACGATATGACTGTCTGCACTAACTGACATTGCAGATCTTCACGGCATTAACTGGGGCTGGGGTAGTCTGAGGTTGTAAATTAGGCATGGTTTGGCGGGGATGTGAGATCCTTTTTTTAGACCAGCTGAGAAAGCTGGAAAAAGCAGGCGGGCTTGGAGGTGTGGACGGGCTGGCTGAGGCTCGCCTTGTTCCAGTTTTAGTTTTGCGAGCACAGGCAGCACCTTCGTTTGAAAAGAGGGAGCTCAGCCTGGCAGCTGCCTGCAGATGGGCAGTGCTGGTGCCCGGGGTCTCCTCTTGCGGCTGTCCTTTGCAGCACCCTGCTGATGCACGACTCTGACCTGCTTTTTCTCCTTGGTGGACTGACTTTAGCCCTCAAGCGTATAGGGGAAAAAAATCTTAAAAATCCGATGGTTCAGAAACCTGAGAGGAAGATGATAGGAGTACCTCATTTGGTACTATTTTTTAAAATCTTCCTGTTTTCAGCCACTGCCATGAATTTTGAATGTGGGGGATTAACACAGTCGCCGACATTAGAGGAGGAGGCAGATGGGCACCGCCACCCTCTGGAAGAGCATTGCTGTTGGGATGAGAGCAGGGGTGCGAGCACACCAGCCTCCCCAGGCTAAACACAGCCTTCCTGAATATGCTGCTAAGTCAGTTTTGCTTTATAGGTCAGATTGGGAGAGGTGTCAGTGCCTCTGATCTGAAAAGAATTTAGTGCCTGAATGGATTTATTTAGCACCTGAGACCGTGTTTCAGCCTGGGTGAGGGGTGAAGGCTTGTGGAAGAAGGAGAGGTGGCTGATCCCCTGTGCTGCAGATGGCAACACCAGGCAGTGTTAGAAAACAGAGGTCTTAGCAACTTTTGGAGCAGTGGAAGGGAAGAAAAAGGGTAACTGGTTCTTCAGGCAGCTCTTGCTTCAAATGTGTGGGCTTCAGCATTGGAGCAGCAAAGACAAAGTGTTAACTTCATCCCTAGTGCAATGCTACTGGAATAAAAGTTATGCCATGAAGAAACTCGCCTTGCATGAGCCTGCAATGGGCTCTGCACCACCGCCAACTGCATGCTGTATTTTATTAGATGCTGGAGTATGGAGCTATTAGCAAAAAAGTAAGGCAAAAAACCAGGAAACTAATGGTAAACAAACATAAGCTGCTATCAATGAGCATCTAATTTCTACCATTGTCTCATTCTGCCCTCACAGATCATGCTCCCACAGAGAGGAACTCGCATTGTTTCCTCCTGTTATGTGAATTTTGTAATTTACTGCATACAAACGTCGATGCCCTGAGGAAGAAGCCCCTGGTGTTGAATCAGTAGTGCAAGAATGCATTTGGTGGCTTCTTATCTGTCTAGAGTCTAAAATGCAAAACATTCAGCAAACTGTGTTATTAGAGATGACATGATATCTTCAGTCTGTGCGTCAAAAAAGTCTGAAAACGTAACAAACTGATCCCTGGGGGAAGCCCATGAAAGTGGCTTTCCGCACCATGAATGTCAAGGGTGAGAACGAGAATTTTATTTGTACGGCACGAAATACCTCCACGATCACAACCCCACGCGCACCCAGCCATTCGCACACAACCGTTGTGCAGCGGCTGTGTTCCAGACCCTGTCCCAGCTGGTTGGAAAGCCGTTTAGAAGCACTTGCCTCTTTCCATCCATGGTGGGGGCAGCCAGATCCCAGACTGCCTGGAGCCAGCCGGGTACCGGGGTGTAGGAGGGGGGACGGTGCTCGCCATGGGGGACTGTAAAGCAGTTCTTCCTGGGGATGCTGCTTCACTGCTTTCCTCAGCACCAGCTTTCCTTCCTTCCCTCTTTCCTTGGTTTCGGCCCCCAGTGTTGTCCTAGTGCCATGCCCACCCAGGGCATCAGCGCCCTTGTTAAACCAGCATAGATATTTGGGGATAATTTGTTAGGGATGTGGCAGCTGGAGAGCCTTGTGCTTCAGGTTTACTTGGTTAAGAAAGATTGGAGTTGCAGGAAGGGAGAAAGGCAAACATTTCCCCTTTGCCTTTTTTCTTTGGCTGGAAGGAATGATTTTATTTGAGGTTTGTTTTTGGTTTGTTTTTTTTTTAAATTAAAGCCTCTGAGAAGTAACACTGCATCTTCAAAACAAACTGCTGAACTCAACTGCTTTTACCAAACGCATGCAAAATTTTCCCCTCAGGATCCTTAGAGGCCCTGGAGTGCCTGCCTTGCAAAACCTGGGGCGGTGAACAGAGTCACTCAAGAGTGATCTCCATAGGATACCTTTAGACAGTGTGCTTACATGTATTTATAAATATGTACATACATCTAACACACAAAATTCTCGTTCAGTATGTTACTGCATACGGTAAGCAGAAAGAAAAATAACGCAGAACAAAGATATCGAAAGAGACACTGCCCAGCTGGTAAACTCTGAAAAAGAAAAACCAAAACCCTCAAAGAGGCACAGACACACAAGGAATTTTTATCATCGGCTTTCTCTTGCCTCTTAATACACGTGGTTATTTCTTTGTGATCCTTTCAGATGCCTCAGGAACAGTACGCGCACCGGAGCACCATGCAGACCTCGGAAGGACCCCAGGTATACAAAGTGGGGATTTATGGCTGGAGGAAGAGATGCCTCTATTTCTTTGTGCTGCTCCTAATGATTTTAATCCTGGTGAACCTTGCTATGACCATCTGGATTCTGAAGGTTATGAACTTCACAATTGTAAGTAGGGGTTATCCCGAAAGGTCTGGGGAAGATGAGGGAGGGTAATGGTGTTTCCTCTGAGCATGACTTGAGATACAGCTTTGATAACGGAGTGGTTTAGTTCCCATGGATAGCCGTTAATACAGGCAGGAACAAATTTACCTAATGATCCTCTTTTTCTGCTGGAAATGTCTGCAGTATAGCCAAGCTGAGGAAGCAGCTCAGCATTGCAAATCATGTTCCTCCTACCCGCTATAAACATACATGTATATATGTAAAGAATATATGCTACCCTCCCCCAGTTTTCAATTGTAAAGTATTTCAAAATTAATGAAATAGGTTAGTTTGAACTGGATTGTGGGAATGGGTTTGAGCCTTTCTCTTAGGCTCTTTCTGCTTTTCTCCACGACTGGGAAGTCGAGAATCTTGATCTGCCTTTTTCTTAGGGAAAATTCATGTTGCTCCATAATGACATGGTTCCAGAAGCTTCATGAAGAAAAATAAAATTTCCAGGGTGGCTCTCTGGCTGTGGTATTTAGGTGGAGCATACCTTTATCCTCGTTGTGCTGTAGTTGGTGCACATCAGTCCTGCCAGCAACACTCCGTTGCTGCACAGACCCCCTGACTAGGGTTAGCTTTCCAGGAGCCCTTAGAAAAGTATTGGGCAGCTGTACTGGGAGGTAGATTGCACTGGGGCAGATAGTGCCTTCCGGGCCCAGAGCGCTCTGTGCGTCACTTGAACTCTGTTCGAACTCTTTTTGAGATCTTAAGGGGTGCCTTGATCTTTAATTGCATTTTTTACAGGGTGAGCTTCACCCCTTCTGCTCTAACACACTGAAAGTCAGGACATGATGAACCAGGCACACCCAGCTTCCAGGGCTAGTGAGCCTTTATATATGGCAGGTCCTAGTTTTTCAGTAGATAATTTGGCCAAGCAGAGTGAAAAGGAAATGACTGGTCCCCTCTTCTTCAAAGCAGTCATTGCCACCTTGGTCAGATGGAGTTATTTTAAGATCATTTGAGTCTTCAGAAGAAACTAAGTTAGAGGCTTTAATCCTGGATTTACTTCATGAGAGAGCTGTGAGGCTATATTCCCCTACTTTCCCAGCCAGGCTCTGGTGTGAGCAGCGTGTTTGAAGTCTCCCGGCATTTCTTTCTCTGCTTTGGTCTTGTGAAGCCCTGAACAGCTGTGTCCAGCATTATGTCATTAATGGGCCATGAGAAGTTGAGTAAACAATCTCCGACTTACTGTATGCAGCAGACAAAATGCTGTCTCGGGGGAACATGTAGCATTCATTTTCTCTAACCAGGATGTTGTCACGGTGTGTAGAAGATTGCAAGGCACGTGTGCTTAGGGAGCGAGCAATTATAAAGCAGTAATCCACAAAAAGCTCCTCTGAGTAGGTGAAGAATGAGCCAAACTGGAGCAATTAATGCTTAACCAGACCAGTTACTTAATCTTGTGAAATTGATGCCATTTTGATACACATTTCGTGCTGAACTGTAGTCTTTAGATTAATGTAGTTGAAAAAGAGACATTTCTGAGGTGATGGAAGGCTTGGTCATATGCTCATCATACAGGCAGTGGTATGGGTATCAGCCCAAGCACAAAACAACAGGATTTCAGATTCTCGCTTTTCAGGAATACAACTTTAATTTCTTTAGAATATAACTTTGATATGTCAGTCCCATGCTTTCTGCTATTTGGTGGTGATGGTCAGTCAACTCTCTACAAGTCGCTTGGGAAGCCAGGTGCGCTCCTCTGCTCCTTTCTCCCTCACTGCCTTCTCCTGATGCATTGCGTTTTGCAGGCTGTCTGCAGAAGGGTCATCTCTGAGGGACACGTACAGAAATGTCCCCCTTCCAGCAGCTTTCTCCGCCCCACGAGGATATACACTGGCTTTTTTGAGGGTGCACTGATCTTCAAGCTCTTACCTGATTCTGTTTCCTTAAATAGTCACTTGTCCACTGATTCACTGGGGATTAGTCCAGGGTAAAGTATATTTGTATATGGTTTTAGTTAATTCACATCTTCTAATGTTAGTAGGTGATGAACAGCATTTGGTGATAAAACCACAGCACTGAAACCTGCAGTGGGAACTGCTTTGTGGTTATAGACATGGCCACACTAGTCAGGGTGTGTGTCTCTGACACAGCCAGTTGGAAATAAATATAAGAACAGGGCATGTAAAGTGTGAGCCCGCCCCGATATGCACCCATTCGTCTCCTGCTGCTCCTGCAGCCTTGCCAGCTGCTTTGGATCCTGCTCTGCAATCCTTCCTGCACCATTCCCTGAGGCTGAGAAAACCACTTTGCTAAGTGAATTTTTAGAGGCAGACTTTTATCTCAAAATAACAAATGTAGGAAAATTCTCAAACGAGGAGATACAAATATGGAAAAATCTTTAATTTGTTCCTGTTCTGATAAGAGGAGCTGAGAGTCCTTCTGGGGCAGGGGAATGATTTGAGTAGTCAGTAAGCAATAGCTGCTGCTTAACAGGTCTGAGTTACCCCCGTGCTTGCAGAGCAAAAAAGAAGGGGAAAGTTTGTAGTTCTGTTCTTGTGGAAAATGTAGTATTTCCAGTATCTTCCTACCCCTGAGCTCTCCTCCCAGAACCTGAGTCTGTTCAGCTGCACAGAACAGTCCTGGCACTTACCGGAATTTAATGAGTGCTCATTATAGCCAATAAGTGCTCACAGTATTTTAATGAGCACAGCAAACCTGCTCGGGAAAACTCGGGGGTGTTTTAAATGCTGATAATGGGGAGTGGAGAAGGGAGGAGGAGATGAAGCAAGACAATCTCAGAGGAAAAAAACCACCTTCCACGCATATTGTAGCAGTATCCATCCTCTCCGCTGCCACGTCAAGCTCTGACCTCCCTTTCTCTCCCCTCTGCATGCCCCGCTGGCTCGTGCTCCAGGAGACAACTCCTATAAAATCAAACCGTAAGCTTCCAATCCATGGCTTTTAATAAGCAAGGCATCACTAATTTATTCTAGGTTTTGCTTTTATCTGAACGTTCAAGGCTTAAACAAATTTATGTGTGGCTGCTGCTTTTTACACGGGGCTGTCAAAGCACTGTCATGTTTGCATGGGGCCAGTCGGTCACCATCTAGTCTACCCTCTGGCACAGTCATTCACTTCTCATGTAGTATTTGATCCTCGATTTGTTTTAAGTGCCTTTATCAGGCACAGGCGGTATGAAAAACTGGCCTGGAGGGGACCTCAAATGTCATCTGCCTGTCCCACAGCTGGTTCCCATAGCCAGGTCCTTTTATCCCGCTCACTTAGATCAGGGCTGCACTGCTCTGGGACTGCGGGAAGCTCGGTAGAGGTTGCTACCTCTAAACCTTACTTTGATTTTTAAGCCAAACCACGGAATGAATCTGGACCAAGGCCACCAATTTGGGTTGAAACCCAAATGCACCCTGAAGATGGCCTAACCTAATTGAGGTAGAAACCACCATCTAGCACTCAACTTTCCGATGATATATAGGTAAAGGGAACTCCATTCAGATCTTGGGCAAGCCTGGTAGAAGTATGTGGTTTGCACATACTGGGTTTGAGGAGAAAACACTAATGCCTGCGGGCTATGCGTGTGACTCAGCCGCTCAGTCTGTGGGTCCAGCGCAGGCTTGGGCTGTATCCTGCTGTCACGCCTGCGTGGTGGAGGGCTCAACCTCGATCTGCGCAACGCTCTGCTGAGGCTGGCACAGCCCCTGCAAGAGTTCGTACGTGCCAAACTAATTACAAGGCTGGAACCAGAGGTCTTAACAACCTTCCTCTTTATGGTCCACCTGCATTAGCATCTAGTGATGTAGCTCTTCAGCAGGAGGATTGCCTGTGACTGTGCATATAAGCACATGCATCTTTTATGCTGCATGCCTATGATATGCTGGGGATCTCTATTTCAGCTGTTACTGGTGAGCTTAAACCATTTTTTAAAAGCTTCCTGTCGTATTAGTTTCTGAATATTACAACAAAAGATGTGCTTACATAAACATAGCAAACCAATGTCCTTATTTCAAACAGTATAAGGCTCAGAAGGCTCAGATAATAGGCAATGACAGTGGATTGACCTCTTTCCACAAGAGTAGCATACAATGACTGGTATTTTAAATAGCGTTAGGAGTCTAAAGCATTATCCATTAGTACCCTTTTATAGTCTGTTAGGCAGCAGGAAGACTTCTAAACAGGAGAGACAAGAACTGCATCCTGTTGTGGCTGCATTTAAATGGCAAATGCCCACCTGCTCGTCTGCCCGTCTTACCACTGGGGACCCTTTTCTTTTCCTTTGCCCTTCCCTGGTGTTTCTATCCATAGCTACCTGTTTTGTGTGTTTTGGATGTATGCTCTTTGGGACAGAAGCTGTTTGTATATGGTATCCTGTAGTCCTATATATTGGCAGGTTCTACTAGTCTGTAAACAATAATAAATGGAAAAATAGTATTTTTCCCCAATCAGCTTGCAAGACTTGAAATTCCTGGAGAACTGCCTTTTGAGAATCATCCAAAGCAAAGGCTCCAGCATAGTCTTTGTAAGGAAAGTACTCTGCAGCTTTGGTATTCAGGAGGCCCCTCACGAGCCAAACTTAACATCTTCATCCAAACTGGGAGAGCATGTGCTGCTTCCAGGCCTGTGCAAATCCATGCAGACTGCTTGTGCCATCTGCGCATGCACCTTCAAGGAGACGCGGTATGGAAATGGGGAGGCAATGACCCACCTCGTTCCACCTTCCTTAGAATGCAGAGGGGGATCTTCCCCTCCTGAACTGGTCAGGCTGAGGTTGGGGTGCTCCGTAACCGCAGCACATGCAAACTCTGCGTTCTCCTTCCAGAACCATGCAAGGTTTTTTGAAGATACGCGTCTTTTAGCATGAGGTTCAGCCATATTTTATTATTTTAATGGAACAGGAACAAATAACTGCGATTGTTCAGATTTTTCCTTTTTTGCTGCAGGCTGCATTCATAGATGAAGAGGTATGTTTTAGCATCATTGAATGAAATGTTAGCAATTTAGAGAGACAAAATGCTGCTGTAGGTGGCATAAATGCTAAATATCATTATTATCTTGCTTTATTAAAAGTTGATAAGAAGAATGAGCTTTTAAAATTTGGTTATGAACAGTTATTTCCAATACAATTACTCCCACTTGTGTGTAAACTACCTGCCATGTTTTAATTACAGGAAAACAGTAGGGTAATAACACAGCAGTAAAGATGGATTAGAGTTAAGAAAGCTCATTGCCCTAACAGGCAGGATTCTTTTATTAATGATTTAAAGGAACAGACTTTGTTCTAAATTTTTTTAAACTAAAAATTGCCTCAGAAGAAAATGACTGTGCAGTTTACATTCCCTTTTCGTGATTTCTCTGGGGTCTCTTTACGTGCAAGGGTAAGTCCAACATGGGAAAGAAATCTGATTTGCTTTTCAGCTTCTGCTTTGTAGTGCAACTGTAATCAGTCAGCTAAAGTTGTTTAGAGTTAGAATTAATATTACTATATCCTTATTGAGGACAGAGTGATGTTCTTTTATTTTCTCTCTCTCCCTCACATACACATGCATACAAAATTGTGTACTTTTCCATCCTAATTCATGTTGCTCTTTTTATAAAACAAGTAATTGTTTTGAGACTACCTGCATGACCCAGGAGCTTTGTGTATTTCCCTTCTTTCCTCATTCACTTGGACTGCATCTTCTGATATATAGATGTTAATCCTGTAGTGATCTGACAACAGCAGCAATACTGTGAGTAACTGTACTGTTATGTGAAGAAGTTTCTACGGGTGAAATCCTTACCCCCGGCATTTAGTAGGAATCTTGGCATTGACATCAGTGGATCAAGCCCTTCACTGTAATGCTTTTTATTTGCAGGTTTTTCAGTAAATTCTAATTTCCTTCCTCCTGGATTGAGGAAAAAATGTGCTATGTTTTTCTTTTACTCTTTTTAGAGATCTGAATTTCATTCCTAGAGAGTTTCTGTTTCTGTGTGAAAAGCAGTTGAGGTTACTTAACTTTTTAAAAGATGCATATAGTACTTTTTTGCCTTCACTCCTTTGGAGTTTAGAATAATATAGTCGGTTTTAATAGGATATTGCATGATGTTATTACAAGTTTGACCCCTTCATTGCTGCATTGTCCAGAGTGTCAACTTTTTGGTACCGATGACTTGCTGAGTTATAGTGCATCAGCTTCTTCTAGTGCTACACCTTTGAAAATTCAGTCTCAGATAATATTTAATTTTTATTATCCTAATACCACATTTTCTCAGCCGGCATAAGCACATAAGGCTTTCATCTGCCTTGTTACCAAAAAGTGATGAAAAGATCCCATATTTTTACCTCACTGTTTTTACTCTCTGCTGAACCATTGAGTTTTTCAGAGGCTTGCCATAGCATTGGATATGCTTAAAGATATGTCATGGGACTAAAAGAAATCATGGAATAGTAAGTCTTCCACTAGAACCACTAAACCAAGCTGGATATGCTGCACTGCAATCATTTAGGTAATTCTCTGTTTTTATTCTTTGACTATTGGACAAGGCAGTCTGTGGTGTACAGAGTGTTACGACGGCAGATGACCCTTTTCCCTCAAATATTTTGGGTTGGGTTTCATGAAGAACTGAAGCTTACGTCACTGCGCTTCTGTCTCAGTGGGCAGGCTTCCAGCTCTCACTTCTCAATTGTTTCTAAACCACTGTTCGTACTCAAGCCATCTGAACAAAAATATGTGTCTGGGAGACAGGAACATCTCAAAAACCTTTAGTTTCTGTGTTTTTCAGAGGCAGAAGAAAGCAATCTTATTTATTAGTAACCCTACTATGGAAGAAGCTGCTGCATAAGCTCTGTACTTAGTACTCACCAGGACTGAGAGATTATTATAAATGTCCCCATACCAGAAAAAGCTTTCTTGGTGCTGTTTTCCTCCTGGATACCAGAGAATTGAGCCCTGGTACCCCAGGACCCAACATCTCTTGGTTAGTACTACTTCTGATTTGAAGGAAGCTGTTGGAAACTCAGCAACACCCCTCTCCTCATGCTTGCAGTTCAGTGCACACCTAGAAGCAAAACATCATCTGGCAGATTTGCTGTATGGGCCATGCTGTTGAGCCTCAGTAACCAGTCTTGTGCATATCTCCACAGCAGGAAAATATATCGCCGCATTAAAAATACATTACAGCTTTGTTTGGTCCTTCCAAGAACAGAGGGATAAAAATAGATGGGGAAGGGAGGAGAGTGGCAGGGATTTGGGTGGTTTGCATTTGGTCTCTGGCATAATGCTTCATTTCCCGGCATTTCTGCCTGTGAATGGAGAGGGTTCCGTCTGCTCGTGCCCCACATCCCTGCTGTGCTGCGGGGAGCGTGATGGGAAGCTTTATCAGACCAGGAGGAGCTGCTTCACGGTGCGATAGCAGCTGGGCCTGGTAAGGAGCGAGGAGGGCATGGGTGGGCTGTGCAGGGGTTGAGTCATAAACTCTTGATCCCAGATCCCCCCTTCTGCCACCTCCCTCCGGAGGGGATTGTTCTCAGCTTCTCTTTCATCTGAAGAAATAAGATATTTCCTATTAGCATTCATCTCAGTGCCAACAAAAGATCTTCAGACTAGCAGTTCTGAAGCACAGAGAGATTTGTCTCTTAGAGAACATGTAAAAGGTATTATTATAAATGTGCAAAAGAACAAAAACAAGCTCGCTGCTAAAATGTCGATAATCATTTAGTCCTCTGAATAGCGTACAATCTGATCCCTCCCCATATTCTCAAAGTACAGCAGAAGAAATTATTTAATTTGGGAGTCCACACTGAAATGACGTGCCAAGCTGAGCCATAGAGTAAGTTTTCCACTGCTTCTTCTCTTGTTCCTTGCACTTTTTTTTCCTTCTGAGCTTCCTGACATCCCTCCTGAACTCTCTGCATGGCAGAGAGCAATGACCTTCTCAGCTTTGAAAACCTAGCGGCCATTGCTATAACAAAAATATAATTCTTCTGAAGCACCTCTTCTACATGGTTACCTTAAGGCTGAGGTGCTGCATCGAGTAGCCTCCATGCCTCCTTCAACTTGTCCTGGAACTGCAAAGCCATCAGCTTTTCAGAAAGCTGCTTCTTAAACTGTTTCTTGGCGTTTGGTCCTGAACCCCTGCTATTGCATCTTGGGTTGTAGCATAATCCATGGAAGGGAGGCGGAGGCGGCTCTCTCTTGCACTGTGAATGACTGCGCAAAGCACAAAGTACGGAGCAGCGGAAGCCCTCACCTTCTTTGGGTGAAGCCCCAGCTTGCAGGCTAACTGCTGCCTGTTAGCTATGATAAGCTTGTGTTTGACTAAACAAAAGGAGTAAGAAAAAAGTGGCATATTCTCCCTGCAGCTGTATGCATTTACTTTATTTACCTTCTGTAAGTGTCAGAACCTGCTCTAAAGACTGATGGTTTTGAGGACAGAATTACAGACCTATGGTTGTATGGACTCTGTCTTTCCCCTCCCTTTCTGCAGACGCTGTATTATCTCATCTCCACTTACACGCTACCATACCTGATTTGATAGATGTATTTAAAATACTTGCTGCCCTTTCATGTGGTTCTTCCAGAGCTCTGCTATGGAGATGAGCTTGAATATACTACTTGAATTCATCATAGCTTGCATTTTAGCTCTGGTCATTTCCACTTCAATTACATTTTCCCCATTACCTGGTCCTGCCTTTGCTGCCGTGGTCAACAGTAAGACAGACTGAGGTAATTATTTGTATTGAGGCCTGAGTTTCTATGGGACTACACTCCAGTGCACTTGCATGAAGGACAACCTGTTAACACTGAAATGATGTGGTTGCAGACAGATTTATAGAAGAGGAATAGATTAACGCAGGTAATTCAGCCTTGACCTCTTCAGTTCTCATTACTCTGTGCCCGCCCAGCGCTTCTGCCCACCTCTTTCCTTTTTAAATGAGATCCAGTAACTAATAGTGAAATTATGGCAATCTGCTATATGAAATTTGTGATTATTTGCATTTAATTAAAGGCTTCTCTTGAGAAAATGAAGGGCGGCTTAACCTCAGAGAAGCCTCTACATCTCCAGTAATTGCTTCTAATTGAAGTCTTTAGAGTTTCCACCCCACCACAGCAAAAGGAAGAAAAAAAACCCCCAAGCCTGAAAAGTTTACTCCCACACATGGGGGCCCTGAAAATTATTTTATCCTATGCAATTAAGGTGACTGAGGGTCCTCCTAAATGATTCTTCAGTGTGGGCTAACCAGCTAAAATTAAAGTTTAATTACACAAAAGCCTGGTTTGTAGTGTGTTTATAAGAAGTCCAAGGGCACAGTCCATCCTCCTGAGCTGGCTGGGCTGTATGATGGTGTGCCCCGCAGACGGGCACAGGGGGTACAGGTGCACGGGTCTTGCCTGAGTCCTCCTGATGGTTTCATTTCCATCATGGGTTTCTGGTTTTGTACAGTTGTTGTTGACTTTCGATGATGTTTTGGTGGTTCTAGGAAAAAATTACAAGCCTTTTGGCTTGGTGTGTCCTGCGAAGCATAGGAGAGGGGGTCTGCCAGCTTGAGGTATGTGGGGCTGAGCAGCAGTACTGCCTCTGGGGTTGGGAACACCTCGGACATCTCCCTGCTCCTCCACCGGTACAGGCCTCCAAGGCCACAGGCTTAGTCTTTGTTGGTGCGAGAAGTGGATCTTTCTCATGCCAACGCCTTGCCCCAGTAATCCTGGGGCACGGTAGCGTGCCCCGAAAGCAGGCATGGCATGTTATAAACCACCCATCTGCGGCACGGGTGTTAGGCACCAGTCCCGCTCCTCTCGCCGAGGTGCCGCGATGTCCGTTTGGCACAGAGAGGTGAGCTGTGGCCAGAGGGGTCTGATGGGAGCCGGCGGGTGCCCTGTCTGGGGAGGAGCGCAGCACCTCGCATTAAAGCCCCCGCCCCAGGCTCAAGCGTGCAGCACTTCAGTTACACGTTCTGCCTAATTGCGACTATCAGCATTTCCATGCCACTTCTGGCAGCACAGTTGCTCTGATTGTACCCTTCAGCTCTGTTAAAATCCCTCCTCGTATTACGGATCTGAAAACAGGCATGACAAAAATAAAAGTGTGTATGTTGTAGCAGCAGACGTGGCCATCTTCTACTGTTTATTCTCTCCACTAAAGATGCCAATGTTGAAAAACATGAGAGCGTTCTGCTGTCCTTTGTTCTTGCTTTGTTCATTAACGCCTTGTATCACACAAGTCAGCTGGAATGTGCATCTGATTTCTGCTTGTTATTATCCTGGAGGTTCTCTTTAATGTGCACTGAAACACATAAAATGTCTAGATGGACTGAAATCTTTCAGAGTGACCTCTTGGAGGTAAATGTTAGGAAATGGAAACGTCATTGTTTGTTAGCAGTAGATTTGTCATATTTTTTGAAGTTGCAGCTACAGTTGAATATGTGAAAACTTGTGTGACCTGCCTCTGTTATTTCTTAGGAAGCAAACATGCTTGGCAAAGCGCACCTCTTCATTTTAGACCAAAAAAAAAGTGCTTCAGTTCTGTATGCAGAGCCCTGAAATACTTGTATTTTGTGTAGGTGCAAATCATATAGACGTGTGTAGGTGCTAATTTTGATTCAGATTATTTAGTAGGGTGGTATTGTTTCTGACAACAAATATTTAATCTTTCAAAAAAAGATGTTAAAGAATTTTGTTCTAGGAAACTAGGAAATCAAGTGCCTTTTACAGTCTTAATTTCCTCTGCATGCTAGAAAGGGAATTCCTGCTAATTACGTATTTGTGCACACAAACTGCTTCTGAATCTAGCACTTAGTTATGGAGAGATGTCCCCAACAGCGACTGACAGAAGGTTTGCAGCAAAACCTTGTGAAGGGGAGGAACTTTAGCCTGAGCAGCTGATGGCTGGGTTAGAGGAAGATTGGGTGGATCCCAGCAGTTCTGCTGTGGTTTTACAGAGAACTGCGTTGTCTAGAAGGGAGAATGATTCAGTTCACCAGCAGGTATAGATTATAAGGCAAATTTCATCTTTGTTTGAAGTTACGTGTCAAGACCTATTGACCAAAGATACCTGTCTTTGTTAGTATTATAAAGGATTCAGTCTTGTACGTTGCCCAAAAAAACCCCTGTGTGTTAGAAGGCAGATGTGTTTAATTCCTTTCTTCTTCCCAGTGGACCTACGTTTCCTGCCATTACACCTTCCTTCTAATAGGAAGCTTTTCTGCAGAACAGTTTGCCTTGTCAGTCCTTTTTTTCTTTGAGCTGAGAATGAGCAGCTTTTACATATTCAGGGCTAAAATAACAATTATCTGTATGGGGAGACTGAGGCCAGTAAAGACCCCAGTGCCACGGTTGTGCTTGCGATGTCGGGAGCCCTGCGAGGCAGCGGGAGCCGGGGCATCCTGTGCTCCCTCGCCCGCAGGAGCAGCACCGTGGTCATGTTTCCCATCCTCCCAGGTACCAGCCAGAGCCACTCACTGTAACTCGTAAGAAATTTGCACTCACCAAAACAGCATTAAGAGATTCCTTTACAGGAGCAGTCTGCACGAGGGAGCGAGGGTACGGCCTCCCACTTGTCGTGGTTCAACCCCGGCCAGCAACTCAGCACCACGCAGCCGCTCGCTCACTTCCCCCCCACCCAGTGGGATGGGGGAGAGAATTGGGGCAAAAAAAATAAAACTTGTGGGTTGAGATAAGAACAGTTTAATAGGACAGAAAGGAAGAAAATTAGAATTACAATAATAACAATAATAAAATCACAATAATAATAAAAGAATTGGAATATACAAAGTAAGCGATGCACAATGCAATTGCTCACCACTTGCCGACTGATGCCCAGTTAGTTCCAGAGCAGCGCTCCTTCCCGGCCAGCTCCCCCAGTTTATATACTGGGCATGATGTCCCATGATATGGAATACCCCTTTGGCCAGTTTGGGCCAGCTGTCCTGGCTGTGTCCCCTCCTAAATTCCTTGTCCCCCTCCAGCCTTCTTGCTGGCTGGGCACGAGAAGCTGAAAAGTCCTTGACTCAGTCTAAACACGACTTAGGAACAACCGAAAACATCAGGGTGTTATCAACATTCCTCTCATACTAAACCCAAAACACAGCGCTGTACCAGCTGCTAGGAAGACAATTAACTATCCCAGCCAAAACCAGGAAAAATCTGTGCTGCAGGTGGGGTCAGAGCCTGGGGCTGGGAAGGCAGTTAATTCCATTTTGCCTGTAGAGTATGCTAAATAAACATGGAGTAGCCAGTTGTTTGATGCATGGCTCGGTTCTCGTCTTACAGGGATGTAAATCCGTGGCATCACTTTGGGGTTACACAGGTATAAATGAGAGAACACGCTGGCAGCGTACAGCTCCAGAAAGCAAGCTGCAAAAGAAAGGGTTTTAAACTTTGAAATATAGACAAAATCTGGGCAATTGGAAAGAAGAATGTGTCCTAGTTTGGGGTTTTTTTGGTTTGGTGTTTTTTTCCCCCATAGGGAACAAAAGAGACTGTTGCTTTGGGTTGGTAATAATCTGTAGGGTGACACGTTAAATGGATTTCCCTCACCTGTTAAGTTTGTCAGTTTAAAAGAAATACATAGATGCTGTGAGAATTTGTGCAGTACAAAACACAGACAAGGATCCAGGAAAGCTCTGTAGACAGAAATAGTTCGAAACTACAAATTTGTGCTCCAAAGCCATACAGAAGCAGGCTCCCAGCTTTGGAAACATGGCACAGGAACCTGGAAATGGTGGACAATTGTACATGAACCCCAGTAAATGAGAGTAAACTAATCTGTAGTACTCCTTTCTTTCTTTCCTTTTCCTCATTTCATGTTTTCCTGTTCTTAAAATTAATCCAAAGAAATGTGAAGTTAAATGACTAAATTCACTGCTCAGTCACAGTTATCACTGATGTTCGTATTGGATGAGCTAGCTAAAATGCTTACTAAAAACAGGTGAGAGATGATGAGATTCATGGTGGGGGAATGACCACTGTTCATCCAAACTGTTTTCAGTAACAGTACGGGGAAGGGAATACTCTGGTGCAATCTGTAGTCCTTGTTTTTGTTTTAAAGGTCCCTAATGAGCCATGTGTGCAATGCATTTCACCCTGGGAAATCCCACTGAAATCTGGTACTTGGATTTCATTTCTTGTGCTGCTATATTTAGAGCAGAAATCAGATCTCCCAGCGTGACTCCTTCTGGCTTATAGAAGCCCTGTGAATTGTCTTAGTAATATACGCTAATCGGTTACCAAAACTGCCAGCCCCTCATGGAAATCCATTAAAACCATAAAAAGTGGAAGCAGAGCAGTTGCCCATACTTTCAGGCTGCAGTCAGGTGGCAGTAGCCGGTCATCATGTCTGTGCTGTGAGGTTGAAGGACGGATGACCTCGATGGATGTGGTGTGGTCTTCATTACTGTGGCCTGTTGCTCAGTCGCTGTTTTGCTGCACCTCCTTTTTTTATCCTATGGATAAGGAGTCTGATCAGAGGTGTCTCCATTGAGTTTTAATGAGTAAATTAGACTTTTTAAAAATTTGCAGTTGATGGTAGTCTCAGAACGTGCATGTTCCCTTCCTCACTGTCCATCCATGTTCGCTAGTAAAAGTAACAGGTGGTCTGATGTATTTTTTTTAGTAAGTTCCCATCTTTCTTGACCTTAATTCCGTTAAGAATCATTCACAGCCGTGCCAAGTCAGGCATTCAACATCATCTTGTTATAATCAAAGGAAAGAACCTTCCTTTTCAATACAATATTTTTCCTGTGCTGATGCCTGCCAGCCCAGCCGTACCCAGATTTCTGCAGCTGAAGTGCCAGGATGGTCCATGCTTTGTGTTACAGAAATGTGGTGACATGTATGGTTTTAAATTATGGCAAGGAAGAGAGGTAATACACGTCAGTATTTGCAGTGTAATGTGAGAATATGGCATTTTTATATTCTGGTATTTTGAGATGTATTTCAGGTATTTCATACCCTTTCCATACTTGTCTGTATAGGAAAAAATCTTTAAAACTTAAGAGCAACGAAGTCACTACAGCTTGGTAGAAATGACATTCAAAATCTACTGAATTAACCAGAGAACATGTCCATCCTAGCAGCTTTTTGTTATCTTTCACAGTTTTTTGATAGGGATGTAATTTTCAGTAATCACTCAGAAAGATGGCTGGATATTTTTTCTATTAAATTCTGAAGGACTTAAACCTTTTCTGGCTTACCTTTGCTATTTTTCATGTTTATATACAACAGTATAATGCATCAGCATTTTTATATGTTTCCCATATAAAAATGAGCCACACTTATAGAGGCTGTCAGACTTTCTATTCCACAGAATAACTGGAGCATCACTGAAAGTTGACACCAGCCTAAAAATCACATATAGATGCTGAAATGTCTTATTTTATGGCCTTGTTGCTATTTAATAGCTCAGCTGTGCCCTTTTCTTAATTTACTGTCGCTATCCAGAAGTACACTAGTGTTGGATGATGCTGCTGCAGAGGTCCTAGGGTAGCTCTGCTGCTTTTGTGGGTGCCCTGAAGTCAGCAAAGCTGCACGTTGGCTAAGGAACTGGCCAAGCTGCCATAATTAACTGGTGAGTTAGAAATGGTAAGGGGACCAGTTTACAGTGCTTTAACCTTCTTTCAGCAGGTTTCTCCTACCAGGGATTGGAATATAAAATGATTACTTTTTTGCTCTCTCCTCTGTATTTAGCCTCAGGAGGTTTCTGATAGGTTTTGGCTATTAAAGACAGCAGTAAATGCCTAGCTGGAAGATATCTGGCATTCATAACCTTAAGGTATTTAGGAAATCATAAAAGCTTAATGGATTTCCACCCCACCCCCCACCCTCTTTTTTTTTTTTTTTTTAAGAGAATTGCTACAAGAGCAGAAGGCGCTGCCTGCCTTTCAGGTGAATTCCACTCAGGATGATAAATTATGTCTGAACTGAACCAAACTGTTCCTAATGGCCCTAGTCAAAAGGCCCATTACAGGATGTCTAACTCACTTAAATTCCTTTCTGCTTTAAATCGTTAATGATTAGGTATTTTAGGGCTAAAGTGGTATGCACTTAAAGGGCACTTTGCTTTAAGGTTAGCCAAACTTAAAAATGAGCACCTGAACTGCGGTATACAGACTCGCTTGACTGACCTGCTTCTGGCGATGGAATTAGGATATTGTCTTTACAGGTGGGTAATTTTGCGGGGATATTTGCAGGACACCAGGAAGGTTTATGGAAAAGGAAGCAGAGGAGCATTTTGGAGCAGAGAGAAACAGCAGCTTTGGCTTGCCCTTGTGGTTTTTAAATCACACTTCTGATATTACAGAGAGAAAGTTTATTTGTCTTTCGTTATGACATTTGGAGAAGTAAACCATACAGTGACAGGAAGGACATTTTCCCAAAGGAACGGCTGGTAAGTTGTAAGTCAGCAGTCCTGTAGTGACTGATGCAGTTACTTGCTTTTATCATGGTTTTGCAGCAATGAAGGTGCTAAATCTGTCTAGTAATCACAAAGATTTGGACTCCTGTCCAGTTCTGTGCTGCCACCTGGCCGGCTGCTGACCAGTGAGCGATGACACATGCTTATCTGTAAGGGTGTAGAAATATGTAGTAGATACCTGTTCAGCATCATCAGCTATAGGAACTTCTCAATTTCTTAGAACTTTTAACATCTCCTGGCAGTGAATCTCAGAAAATTCCAAGTCACTGTGCAGAGTATAGGCACTTACAGTACCTATGTACTCACAGCAGTCGTGCTCATGTGGATATTAATGCCTGCAGGTCCAGTTTTGCTTTCATTAGGCTCGTGGATGAGTTTATTGGACTTGAGGTTCGCCTTCTAATCCTTTTCCATCAGTGTCATCCATATGCTGATTCAGCGATTACACACACTGTCTTCTGCTCAAGCAAAATCAGACGTGACCTTAAGATTCAGTGTCTGTGATCCGACTCACACACATCTGCCTTCGGTCTGGGTATTGATTCAGGGCCAGCAAGCAGCACACACACGAGCAGATACTGAGCAGAAATACCAGGACTGGCCCCATAATAAAACGTATGTGCATGCCTGATGTATGCGTATAGAAGTGGGTAAGCTTGCAGAGAAAGCTGAAAGAGCATGTTTTCCAAAATATCTGCGTTGCTCCTTGGGGTGTGTAGGCAGGTTCCAGGCATCTAGAACCGTAACACTGCCATCTTCTGTCATTTTTATTGCAGAATAAAGGATGTATTCTTTACAAATTTCAAAATACCCATTTTCCTTTGTTTTTTCCCCTCTTGATGACATAGCTCCCCACTGGGGATTTTAAGCAAACATTGTTCCCAGCTTGTTTGGGATGCTGCTAATGTGAATTCCTGGCCCAGTGCACTGCAAACGTCTGGCTCCTTCAGAATATTTCTGTTCCCCACTGTGTCTCTTCCCCTTTGATATCTGATGAGTCAGCAGGTCTTTAATTGCTGTTCCTCTTAGCTGGGAGTGCTCTCGTTCAATGTGTTAAATATTTGATTGCCCCAGCTTTCCGGATAGAGCAGGGCACACGCTGGGACGTACAAACTCCCGGTGCAAAACCTGTTGCCCCTCCAGACGGCAAGCTTGGGAGCTCAGCCCGAGGCCGTGTCTGGGAAGAGTCGCCTGGAGCCCGTGGGGCCTGTGGGGAGCCGTGCGGGCCAGGTGGCTCAGGCTGCTGGGAGGCAATTGTGGATGGCAGCAGCCATGCTCGGGAAGACTTGCTGCGGGAGGGTCTGCAAGTCACCTGGGAGGCCCCTGCGTGGCCAGGAGGCGAGCGTGGCAGTGCGCGCTGCTCTCGGCTTGCTCCCGGGACTCCGTTTTGCGCTTTTTTAAAGCAGCAATGGAGACATACCCGCTGGGATACTCCTGTGCTTGGTGGGTTGTGGAGTGTGCCTTC
Source organism: Sagittarius serpentarius (assembly GCA_034782735.1). Lineage (NCBI taxonomy): Eukaryota > Metazoa > Chordata > Aves > Accipitriformes > Sagittariidae > Sagittarius > Sagittarius serpentarius. The sequence goes on along the minus strand of JAVKLA010000042.1, from coordinate 13,071,568 downwards.
AGGGACTCGGTAAGATGGGATATTATAGCCAATAAAATTATCTTCTTGTAACTTTCCTGAATATTATGCCTGTATTTCATACTCAGTGAGCTGAAATAAGGACACTTTTTATAGCACTTTCCAAGTATTTTAAGTGAATGCGTTGTGTAGGGACAATCTGTTGCGTCTTGCATAAGAAAGCCTGGCTTCCAGGTAAGGCTGGCACTGCCACTGGGCAGAGTCGGGTCTTAGCCTTGCAAGTAGCTCGTTGAGAGGAGAAATCCAGTTCAGCATTCACAAGCATGCAGCAGCGCCTGCTCACAGAAAGCTGGGACGTGCTGACTGTAAATGCCTCCGTGCTTTGGGGAGGTATCTCTCCACACGCTGCTGCGTAGGGGCCTGCAGACTCTCACATCATGGCAAAGCATGAACGGTCCCGAGGATCATCAGCAGTGTAGGTTTGAGGCAGTAGCTGCAATGCAGTCTTTGGAGGACAATATCCCAAATGTACCTCTCTGCATCTGCCTCTGGGCTTCGTATTCCTCTGAAGTCTTGCTGCCTCTGCATTCCTAGTGGAACGTGGAGTTGTATTAGGAGCAGTATATAGAGGAACACCGAGAAATGCAAAGGGCAGCGCACACTTCGCACACACATTCAGTCGCTTCGCTTGTGGGTGGTGCTGGAGAGAAGAAAGAGCTTGATCAGAATAATGGGGAAAGGAAGAGCCCTACAGCCTCACTTTGTTAATCTTATTAGCCTGGTCCTAATGTAAAAGAAGCTGCTGCAATGCACATGCTCAAGCAATGGCATGAAAAAAATCACTGAAGTTTCCCTCCCACTGAGTCAAAGAGAAGCAATCTCACTCCCACTGAAAGGATGAAATAAATGTAGCTGCTATTAGAGCAGAGCAGTGAACACCAGAACTATCATTTTGTAGAACAGACCACTTAAACGGACCTTTAGGTTAAGAAAAATAGGTGCAGAATAAAATTCTGTCCTGAAGCAAACTTGGCTGTACTGCGGCAGTGAGATGGAGGAACCCTATGAATAGATAAGTGGCGTTTTCCCACATTATTCACAGTGCCCACTTGCTGAACAAGTGGAGCAGAAAGTTCTCAGTGGATGAGGAATGGGGAGAGAACAGTCCATCTGCCTGGAGCCTTGAATTCCGCCAGACCATTAATATCAGGGATGTTTATGACCTTCCAGTCAAGCAAGGGAGAATAACTCATCAGCAGTCAGGTTCCATCCAGCTAATGTTTCCAAGATTAAATGCTAACTTGCAGACCATATCCGATTGCCAATTTTATGGTGAACCCTTTCTGTCGTCATAATTTTCAGTGTTCGGGCCGCTGCAGGTTTCGAGCTCCCTCGTGTAAGTTATGGTGCTATGTTGAAAGAGGAAGCTGGCAAGAAGTGTGGGAGAGCTTGAAAGTCTTCCTTTGCTCTGAACAGTGCAGACAGTTCCTGCTACGATGCCTTGTGAAAGCCGTCCTTCGTTTCAGTGTCTGGATTCAGCAGATGCCCTCGATATGAGACAGTCACCCTTGTGTCGCTTCAGCCACATACAGCAAACCAGGAGCTCAAAGCCGGTGGTCCTGCCTGGACTATGTTACGCGACTGGTGGGGCAGCTGGTCAGTGAAGAAGACGCTACGTGGCCTTGGTGCCAGATTGGCACTGCAAGGCTTTATTTTTTGAAGTATGCCACTTACAGATTTGGCCGATATCTTCATTAATGGAAACCTTTTGATGGTCCAGTCCTGTCCGAGGTAACTGAGCACACAGGGAAAGCTTAGTGACTGTCAGCTTTAAGCACAGGCAAAAGCTACAAGCTTTTACAGCAGTAATACCTACTGTGTTCTAGATTGGAAAATCAGGGAAAGAGTTTGCCACCATACACAATCACCTCAGCTCTCAAGAGTGGATTTGTAATGGCGGTGGGCTTCCAGTCACCTACTCAGTGCCCATGTCGGGGAAGACTTCCATAGAGCCAGTTTACCTGTCTCCTGTTGATAAAAATAATTGGAATTATTGGACCTTCAAAGCTGTGGAGAAAGTAACGGATGATCAGCTACACTTCAAATGAAAAAGTAACCTGTGGAATAATTACTGCCAGTCAGCCCAAGCCCAGCTGTGGAATATTAATGGTTGCTTGATAAGTCTATACAGAGCTCTCAATCATCCTCCTAGAGAGCAGCACAAACCCAGCAAACGGCTCAGGATTTGTAGTCAGCCAAATTATTGACAGGGGCAGAATAAGATGTTCTAATGTGGTATTTGCTATAAGCAAGTAACAGTTATTGGGTCCTAATGGAAAACTTTTTCTTAACTTTTATAAGTTCGGAGATGATCTGTCTTATGCCTCTCCAAGCACCCACCGTCTCGTGGTGGACAAGCGATGGCAGCCTTGTGCTCTTCAGATCTATGCACAGAGCTGCTGTAAAACTCAGCAGTGTGTGACAGTCTTAGAGAAGAAAAAAATTGAACAGAGGGCTTTCTATATTTAACACTAACCCGCGTGCCTTAGAAAATGTTTGAACAGAATGTATAGAGCTCAGAAAGACTGACAAGAAGTGAGCTGCCACCCTGATCCAGCAAAGGACTGCGCTTCAGGCGTGTGAACAGTCCCGTTTGCTTCAGAGAGACTTTGCATAAGCTTAAGCACTTTGCGAGATTGAAGTCTACTGAGTAGGAGTTCATAAATAAAAAGAGAAATCTCTGCACTGTATTTCTCTTCCTGAGCCTTTGAACTTAAGGGAAGTTCAGCTTCAAAACGGGGAGCCAACCAGGGAATGAACACAGGCTGCTTTGATTAGAAATGCTGCAAAGCTTTGATCGTGCCATGAGATATGGGCCTCATGCTGCATTTATTAATGGGAATGATCATTTTTTTGGTGTCTTTTCTCTGTCTGCCTCCTCCTGGTCCCAGCAGATCTATGCATCTCAGTCTCCATCCTCCCACATTGCCTAGACAGTGCCAAACCTTAGAGAAGAGTCTGGTTCGTCTCTGAAGGGGATTTCAACTTTGTGATTGGGGTCTGCCTTCACTTTATGTTGCAGAAGAGGAGACAAATAAATCGAAGCATGAAACAGGATCTGCAGGTAATCTAGCAGGTGTGAGGGAAAGCTCTTCCCAATTTTGTGTGAAGGTCAAGTGGCGAATGGAGGAAGTGGACCAAAACCATGACGTGTCCTCCTGTGTTTCTGTCTGCCCTACAGAGTCAGGGAGAAAACATCCCCTACGTAACGTGAAGGACTGTGACTGATTGGCCTTCGTGGGCTTTGTGGGCACAGATGGTTCTTTCTTTGGGCACTGCCAGAGTAGGGTGTACATCCATAATAAATGAACACTGAGCAAAGAGAGAGAAACAAGAAGGTATCAGTACCTGTCTGTGTCCCCAAGATGGGTGTGGGGACCTGTTTCTGTTATCGATCTATTTTGATGTCTAATTGCAAGGAGGAGGGAAGTTCCTTAGTGTCTTCTGAATAGCCAAGAGAGAGAATTAGGATCCTTCAGAAAATAATTCAGGGCATCTAAGTTATGCTTCTGCACTGAATGGCACTTGGAGGAACATCTCTAGCCACCTAATTTAAGCACATAAGTTAGATCCTAAATTTAGTTAGCGTGAATATTCCCAACGCACCAACTTCAGAAACTTCTTTTTAAAACTAGGAAATTCTACACTCAAAACTGACTCTTTTCACTGCAAGAGTTGAGGGATTTGGATCTCTGTAGTCACCCTGTACAGCTTTGAATGTGAATGGTTTTTGACTCCCTGAGAAGCAAGTGGCCCAGCCATCACACTGGATAGTGCTGGGGTTCCCCTTCTCCCTGCAGCTCTACAGCTGGCCTTCTGTGTAACCTCACATCATTTCTCTGGCCTTTTTTTCTCCTTCCTAAACCCTTGCAGGTTGCCACTATGAAATTTTTTGGAAGGGACAGCTTTTGCATAGCAAAGTGCATTATTATTATTAGGTTTGTCATTATCATGTTTATCTACATATATCATAGCAAACCTAGGCTCAGATTTCAGTATTAACGAGGAGACTCCAGCCTTAGTAGTCCATTTGTTCAATATGGAGCAAGTAGTACAATAAAGACAACTTTGCTGTTCTGGGCAGCATGGGCTAGAGGAGCAGAGTCTTCCAGTGTCTGCAGGCAATGTCAGAAAGCCTGTTGAGCCACATGTTTGAGATGACTGCTCTAGGTATTATTGCATTATAAATAGGAGCTAATAATAGTGGCATAACAGCAAGGTACTCAGCTGATGTAAATTGGAAACTGTAATTCCGTAAAAGTTAATGGAGCTCAACTGATTTACACTAGTTGGCTGTCTGGCCCCTAGCAAATGATTCTAAATCTGATAAAATTAAATGAGAATCAAAGCTCCCTCATATAAGAGAATATTAGACCCTATCTTTGCTGTCAAGACTTTTACACAGCTGTCAGCTTTGTAGCCGGGGCTTTAAGATCTTGTTTTAAGTTCTTGATTTTATTATTTGATATTTTTTCACTTCTCTCTCTTTTATTTTGTTTATTTTGTTAAATCTGTACTTCCCAAAAAGAAGTATTAGAAAAATCTTCCTTTTTGATGGATCATTAGGTGCCATTTGTTAGTATTCACAAGTTGTTGGCAGAGATCTTAAAGCCATTGAGATTTGTGCCCTTTAATTTCAGTTCAAAATGCAAATAGACATTGAAAACATCTGTTCAGCATCCATGTTGGAGAAGTCCGCAGCCTCAGTGTTTTTCCCTTGTTCTCCATAAACTACTGTAAATTTCTTTTAATATGACTGCCTCCAGCCTATAAATTAAAAAAAAAGCAGGTCTTCAGACCTAGCGAAGGTAAAAACTGAGCATTGAATTAGTTTGTAAGGTCTCTTTGCTGTTGCCCAGCTTGGATGTATTACAAGCTATGGGCTGACATGTAGCATGGATCAACAAGGTGACCGGTCCTAGGGAGGGTGACACAGCGGTCAGAAGTGACGAGCAGGTTTAGGAGAGGTTCATCCTTTGAAGATTTCTTGCTTGTCTCTCATCTACTGGCATAAATGCACAAATTGTTCCTTCTCTCGGTTCTGTCGCAAAGATCCAAACTGGCTTAAACACTCCTAATAGCAGGTTTTGGAAATCCAGACTGGCTTGACAGAACTGGGTCGAGGGATGGCTGGGTGTGCTATGCCCTGCGTGGGGGTGGACCGAGGAGCGGCTGAGTGTGGGTGTAAGGTGGCGACTTCGCAATCGCTCGGCTTTGTGCAGAACAGCACATCTGACCGCAGCGTCTGTTCGGAGGAATATATTTAGATTTGCTGGTTTTGAAACAGAAACATAATCTAGCAATTGCCCCATCAGTCGCTGTTGCACTCTTACCTATATGCCTGAATCAGAACAAAGTCACTTGAAATGAAAAAACTTCAATGCAAAACTTTCCTGAGAATTAGGACGACTGGAAAGAGCCACAGGCAGGATCTCTAAACAAGTTGCAGGACCGAGACTACTCAGAGGGGTGGAAAGCACTTCTCACTCGAGGCCGTGCTGCTGTGAATAGTTTTGGGTAGCTTCCACAGATGCTGATGTGAGATAAAATGCTAGATGTTTGCTTGAGAACAAGTGTAAAGCTCAAACCATAGATTTGTTTTCTTTAATACATTGCTGCATGCTGAAGTCTCCAATAAAGCAGAAGGTAAATGAAATCATCAAGATCATCTCTGCTGAATTTGATTAAAAATGTAATATGTGTTTAAAAATTCATGGCATGGACCCACAGTTGTTCATGCAGACATGCAGGCTGTAATCATAGAGCCTATGTTTGTTGTAGGAAGCCAGCATTAAAAGTTGCATCTGTCCTTGTTTGAGTTAGAAGGTCTTGGTGCACTTCTTTTTATCCAAAAACTTTCTCCCTGAATTCATCTCTTCGGTCAGTCCATTGTACAAACTGCTTCCCACTGTGTCATTTCTGTTTGATTCATTCGTAAAGCTGAAATCTCAGGGTAGACTTGAAAGAATAAAACATAGGCTGATTCACATATATTTGTCTTAATTTTGGTAGTGAGTTCAGAAAATCTACATTCTTTAAAAATACAGAGCGTTGGATTTCCCGAGGCATAAAAACCATCCCTAGTGTATCCTGCCATAAATCAGAAATGGCATCCGTCCCGGATGGAACAGACTCCATGCTTTTGGGTCCAAGCAGCAGTTGCAGGATGGACCGTGTTTCTCTTAAGACTCTCCTAATGTTCTAGTTTGTAGGTAAGCAAAGTTCATAATTGCTGCAAGTAAATTTAGAGTAAACAGCAAAAAAATATGTATATGTATAAAAGAAAATGTCATGTGCAAGCCTAATTGAAAATGAACCCTGCGTGGGTCCCTAGAAGTTATGTTACTGGTTTTTGTAAGACTAAGCAAAAATGCAGCGGCACGTTGCGCTAAGATCGTTGAATTACTTCGCGTGAGTAAGGGTAACAAGATTCGGACAACACTAGGAGGGAGACAGGCAAATTAATTTTCTTGGTGTGCTGCCTGTAACTTTCAAACAATTCTGGGAGACTCCTGATAAGGGCCGATGAGACTCGTTCTGGGAACAAAACGATGTTCACCAATCTGCGCGTTAACTCCGGCTCGGCACTCCACTTGTCATTATTCAATCTGTCCTGACGAATAACGCAGATAAAAGGATACTCTGGTCCCATGATGCAGAGGACTGATACACACAGTGAATCATAATCAAGCCAGGGACTCATTTTTTCCCTTTTTTTTTTATTATTTTTCAGGTAAGAGAAGCAGTTACCAGCTTTTAAATGGCATCATAAATTATTTGTTCTCTTTTGGCAAAAATGCTTACTTGCATCTCATAACAGAAATCATCTGGGCTTTTGTGAAATTATTTAAGACTCATTTTAGCGTACATTGTTATTTTTTGTTTAGCCAAGCTCTGGGCCAAGTGTAATTTACTTGATATTAATCAGTCCAGAGCTGTGAAATGGGCATATAGGACCAAACTGCTTTTGTGTTGTATTACCCAGTTTTTAAAAATGAATCTACAAATCCCCAACTCTCTCTCTCATCCTGTACTTCAGATCAATGCAAGTCCAAAGTTTTGCTTTGTAAGATATCATTTCCTTATTGCTAAATATACTAAGTATATTCCTAAGTTAGACATTGCCTCTTCTTATTGCATACATTTTAAGAAAAGCTTTTTTAGACTTGTGTATAATAAAGGTATTACACAGAATGCTTTTAGGACTTGTAATGCATCTCCAAAGACGGGAGAAACACATTTCGTCTTATTCCGACTGTAGTACAAGGGCTCCTCTACCGTCTTCCTGAAGGAAAGGAGTAAGAAGAGAAGTCAGAGCACAGCCCCTAGAAATCTGAGTAAATTTTCTTGAATATGTTTCTGAGTGAGTTTTCACGGAGCATCAGTTAACTGTGCGGTCTCCATGAACAAGCAACATATGGCATCCTTCTGTGCTGGTGGGGTTCGCCACATTGGCTTCAGTCAGCAGCTCTTGCTGCTCCCTTCCCTTTAGCCATTGCCTTGAACCCTACTGTGCAGCCCTCAGCTCTTCTGAGCTGATCCTAGAGAAATAAGATACCCCATTAAGGCAAGCATTAAGGAAGACATTGCCTTCTTTTTCCTGTGATAGAGAAATTGTATATTAATTTGTCTAGACCAAAGACATAAATATTTGATTTTCATGGAGTCACCATATTAACAAAAAGTATGCAGAGGTCACTTTTGTTTCTTTAGTTGAAATAAGCTAAGGCAATTTTAGTTCATCAACGCAGTTTTTGATTCTATTGGCACAGCTTTAAAATACATTTAAAATCTTGTTACTTGTGGTCTGTAAACAAAATATAGGGGGTTTTATCTAATTTATGTTGTCAAGAGAAATGTAATTTACATAAGAGATTTGATAGACTATCAGGAACAGCTATACTTTCAGAGAGAAAAGCCTATTAGATCTTAATCCATCTGATAAGCATATTACTTCCACCAAAGCCAAACTGCTTTCGTATTCTGTATAAATAAATCCATTTAGTGTAATTGATTATTTTACAGCAGGAACCAAGATAGATATTGTTGGAGGAGAATCAGCCTATTAGTCATGTTTTGGAGGTAGTTCTGGAGAAGACAGATTTCGATAAGCTGAAGCTAGTCTGAGCGATTTGCAGAGCAGATCACTAGCCAAGTTGTCATTGTGCAGCTTCTGTTCGCTCTCAAATATCGGCTGAGCTATTGTAGTTCAGTACAAGATAATAGCAGCAGCTGCACGCAGAAACCAACTTCGAAGTGATGTAGCGAGCTATCATCATGCCTTGGTCTGGAACGGTATTATACCTTTGGAAATTGTTAGGCAATCAGTGCAGAAAAGCTGCAAAAGGCAAGGTTCGTTTTGTTTCTGCAAAAGTGGGATTTACAGGTGCTGCCAATCCCAAAATATGTCAGGAATATTTGGTCCCTGGTCTGGGGCTACTCGGTGGGCATTCCGGTAGCCGGCTGCTCACCTGTGGTAAGGCGGGATGCCTCAACAGTGTTTTGACAAGAGTTGTCCGGGGCACAAGTGAGTTGAAATGGCCTTGCTGCAGTGCAGCAAAACTTATTTTATGGAATTTTTTTTAGTGTAATGAAAAGGTTAGCGTGAAACTACTTTGTCTGTCTGTTTTGTCTTGCTCTTTACTCCTTGTCCCTGCTTTTTTTTTTTCCTTGCCTGTGTATTACTTTTTTTCCTAGCTGCATGATTACACATTCGCCTTTAGTTTATTACATTCCCACGGCAAATGGAATCACACACTTCTCGGTGAAATGTGTTACTGCCAGAGAGCACGCAGCCGTGTTTTTCTGTGAGGACTTCTAAAGATTCTGTTTAAAAGAGCAGGCTCTGTTTAAGCATAAGTATAATCCATGTGTGGTGACATTTCAAGGTTACGGAAATCCAGAATTGGTTTTCACACTCAATATTTAAGCTTCAGCAATGGGAACAACTGTTGTCTTCATTGTGGTGGGCTGCCACAGCAGGTTAATGCACCTTTCGCTTAAAATAATTGGAAAGGGTGATTCCTTGAGGCCATGCTAAACATGTTTTTAATTGTAGTATAAATATGTCATTGCCTTTCTAATTCAAGTTGTATATGCATGGAGGGTTACAGGGTGCCAAAGGGCCCACCATCATGTTATATTGCCCCTCAGAGCAGCCCTGAAAAATAGATATAGCCCTGCCGAAGTTGTAAAAGCTCTTTACTAACTCTCTTTAAGCAGATGAAGAATTAGCATTTGATGCACCATATTTCTTTATAAAAGCAGCTTTTTATTTGCATAAATTCCAACTGGCTTCCAGAGCAGAATGAACGTAAATGTAGTAGTTCATTACGAGATAGGGAAAGGACAATAATATAATGTGGTTGAAGGGGTTGAAATAGGATTTTTTTTTCTTTTTCATGGTAGTGCTGGGGGTTGTGCTGCCCACAGGCGAAGCAGTGCTTGAGACTGAAGTTTATATTTCAGCTAGGTTCAGTTATCGGAAAGACATTGAATGAGCTTCCTCTGCAACTGTGGCAGCAGCTCAGACCCATCTAATGAGCAAGAAGTGGTTCTGGAGAAACACTCCCAAGTGACATTCGAAAATACTCATTTGAACGGTAGCCAGGGGGTGTCTCATGAGTAGCCCATGGGCTCTTTGCAGAACACCTTGTCAAACCATTAGCAATGCCAAATGAAAAAAAGAAAAGAGCAAATTGTTCTCGTATTTCTAGGAGTGAGTTTGTCCCATCTCGCCCCATACACAGCCAGCTGCAGAACATGTTTGCCATTTGAAATCACAGCATACACTGAATTGTGACGGGCTGGGCTTTGGTTAGGGCTGTGGGTTGTTCTCCACCAGAGCAAAGCCGAATTGCAGGGCTGGCTTCCCAGGGACCCTGGTTCATGCTCAAACCTGAACTGTAAAGGTAAATCTCATTGCTGAATTCATTCTACTTGTCCCTCTGCTGCCTCTGAAATGCATTTCTTTCTTTATTTGTGTATTTTGTAAATGGAGCGAGTAAAACATAAGGTATGAAAAAGACTTATGAGTTCAGATCTTCAGCTAGTGAAATGGAAATGCAGTTTGATTAATTTTTATCAGAAAAATGCTTGAATGAAGGCACAGTGAAGACTTTTTTGGAGAGACTTTTTTTTTATATTACAGCCAAACCATGAAAATTTACCTTACAGAAATTTCAAAGGAAGAAGGTAAAATTAATCTATGCAGGGTGTTGTGTATGTCTTGTAGTCCCATTTAGGGCCAACGCTGGGTTTACTTGTTCCTTAGATTTTGAACGAGGACTTTCCGGGGAGGGGGGTAAGTTTCCCTCATCTACAGCCAAGCATGCAAATATAACAGCTCCAATTACAGATGCAGCTGTGTACAGATATGCACATTTTTGTTGGGAAATCCTTAAAACAAACTTCATGCAAAAATAAAGGGAAACCTGATGTGGTGATGGTCAGGGTAGTACCTGGCTGGTGGCATCCCCTGGAGTTACAGTGACTTTTCCTTGACAGGCTTTTGTGCTCTGTCCTGCAGGGAAGGGAAAACATGATAAAGTGACTCTGATAAGCAGTCATTGATTTATATGAGAACACGTGGATGAATTTGATTGGGATGAATACAGAATCAGAAATCAATTAATGACTGATTATTGTTTCTTCTGAAAATTGATTTCAGATTTTGGCAGCCTTTAGCAAATGTTCTGCCAGGTTCAATGAGCTTACAGTGTTAAAAATCAGGCAGGAATATGTACCACTTAGTTAGTCCTCATCTTTTGGTATAGTCTTAAATACCTGAAGTAGAAACAGGAGAACAGATCACACCTTTGCCATCTTGTGCCCATTTACACTTATTTTTTTATTTTCAGTCTTAATCATCTTTTCTTTCTAATTGTTTGTTAAAATGTGTGATACGGGTTTGGATGTGGATCTTTCGCCTTTTATACCTGCGGTCGCTGTGTTTAAGTGCTCATCTCTCTGTGTGAATTACAAAAGGGTTCATTATCAGATTCCAAAAACGTGTGCATCTTTTATTATACGACCCATCATCATGTTGAGGAATTGTTGGTTAATCCCACGATTTGCCTGATCTCTCCGACTATTGTGGGAAGGACAAAAGCGAGAAGCTTGAATTGCGGCCAGGAGGAACGGGCGAGCCGCGAGGCGAGGGTTGGGTGCGCTTCGGTGCTGAACGCCTTCTGCAAGCTTTGAGCCTTCCTGCCATTCAGGGTGAATTGAAAATATCCTGTACAGCTGAAGATGAGATCTTTTATACCCAGAGAAATGAATACACTAAATTCTAAAGGTAGTAATGACTCCAATGTGCTTATAAAGAAAGAAAGTAAAAATACTTACTTTTGAAAGTATGGGAACTTCGGAGTGGTGTTAGTAGGGAAGGAGAGCTCACCAGAGGAGCTCAGTGAGAGCTGTGAACATGTAAATATTATCCAGAAGCTCTATAAATGAGGGAAGTTGAACATGCCTTTGGAGACGGATAATTGTTAAATACACTAAACTGCTTTATGAAAACTATGAAAAGTTTTTCTTTCAGGAAGGAAGGAAGGGAGACTTCTTCGTAAATTTGCCTAAAAGCAAGAACTGCAGTCTCATGTGCAACACTGTGCCCTTTACATAGCCTAGGAAATCTTCTTCCATATGACATGAGCCAAAACCTAATGCAGCAAAACCTTATTCTAAATAAATATGTTTATGGCTGAACTGAGTAAGGTCTCAAAATTTTGAACTGTAGAATATGCTAAGCACGTAAGCAGAAACATGGATTCATTTTTATAATATATACAAATTTCACAATATATGAAAAGCCAAAGCGTTGGCTTGTGCCTGCATATTTGGTGAGTTTTGAAAAAAGCCTTTTGGCCATTTGGGGCCCTCAGCAAGGTGACAGTGCCTGTGTGCCCCTGCCCCAAATGGCCTGCCCGACCCCCTGCTTGCAGGGTCACTGCATCCCTCCCCACTGCATGCGGAGTTGCAGAGGTTGTGTTAAGAGTGCCCAGGCATGTTCAGGACTACCTAGTCATAAATTGTGCTTGCTTCTGAAATTTCTACCGGGACCAAAACTAGGTCCTCAATGTAAATATCTGTAAAAGCTTGGTGTTGCGATCCTTTTTGTGAGTTTTGTGATGCCGTGTAGATTATCACTGCTGCCCTATGTGCAAGTGCTGAAGCAAAACATAACTATTACTGTTGCTTATCAAGACCAACTGTAAATATGGAAACATTTATGCAGTGTACAGCATAAAAGCAAGTAAATTCTGAGGAGAAAAGGTTTCGGTTAGTTGTGAAAACAGAGGAGAAATGGATGTATTTACAAAGGGCACATAACATTCTTTACTTGTCAGAGGTAGGATATGGGTGATTGTCAGTTCCCAGCCTTGGTGAATTATGGTGAACTAGTGACAGGCTGAAGGTGATTCTTTCTTTAGGTGCCCCGCTGCTGGTCAAGCCCGCCTGAGACACAGTCTTCAGGCCTGGATGTGCCTCAGCAAAGCGTTCAGATGTATTTTCAAGAATTACCATATGCTAGCAAAGCCCAAAGGATAGGCTGTGCAGCTGAATACCACTTGTCCGCCACAAATGCAGGTTGATTCGTGTTAGCTTAACCTTGTGTAACTGCGGAATACTCTTTATAGTTACACAACTTTTATCACAAGTTACAAATATGAACAGGCACAATGAAATGGCTCAGAAGACCCTCACCAGTGCGTTTGTCTGTGCTTACTTACCCGTGTGCCTAAGTCTTTACTGCAGAGATTTAGATATGGATTTATCTGCCTGCGAACACCCAGCACTTAGCCATCCAGTCGGATTTTCTCTCAAAAATTTTAGACTACAACTTTTGAAAGGGGACAGTCAGAACTATCAATTACTTGATAAAGATAATGGCCTTTTCGGAACAGGGATAGTAATGAAAGTAATTACTAATGGGGTTTTGGCAGATTAAATGGACTCTGCGGATGATGTGAGATTTGGTTCTTCCCTGCGTCAGTATGGGTAGTGAAATATTTGGATGTGTTTTTCAGTGATATCTGTCAGGCTCTCCTTTTTATTTTCCATGTAGCCATTGACCTCAAGCAGTCCACGAATAAGAAAGAAAGAAAAAAAAATTAGTATCTAATTTAAAAGGCTGGACTATATTCTTGCAGTGTCCTCGGGGTTTTGATAGCACCTTTAAGGTCCAACTCCTCTTACTTAATAAATTCTGGATGTAAAACTTCACTTACTTACATCATATTAAAAAAACTTAGGAACATTAACTTTAAGGAGAGTCACTTCTACAAGCTCATTTTTCACTAACTTTCCTTGCTGTAGAAACATATATTACATAAGTGTGGAATGAAAGTTTTTGCCCTGTGGCAACGGAATATTACTTTTACTACTCTAACTTCAGAAGTGAGGCTATAATGCAGAGAAAAATGAATATCAATGTCACAGAACAGCCAAAATAATATTGAAGTGCTTTTTTAGCCCTACATTTCTGATACACGCTTTGATACAAGGAAGCCAGCACCTCAGCCATGCACGTGGGGTTGTGCCCTGTTGATCTTAAGCGCAGTTGCTTATCAGCTATGAGCACATAGAATAAGGCTTTCTGTTCAGTGGGGTGACCCCAACAGAAATGGGGTGTGCCGGACTGCTCGGCTCTATTAGGGATGTAAGGGATATTCTTCTAAGGGCCTTTGGAGAAAGAAAAGTATTCATTTTTGTGTGCTCAGGAGGAGTATGGATGCAAGAGAAAGCTGTGTTAAATGCAATGACATTACTGTATTTGCAGCAGGGCATGTAATATTTAACCTATGAGTTCACTTTCCATATTGTGTTCTTTTTTGCCTTCTGTTCTTCACGAACGTATTTGAATGAACATAACATCGAGCCCCATCAAGAGCATGGAGAAATCCTGCACCTCTTGCAGCATTCATGGCTGAGCTGGGCTGCCCCAGCTGCGTTGCTGCTCCCTTCTTTTCTCTGCTTTGCATTTTGCAGTAAATACCCTTTGGCCAGGCTGGGCTGGAGCAGCTGTGACATCGGTTTGAGCTGTGTTCAGTTGGCCACCGGGAGCTCCAGAGTGACTTGCAGGGACAGGTTGCCCCAGGCCAAGATTTGGCTGTGCTGGCACAGCCGTGTCCCACCGATGGCCTAAATCCCTCTGGGCTGCCGGAGCAGGGCCAAGAGGATACAGCACCCAGTGAGTCCTGACCCAAGTTTTTAATGATGCTTCCCTTCATTATACATTGCATTTCTTCTTGACTTATGCCCCACGGTATATATTATGTTGATCTCTTTTCTTGGCTTCTCTGACTGCACAGTGATTTGTCTTCTCTTGCTTTCCGGACCACTCGCAGAGCATGTCATTGTTACCTCCTTGTCTCCCCTTTTATTTCTTTTCATGTTGCTCTCCTTCCTTTTCTCTCTTACAGTTGTCTCATTCAATAACTCTCTCCCTTCCTGGTGGCCCGATTTGCCAAATACAACATGATAAAACAACCCTTTCGCAATATGTAGTGATGTAATTAATTTCTTCTGTTTCACAACTACCTTGAGTGAGCTACTTTTTATACAAAATTGATTTTTCTCTTTATGGTGACTGATGCTAGAGCCTCATCTTTTCCCAGTTTTAACATTTATGTGTACATCAGGGATGAATTAATAAAAAAGGTTTTTCCCCATTTTCAATGAATATTTTAAGAGATGCAGCATCCATATTTACTCCTGAGAGATTTGCATAAAATCTCACTGAAGCTACCCTATACTTTCATCAAATTTTGGATAACATTTCATTGCTGAACAAAATATATATGGTCCATTATACAGTAGTTCTAGGATATTACCACCTGAAAATGCAGCCCGTAACACATAAACGGTATCTCCAGTCAACCTTACCAGCCACCTCCTTGTCTGTCAGCTCATCTGTCCAGAAAATGTTCAGCCAAGTTCCCACTGAGATCAGCAACAAAGTTCTAGACTACCTCAGGTCACTTTGGATTAACGGTGTAATGAATTTAATTAAAATCTATTAATGTCACATTGGGCTTTTAGCCATGATTTTAAGAAATCATGGGGGAATCAAACTGCCAAAATTTCTCAAAGTATGCCTCAGACAAGTTTGAAAATGTAATGAAAAGTAATTAGAAGTACAAACAGAAAATGCAGTGGGGTTAACACTGCTGCGATAGACCGTTGGCTTAAGGAATCAGGAATATTACACATCTGATGTGAAATTTCCTTTGCCAAGTTTCAGGTATCCAAGGAGAGAGTTGTTTTAGCACATCCCACAGTAGGCATCTGACTTGGGCAGGATGAATCACCCTCCGGTGACTGCTTTCTATTTTCGTTGGCTGCAGAATTAACCTGAGCACCTTGCTGAGATTGTGCACCTAATGTTTAGGTGACTCATGTTTTATGGAGGTAATCTGGGCCTGATTTTGAAAGGGCAAGAGCACAGGGAACAAAATGTAACTTCCAGACTAAGGGCAAAATGCCATCCAAGTTATTTGGACTGTGTGTGAGTATCTTATCCCTTACCCAGCTAAAGAGAAAAGCACAAGAAAGTACTAAACAGCCTGACCTGATGCTGATTTCTAAGCTGAAATTTCACAGTTGTCACTAAAATGCCAATGCCCTCTCTGCTCTGTACATTCAGGTTGATTTATGGTGCTAAGATTTTTGTTTCAAACAGTCCTAAATTTTCAGATTGCTATCTTCACCAGCTTTTTGCAAACTTTGCTTTTACCTCGTCATGGACATGCAGAAAGGCCAAATCCTGATCCAGGCTGCTTTGAAGTGGTTTTGCCTGTGACTTTACTTTGATCACCCAGATTCTGTAATTTCAAAGATTAAGACATTTAGATTTATGAGGTGCGAGTTGCCAGCTTGCATTCGATGGGCTCTTTTGAAAATTGCAGAGGTGGCTACTGTTGGCCATTTACGCTGCTGGGAATATCCTATATGAGCTTCCTCGGATATTAATTCCAGACTAAATAGTTCACACCTGATACTGGAAGAAAACTACCAGCTTGTAACAAACCAGTCCCTTCACTGTGAACCATCAATGTGCAGCACTGGGAAATGAAATATGATATTGCCAGTTGTAATTTGAGAGCTCGGAAAAAGCAAACTGAGAGCAGTTATATGAATATTATGATCCAAGAACTCTGTTATCTACTAGGTGCATCCATATCGATAAGTGGTTATTATTCTGTTCTAGCTGGCTGACATTTGTGGTTTTCGGGATTTAGACTGGGGTTTTCCATTCAGTTAAATCAGATGTCTGCAAATAAGCATCTGTTATGTTTAAGTTTCCCGGAGCCTTTCTTTCAAACCTGTTATTTTCTCTGATTCAAATGCTTAGTTCAGCAGAGCCTGAAAATGAAAACAAACCCCAAATGGTCTCCACAGGATATTTTGGGAAAAAAACTCTCTGAAAAGATAAGAACAAACTATGACTGGGATAAAATGCATGTACCAATATTTATTATTTATCCAGAGCTTTCTAAAAAATCATTAACAGAAAAAAGTAGTTGTGGTCTGCTAAATTACACTGCAGAGGTCTTGAATTTCACTTTAGGTTCTTCAGTAGTCAGGAGGATAAACGGTGTGAGGGAAGACCGTGCTATCGTGCTTTCCCATCTCCAGGTTTCTTGCACATCGTACTGGTGTTCCCGTCTGCCGCAGGGGGGTGATGTCTGGGTGGGGGGTGTCCATGGGGCTGCCTCTGCCTCACCTCCCCGGCCCTCGGTGCCGTGGGCTCTCGGCCATGCCATGGGGAACGTTCCTGCTTGCTGGAGTGTCCTGTCTTGGTATATTCAAGGATGGCCTTGAAAGAAGATGCTCTAACCTTTCTGGCTCAGTTCTCTCTTGTATCGATTCAACTACTGGGAGCTGGGGGAAAAAAACCAATCTGTGGTGATGCTGAAAAAAATCAAATGGACCTGTAATAAAAATCCTCGGAGGCACTCTCTCACCCCATGCAGATGCTGGATTTCCTATAATGACATACATAAAATAACATGAAAGAAGAGGGTAGTGGAAGAGAGATTTTCATTGAAGAATGACATTTAATGATGCAAGACTTTAGGGTCTCTGATAGTGAAAGAACAAAGCAGGTGAAAGCAAAAAGTCAAAACAGCTGGAGAGTTTGTGATAAATATTGTTCTATAGCAGCTTCACTGGCACAGGTTTTCCAGGGCCTCATGTACCAAATTTACAGTGCAGACTTCAATAATTATCACCACAGATTTGAGCTGTAGATCTTCTCTGAGCTTATTCAGTAAAAATTTTATTTTAGTTGCGCTTTTACCTCTGCATTAGATGGAATCTGAACTGATGGCTGATGAGAGCAATCCTGGCAGGATCATTGAGCTGTGGACACTCAGTCACTGGTTTAGATGGTTTTTAATATAACGTATTTAAAATTTATTTAATTTTCTTTTGAAATTTATTTGAATTTATTTGTTTAGTATTTTAGAGGTGGATGGGGGTTGTTTGTATGAGAAGCCGGTCAGGAAAGAAGCAACGTGATATCACCATGCAAATAATTGATAACAGTCACAGTATTAGCAGGGTCTTTTGAATTGTCTTCAAGGGCCTCCTCTAATTGTCTCTGCAAACTGACTTAGCAAGATGGTTTCACTAAATTTTTTTTTTAGTGGCAGCTGCCTACCCAATTGTATATATTCGTTAGCTCTGGTATGATTTCGTTAACTGATGTACATTAAGTGCCTATTAAGCATGTCGTGCTTATGTTCCTAGACAAGCAATGTTGCATCTTCTGGTGAGCGTACTTATTAGCTCATTGGTCTGGATAAACTGGTTTTTATTTATATTTTCAATTTGTCATTACTTGTGAACTGTACCAGCTGAAGGATGAATGTAAAAAGGTAATTAAGCTGGTTAGGTTTAATTATTTTTTGTTTCAACTGTCTCTCAGAACCACAAACCTAGCCAACCAGGCAAATGAGCACTAATGAATGAAGCCACGTGATTAAAACATCTGTCACTGTCCTACCGGGTCGATTGAAAGCTTGGATTGGCTGCGCGCTCCAAGTGCGACGATTGCTATGGAAAGCCAAATAAGCCAGAGTTAATGTTCTTCTAATCCTTCGCCTGTTGAGTTGACGGTGATGGGTAGCAAACATGCACCAATGAGCAGTAATGAAGTCACTTTTAGATTGGTTTAGCACAGGTTTTTCAGGCTAATTAGGTAGATAAAAATGTTAATTTAATCAAAGGAACACGTATTCATTAAAGAAGGTGTGCAAGATAACTGAAGTAGCGAATTAGCTCAGTCAAGAGCTAGACTATAGCTCCTGACTAAATTGTCCAGATTATAAAAAGAATTATGTATTTATGGACAATTTTTTTTTTTTAAGGTACAAATCCATGCTTTTGTCTCTAGACATCACTGGATTTACATCAGGAATCAAAACTGTCTCCTTGTCATCATGTATATTAACTGGGGGGGGGGAGGGTGGGCGGGATGGATAAATTTGA
>JAVKLA010000042.1:13033892-13052952 GCA_034782735.1 Sagittarius serpentarius | reverse complement strand
GGGGGCGGGTAGGACTCGGAGAGAGAAAGCAGAGAGTGAATGAGTTGTTCATTATGCATTCCAGATGGCATAATCCACATTACCACATCATTGCTCAAATGAGCTCATTAGCCTCTTACTTCATGGGACTTTATTTAGCAGCTGTGTAGCATGGCTGTGTTTGTCTGATTTTGCTTGGTCTTCCTTGGGACATGACTAATGTGCAAGTCACAACTGGAACAATTTTGTTCATACTATAAGCCTGACAGAGATGTGTCGAGTGTTCTTTGGGGGCAGATCTGGAAAAGGCAAGAAATAAAGATTTTTCAACCATTAAGAAGTAAAATACAATACAGAGTGTCTTACCTTATCTGATTGTATCTCATCTAAACCCAATAAAAAGGAAAGGTGACTCTCTAAGATTGCTTGGCTACTGCAGCACAAAAAATAATTAAAATATTGTATTAGAGTTTTGTAATAATTTTAACCTTCCCTCACCCCACACACAATTTAGCTTTTGGATTTATACAAGAAATGTGAATGACAGTTTATGTTAGGAGATTTAGACCTTTTTGGTGCATTCTTAATACGGCCCTTATCCTGAAACCTACTGTCTGCCTTAAGCTCTCTCCATCCCACCACGCAGAGAAGCTGATGCTGATTGATGCAGCATTTCCCAGGACATGATAGTGTCTGCAAGTGTACAAAGACGCGTGGTGACCCACGAGAAGAACATCTGGGAAGAACAGACATAGATGCAGTCTCAGTGCCATTTCTGAGGAACTGGCCAAAGCAAATATTATTTATGTATTTAAACCATAAATATTTTAAATAATTATATCTAATTAACTGTGTAGTGCTTTAGATGAAAGAGTAATCATCACCTGTTACTGTGGTAGGGTATATTTGTGGTATTTCTTTTAATGGCTGGGAGTTTTTTGTTGTATTCCTTCTGGGAGGATGGAGAGTGTTGAGTGGGTGTTATGGCTCAATTATATATTTCTGTATGGGATGTCTGGTTGGTTGGTTGGGAAGACGGCTGGAGAGAAGGAATATTGGCATGTGCTGGCATGCATGGATTAGTTTGCTTTATAACATAATTTTCAGTGTAATGGTTAATGGGACTATTTTAATTCTTTTAATGTCTGTTGTGTTGTGAAGCAAAGTTAACAATTATCCTTTTATTGTTTGTTTATTTGTTTGTTTAGTCCACGGTTTCTGGGATGGGTCTTGCAGGGCAGCAGATGGTAGAAAGGAGATTGAGGTAGAAATTAAGGTTTCTTGTTATAACTAACAGTTTTTATGGTTTGTAATAGAGGTTTCATTTCTGTGGTTAAACAGTGTAAACAGTTTTCATTAGCATCTAAATTTAACATAATTTTCAGGAACATGCAAGTTCTGGTAACTGAAGACGATTGATATTGATCTAACAATGGAGGAAGAAACAATTAAAATGCTGAAAGTTAAATTTGGGAGAGAGAGATGAAGATGAAGCTTTTTAATTTGGGGTAAATGAATCAGCAGCATGCGTGACTTTGTTTGGAAATGTAGAATTGTTTTTTAAAATGCTTATGAGTAAATTATCATGTAGCTGTACCGTGTGGTGTTAACAGAGCCCATGTAATTGGGACATGTGGGCAAAGCAGTCCTGGAGAGATGTCTGAAGGAATCCAAACTGGGTTCTTGCTTCGTATAGTGAAATATATGGATGTTTCAAGCCAGTCATGGTATGTGGTCCTTTTACTTTTACCTGATCAACCTCAGCCATTTTATGAGGGCCTAGTTCTCAGACAGTGGGTATTAGTCTGTTTTAAAAAAATGCAGATCCTCTGGATGTTTTGTGTATGCAGCCTCCGTTTGTGAAGTGCCAAGTCCCAGTCATCTTTGAAAATCTTTTCAGATTAATAAGAAACATATCATTTTGAGAAAGGGAATATTAACTAATTGCTTGAGTTTTAGCTAAGGGCACCTAAATAATTTTGTAAATTTGGCGGTTGCTCCTGATGCTATGCAGGTTGATCTACATGCCGTACGTTACGTGTGGGAGCTGAATCTGTGGCATTGGGACAACCCCTAGTGTCTCATTTGGGGAAAGTTAATGGAAACTTTTTCCCCTAGGAACTGCACGGCGAGGTCTTCTGCACTGGGGGGAAGATGTGTACTGCATGGCTTTTGGGCTCTGACAAAAGGGATTGGTTTTTCCTTTCTTTTTTAGGGGATCGAAGACATTGAAAAGATTTTCAGAAGACAGGCGTCATTTAGCACCTGCTTCCCAAGGTGCTGTCATGGAGTGGAGAGGGTGCTCTTTCGCCATGTACAGCTTGCAAATTTTTCCCTTCTATTATGCTGATATTAGAGATTGGCAAGAGCTGATCCTGATGGGAGTCTTGTGTGAAATTCACTGCGAGTTGCTGTTGCTTTTTGGCTGCTTTAATAGTGCTAACCATATGCTATGCAGCTCAGCACAGCCCTGTTGTGGCCTCTTCTTGGCTTGGCTTTTCTGCTTGGCACCAGAGGTGCCATAATTCATTACTGTACCGGGGAGGAGGAAGCTGGGAAGAAAGTATGTTGGCTTAAAGGGAGGCTTAAGACCAATGGCATCGGGAAGTCAGCGGGCATAAGGGATAAAACATGGCCTTGAAGACTGACACTCATCCCAGCTCTCCAAATCAGGACTTCTCCAGGCCCTGGAGCTCAGCGCAGCGTCTCTGTGTGCTCACAACGTAGCGATGCCCTGCAAGGGAGGCGGAGGAACTAGTAGGGGCTGGAGTCCGTTCTGCAGCCTGAGTGTCTTCACCCCGTTGCTGTAGCCCTGCCCTGCTTCTCTACGGCTCTCTGCAGTGTGGCCCAGGGAAGGGAAGAGGCGTGTATTGGTTGTGATTTCTGTCGCTCCAGTGAGTGAAAGCAAATAGTTCATTTTTAACAGAGCAGCTGATCTTCTGATTCTATGATTCAGAAACAAAGAAATCTGCTGCTACTGTTATGTATGCTTATTTTTAAATATACTCCTAGCAAAACTGCCTATTCTAACGCTTCCTTTATGCTTCACTTGTCTCTTCCTTTCCTGTTGCCCATCAGGCAACTATTGCAATGCAGAGGTGCATTCAGAGCTGGTAGGGCCACCTCTGCCTATTTCCTAATGACACAGAGGGGACCAAAACCAGGATAGTTTTCTTTCTCAGGTTGACAAGAACCATAACCAGGAGCCCTGCAAGCTGCTCTGGCGGAAGTTGGGTAGGCTTCCACAGATCCGCATCCAAAACCCAGTTTCATTTCTTTAGAAGTTTAGAACTTTAACAAGTTTGCAAAATTTGCAAAGCTTCTCTCTGGGCATGGAGTAAAGAATATTAGGAGCAAATGGGTACTTATGATATCTTTGCTTTGTTGATGGTACAATAAAATTCTCCCCTGGGGCAAACTGCTTTTCATGGGGTGATTGTCAGATGGGAAGCTGCTGGAGTGGGATTCCCTCCTGACATCCCCAGCTCCCATCAGGAGAAGCTTTAGAGTGCTGGTTGGATATAACAACTTTAAAAGTTCCCAATTATTCTTTGTTTGACTGATATAAGTGCCCAGGAGGGGCTCCATTAGTTTCAGGAGGACATATTGAGTAGAAATATATTCAAATGGCACTCACCAGTTTTAAAAACATTTGTTGCTGCAGCTTTATCTCCAGTCTTAGCTCTGACTAATTGTTTTTTTCTTAGCCTTAATGTGGGGATTATGTTCAATTAAATAATTTTACATTAGTTCTTTCTTTATGAAATTGCACCCTAAGGTCATTGCCTTAACTTCTGTCTTCTTTTAAAATACTGTGAAGGTATTGATCACTTTAATTCTTTTAAATACATTTCAATGTTGCAGAGGGATGCCAGCATATTACTCGTTCACTGGTGTGCTTTACTATTAAAAAGCTTTCGTTTCTTGCTGTGATGACTGTCTGAGATCTTTGTCAATTGTTCCTAGCTATTGTTTATCAGAATTGCTGTAGTTTGTGAAAAGAAAGGCTTTGGCCATGCTGTCTTTCTGTTAGCAGGAGCCAAAAAATCAAAATATATGAAATGGTAGGGTACCTTTTTGAAATTTCTACAGAAAGACTGGGGAAAAAGCTTAAAAACGTTTGAAAATGAAGAGAAAGAACCCTAAAATTTACAAAACCTCCGCCATCATATGAGTGACATTCTGAGATAATCAGGTCAAATATATGCTGTTCTTTCCATCTAAACAAATGGATTATGTAAAAAAATGATGGCGGGGAACACCTCTGGCGAAGTACAGTAATAATAATATTAATCGTGTGCTTTATTGCAAGGAAGAAATGTTATCACTTCAATTACCTATATAGGAGATTTGAAAAAAATCCTAATAGGAAACAATGTAAGCATAACTGTGAAGTTATTATTTCAAAACTAGGTGTAATCAGTTACCAAGAATATGCGGTATGGCTTAATTAATGGTTGAAGTACATGAAATCTCTAGGGGGTCTGTCTGCACGAGTGTTTAGGGACATACTATAACTCAAGGTAATTGAACAGCAATTAACTTGAGTTAATGAATGTGCATTCTTGGGAAGATACACAACGGTTAATGGATCAGCCCGGGATGAACCACAATTAAGCACACACCTGTTTGTTTTGCTGAACAAGCATCTACTGAATGTCCACACTAGCATGTATGAGGTCATTAATTAACTTGAATTAATAGGCATTCTTCTCTACTCCCATTCCAACAGAAAGACACTCTGTAGATAATCCTAGGACAGCTGTTGATGTTTCATGGCTAAGGCAATTAAAGATATTACCTCTGTTAACCATGACACAAGCTATTGTTACCTACGGGTCTTTAAAACAATGTGAGCAATAAACAGGAGTTTGAAGTCTATGAGTGGAATTCATGTTACATTAGTGAACTAATAGAGACTGGCTTTCATCAAAATTTCAGACATACGGGGGAGAAAGCCCATTTCAGCAATGCCATGCACACGCTCCCCTTTTGCACGGTGTCAGCTTGTTGCAGAAGAGAATACTTGAACACATGCGGCCATTAACCGGTGAGTCAGGGTCTGCATTTATGAAGTGAAAGAGAACCTGACTGTCAAATGTTTTCTGTCTGTTCAGAAAATAAAAGGCAGTTTTATGCCAAAATTCCCTGAGTGATTGCAGGGACAGATAAATTCTTTCTTGGAACTTGAAGAACACAAATATTTGAACACAGTCCCAAATACAGCTAGGAGCCAAAACATGGAGAGCTTACAGATTTAAGTGACTCCTTTTGAAAGCTTTATAGTGAGCTTAACAAGACACTAATAATGTACAAAGTCAATAGCCAGAGGAGAATTTAAAAAGGAAATGTATAAGTAAGTTGTTTGCGTTATCCAAAAGTTAAGTAAACAAAATTGTATTTTTCACTGATTTAGGAATCTCTGCCTTACTCTAACGCACAAGAAATTCTTTAGAAAAAAACAGCATAAGATTCAGCAGAAAAAGGCATCATTAAAAATTAGTTGCTATCTGGGCAAAGCAATTACTTTTAACGATATAGCAAAGCAGAGTTCAGTTCATTCAGTGTAAATGAGAAACTGCTGCAAGATTCCTCTAGAAGTTTGGTACACCTACAGACTGTTTATTGACTTGTCTGTTCAACTACAGCTACCTTTATTCTTCATAGCCCTTTTTAAGTAAAATGTAGTTTCACTGGAAAAGGATGGCATGTAATGAAACGATGACAAGAGACCTGCGGGAAATGAAATAGCTGAAGGCTCATATGGGTAAATTTGTACTGTACGATGCAGGTTTGTGTAGGGAGCCACAAAGTCGCTTCTTTAGGGCTCAGGGAAGTGTTGCACTAACGGAGTTTTAGTGCGGCCTCTGCCAGCTCCTGCACCTCGGGTATCTCTGTGTGGCAGTGGGCAGTGCCATGCAGGCATACCCATGTTGGATTTGGAGGAACGGGCTCCCTCGGCAAGGGTTGGCAAGGCTGCCTGCTTGCTCTGCAGGTAAGGTCTGGAGAGAAATGGAGGGTTTAGAGATGCTGAGCACTGTTGAGCTCAGTGCATCCATTGGAGCAACAGTGTCACCCTTCCCACCCATTGCCTGGCCCCAGCCCTCCCTCCAACAACCTTTGGGCAGGCTCTTGGGATATGTCCTCCAAATTCATCCTGGAGAGCCTGAGGGCCCTGCGTGGCCGTGGGGCAGGTGTGCCTGTGGTCCATCAGAGGACCAGCTTGGGCACCCACCATTCAGCACCTCTGCAGAGGTTCTGTGACCAAGTCCAGCCAAAAGAGATTTGGACTCTGATCATCTTGAGCCATGAATTATAGGGGGGGGAAATATATTAGCAGAGGGTTGTCTTTCATGTCACAGTAAACAAAGCAGTTCACAGATGACAAAGTTTTGCGGAAGGTGACTTGGGTCCTCCTTGGCACACCCTTGGTGCTTCAGACTGTTTAGAATTGGCAAAGGTGAAGGCTCTGAACTAAATTCTGCAAATGCAATTAATGTGTTTCATTTCAGTTACTTGCACGTCAATCAGGGAGCTGTCTTGAAAGAGACAAATTAATGACTATTAAGAATTTTATACCCTACTATTTTCTCTATTTACTGATGTTACTTTCCATCGCTTCTCCAGAAATACTTAGTATGATGTTTAACAAGCGAAGCTATTATTATCTTAACTTACATAAGATTTTCTTCCCCCATGATAGCGATTGAGAAGGGAAAGAAAAAACAAAAAGGCAAACGTTTAGCAGGACTTTAACAAACTCATTGCACAGCTTCATAGTAGATGTGTAAGTGATATACCTGTGTTGTAGAAGCAGTGCAGAGCTGCTGAGGGATAGGAGGATGTGACCAAGCTGAGACAAAACGAAAATATTGAGATCAGAGAAATGCTGAATGAGGGATGGGTTTGAGTCAGACAGATTTTATTTTTGGCTTTCCATAGCTTGACTATAAATTTCAGTATTTCTATTAAATATTGGTCCTAGACACATCAGTAAGCTTTGAAAATACAGTTTGTTAATGAATTTGCATCTGAATCCCAATTTTCTTTCTGTTTATTTTTTTGAGTAGCAGAAATACTCCCTGTGTCTATATAATTAGTGTTTTAATGTTTGTTTTCCTTCAGCTGAGTCTGCCTTTCGAGATACTCCTTTAGTTCTTTCATCATTTCACAGAAATTAAAATTCTGCCCAAAATAACTCAAACTATCCTTAAGTTGCATACAAAGGATTTTCAGCTCCCAAATGGATCTTTTCAAGCTTAGTCTTAAATAAGGTCTTTAAAGTTACAAAGACTTCCACTGCCTCTTCTTAAGAACTGTGGGGTTTTTTTCTTTTTTATTTTGGAAAGGATATTGCTGACCATTAGCTAATCCTTAAATAGTTTTTCATTTAATAGAAATATCCTATACTTAGGCAATGTCTTGTGTTTTAACAAATTCTAGGACTTCTGACAAAGTCTTGCAACATTTTGATCTGCAGCATTTGCTGCTTGCATTTGGTAACAAATGTTGGAAATAAACATTATGACATAATCTCTAAGCATTTGAGGAATAAACCTGATTTTCTAAGGAATGTCTCTTACAGCCTACAGAAGCTTGGAACACTAAATAAAGTAAGAAGTTTTTGTCAGACATTTCATAATTTAGAAATTGTTCAGTTAAGCAGCGAACATCCCATAGGAGTGTATTCTTGTCGAGTGATCCCATTACCCGTGTTAGAAATTTTAGATATTTTTCAAGGATTTCCTAGAAATATACAGTGTATTGCACTGATTGCCAAGACTGCTAAAGTCTTTAAGGCCCCACCAATAACTGAAAGAAATTCGTTTTTTTTAAAACCTCAAGTGTGAAAATAGCCACGATACGTAGCCATAGCTA
This sequence comes from Sagittarius serpentarius, assembly GCA_034782735.1. NCBI lineage: Eukaryota > Metazoa > Chordata > Aves > Accipitriformes > Sagittariidae > Sagittarius > Sagittarius serpentarius. The sequence goes on along the minus strand of JAVKLA010000042.1, from coordinate 13,045,095 downwards.
TAGCTATAAACTATACGTTTCTTATAGTGTCAACAGACAGACTTGAAATAACCAATTAGAATAATAAACTGTAACACTTGTGTTAGTACCTCTTCCTCGATAACAAGTCACTGACCACACTTACTGTAGTTACTGTCATTAATAGTCCCATTTGAGAAAGATATTTATAGGTCCAGTATTTTACGCAAGTATATAAGGATTTCTCAAGGTACCCAACAGCTGGTGTTGAGTAATACATTCAAAAGCATATCAGCAGCAATCCATCTCAATTCCTTGTTTATTACCTTTGCAACTTTCTAGCAGTTTTGTCAATAAGATATTGCTTCTAGCAGTGTGACTTTATTCTTACATTAACATCCCATATTTATCATAAGGTTCTAAATTTCCTCTGGTCACCAAAATGTCCTGTTGAGCCATTTAAGCTCCCTGAAACTATATTCTTTATCTGTAGCCTGGGAAAAAATATTTCTTTGCCCTATATCCCTGAGTGATTTGAGATTAAATTCACTAAAGTTGTCAAGTAGGTCAGTGATGAAAGCCAAAACAAGAGGGAGAAATCTTGTTTAGGATTTCGGTGGATGGGAAGGGGAGGAGGTAGCAGTGATGCAGAGCTCCTACCCCATTGTCACGGCCAGGTCCCAGGCAAAGATGCTGACATGCAGCCTCAGTGCAGAGAGGGAAAGAACTCTCATGGCTTCAGGCAGTCTGAAGACAGACTCTGGATGCTCAGCCAAAGGACAGCCAAAAGGAAACACAAATGTTAGGCTCTATCTTTTGTGTTCTTTTAAGGGATAAAAATTCCTTCTCGAGCGTTTTTGGTCCCTAACCAAGTGCAGCGGTTAGCAATTATGTGTCATTATACCCCAGTGGTTCTTCTTTCGGAAAACAAGGTCTTATCCAGGCAGTAGCAAGCACAGGCTGCCAAAATGGCCAAAAAGCTGTAAGAAAAGTCTCGGTTGCCCTCAGAGCCCTGTCTGGACCATGATGGAGAGCTGAATCGCCTCTTGCTGCCTTTGAGCCAGCCCAGTTCTGCCTGTGAAAGGCTGCGTGGAGAAGCATACCGGCGCAGTTCGAACCAGTAGCGCTCAATGATCGAAAACATTCCACCGAGTTCATTATTTTACCATTATTTTAACGTAGTTTGGTCCTGTCTACCACCTCCCTGCACGCTGCGATCTGCATGCAAGCGTGCCGAGCGTCAGTCAGGGCTGCCCCATTGCGCTAGGCAGCGGCTTCTGGCGAGGGCTGCATCCTCCTCCTGCGACTTGTTTGTTTATTTACTTTGAAAAGTTCATAGGGATCATAACCAGCGGCTTCTGCCAAAACCTTGCAGACACCCACTGGAGAATGTAGTGTGTTTAAACTGACAGCATCACGTGCTCTGCTCGCCCTTGTTTGTTCTGCCAGGCTGGAGGGAACGGGCATCACTTCTTACTCATGCTGGTGCTGCTGCAAAACCGTGCCCAGGAACAGATCATGCCCAGAATGCGCGTGGCCTGGTATAAGGTTCAAATGTGTTTCACAATAAAGGAAGAGCAGATCTGAGACACTTAGTATTTATTTTGAAAGATTTCATTATTTAGATGATCTTGGTGCTAGTGAAAAGAATTTAAAAAGCTGAGATGATGTTACACACGGCCGATAAGTAAATAAGTATGCAGACTGTGAGTTACTTAATTTGTTCCTGCTGGCGTCATGTTTTAAAAAGGAGCAGAAGTAGGAAGAAATGCTAATATCGCCAAATAAGGCATATTTCTATAATGAAGTGACACACAGAGCTATGTTCTCTAAAGGCCAAAGCACGGTAGGAGCAATCGCTTTCCTGTGAATTTAAGACTCTCTGTTTAAAAAAGTATTTAAAAAAAGGTGCAGTGTCTTGCTCTCTTGTAATTTGTCGATGCCAACTGTGTATTTTTGCATGAGATTCTTGGCTATTTCGCTTAACTGTCTGATTTTCACGCACATAATATTGTAGTCCTGACTTCCAAGAGAATTTCTTGGCATCTGGCAAAAGTCCCTTATGACTCAGTAAGCACCCACTCAATAAATAATTTGAAATTAGAAACACCCCACACATGAGTCCTGGATATGAAAAAATGCCATTTTGCCTTTATTTTCCTCGCAAAGTAAACAGCAGGAAAATTATCTCAATGTTTTCGAGTTACTTTGCAGCTCAAGAAGTATAAACTGCCATGATGATAATTTTGGAAAGTATATCAAGAAGCGCCGTCTTGCAGGGTGCTTCTGGACTTGGGTTGATGATTAGCAAGCTCCTAGTTCCCTTGCTGTGTAATGATTGTTATTTTTATTCTAGTAAACATTTTTGAATGTGCACTAAAAAGTTGTGAAGACGACAGAGGGCATTAAGCATAATACATCTTCTGGCAAGGAGGCAGGGGAATTCAAACCACAGGCAGAAGAGAGAGTGTCTCAAGTCTGAATTGTTGGCATTTGAAAGTTACTAAAATTAACCTGTTGTTTCTTAGGAGCAGGATATATATATAGTTTTTTAGCTGCAGTGCTGTGACACAACAAGGTGCTGGAGAGAAACCTTGGGAGCATTTCCTTTAATGCAACTTTCTCGTGTGACTGTTGGTGAATGCCTGACTTCGTGCCTCAGTTTTACCTAAGAGGGTGTTCATGTGTGTGAGCATGCACGCAGTACAGCATGTGCCATGCACACATGTCAGAGCAGGTGTAAGGTGTGTTAGATGCCCGTATGTTAGTTCTAATGATAAATACTTTTGGGGCTGGGAGTTTGGGGAGGACTAAATGATGACAAGTAATGAAACTGCTGCTTATCCTCTGGTCCCCCATAGCTGCTCCTGGGCCGTCGCAGCCCATCACGGAGCCTTAGAGCAAGCTGTGGGGGCTTCCTTGCTTTTGGCTGTGCATCCATCTCCCCCAAAAAGCCACGGTGAGTGCGTGCCGGGTTTTGCTCCACATGCCATGACCTGCTGCAGCACCCTGGCCACTCTGCCTGAACGACTGCCGCTGCAGCCTAACAGCCACAGGCGTTTTGCAGAAGCCCTCCGTTTCCTACCTCTTTGCTCTAGGGCCAGATGCCGAGTGGGTGTAAATTGGTGGAGCTATTTGAAATCAGTAGATGCACTCACAGATCTGGTCTCATTCTTTGCCCACCATTTGCGGTGGCGAGGGACCCTAAACATACCCATATATTTTCCTCTATGAATAATTATTTGCTGGCAATTGTTCAAAAAGCAATAGAAGCAATATACTTATTTCAGCCTCTTTGGGAGCAGCGCTTTCAGTTCTCTCATTTCTTTGCTGTCCCCAGAGCCTCCCTTGCTAACAACAATGTCATATACACACTGTAGATAAGTCTGGAAGACAGTTTAAATTATTTTTCAGTATATTCTGATAGTGGAAGAGCAAAATCATATATTTTTGTGACTAATACAGCCATAAAAATTCTGTAGTGGTTCCTTAGCCATGAGGGCAGCTTTTTAACAAGGGGACTATGGATTCCTCTTAACACAGAGAATTTGATTTTAAAGGAAATTTCTTTTTACCTGCCTGTGCAAATAAGTTGAATGTGCCCAATCTCCTATCTCTTATTGAAAGTATGAGTCTTGATTAAAAAAAAAATCATTAAAATAATCCCTGAAGCCACTCTACGTCAGTATAGTTGGAATCACATTTTTGAAGTATATTTTATTTCATGAAAACTGTTTATTTTTTTGCCCGGCAACCCATTTGTTTTCTGTTTGAATCCTGTTGCACACTGCTGAGGTCTAGGTTCATCCCAGTTATCTGTAGCCATCCAGAAAAGATGCCTAAGTCACCTTGGAGGAGCTCCACAGCAGCTGGGAAGAAGCACTTCCAGGGAGTGATTTGTGTGATAGGTGGACTCTGTTGCCATTTTCTCCCCCCCCGACTGCAGAGGTAGCAGGGGGTGATTATCTTTCAAATGCAGGCTCCTCAGTTAAATGCCTAATACTAGCTGAATCTGGGCGCAGGAGTGATTAATTGAGGTGCGTTGAAAATATTCCTCCCCGTCCACCCTGTTTTCTCCTGGTTTTTGGAAATAGAGGAGGTAATAGTGGAGGAGAGGAAGTGAAGCAACTGAAAACACGGATTCGCATCGTGATTATCCTACCTTCGGAGGCTGGTGTTGCCATAGCAGCCAGTATATAATGCAGGTGCGGTGGTTTTTGAGAAGGTCAGTGCAACAGGCGCCTCCTCCAAGTTTCCCCGTAGCCTGTAAAACAGTCTGCTGAGATGGGATCATCAAATGTGCCTTATAGACGGGACTTGCGAGACTGGCCACAGCCCTGCTGGGTCTCTCTTCGCCTGTGCTTGTATTTCTGGTATCTTGAGTGTTGGCGTGGATCTTGAACAGGGGTTTGAAACCAGAGTGTGTTTGCACAAGGCTTCTTTCTTTGAACGGACCTGGTATGATGCTCTAATTAGTGCCCTGATTTGTTTTGGCATGTTCACATCAGACAAAAATGACCCAATAATTGGCCCCATTTTCAAGAGCTCACCTTCAGAAACGCTGCGTGAGACCTGGTACTTTCCTTTTCACACTGTCAGGCCTTAATCTGCCAGCTTCATTGCTGGTCAGGGGGAATTGCTAAATACTAGATTAGTCAGAAAAATCTTACTTCAGACTGTAAGTACAGAACACAAAAGGGATCCACTAAGATAGAGAAAGGAAAAAAAAATCCTCCTTCTCCCTGGAAATTTCTTCCAACAATATAAAAGATGAGTGAATTCGATTCAGCCTTGGTATGACTTGGAGGAGCGATGCCACAGAGGATGCTATGTCCAAGATCTTTGTAGTTTAAAAAAGTGCTTGTTCTTCCCTTCATTCGGTGATAGACAATCATAATTCAGGAGTATTGGACCATAATTCATAAAACCTGTTTTTTCTGAAACCCCTTGAACTGTACAGTGAATTTATGTGCTCTTTTTATTACTAAATTGCTGCATTATAAGTACTTGTTCCTACGAGTATAAGAATCTTTTTTTCCACTTCTAAGTGCACACAAATTTCTACAGGATGGGACTTTTCCCTTCTAGTTAGCATAATTATGGTAATGAGCTAGACTAAAAAAGATGGAGAATTCAAGGGACGCGTTTGGAATATATGTTGATGATAAGATGTGAAACCTTACTATTTGTGTTGGAGCAAAAAAGCAGAAAAACGCTCAAGAGAACATGGCTCATTTTATAACGCTTCAGTGCCAAAGTGCTCCGTAACAGGGAGCTGGGAGGCGTGAAAGGCAAATTTTGATCTCTTCCCTGCTGTACCAATAGGAAGGGAAGCTATTACCCTAGAGAGGAGTTCTGCATATGATGGTTGTGTTGTAGTAACAAAGTTGGCATTCATAATCATTTCCCCAAAAGGTCTGCTAATCTTTTTCCCTGCAAAAATGTACTCTCAAATGGGGTAGCTTATTTCTTAGAAATCCTGGTCTTGTTGTGCTGCACATGATCATACTTTGAGTAAACTCACTAACAGTTTGCTTTGAAAAGAAATACCTCCTGCCCAAAGTAGTTCCAGCAATATGCAGTAAATCCAGAGCTGAGCTTTCTTCAAGCTCTGGCTGGGCGATTTGTTTAGAAATTACTCCAGCCCTAGTTTGGAATTGTTTCAAGAGACAGGATTTAGTTGCTTTCGTCAGTTGTAACCTATTTGAAACAGTCATTGGAAAACCACATTTGATCCTGTTCTTCCTGCTGCTTAAGACTTTTCTCCTCAACTTCCACTAAAGCCAATGCGTAAGTTTCTTTTGCCTTCAATGACAGCTTCATAGGACTCTTCCAGTAATCTTCATAATAAATGGCATTGGCTCTGGTGAGCACTCCTTCAGTGTGGAAGGAACAGACAGAGGGGAAAGGTGCTGTGGGAACATGCACGTGAAAGACGTCCCTAACGCCGTCGTGGCACATGAGTCTGACGTGAATGAGGTCAAGATTTTCTGCATCACAGCTCATTGCCGAACTGTGAGATGTCCTCTCGGTTCTTGGGCTCTTCTTGTTGTATCCCCTCTTCTCATCTTCTGCCTCTTTTTCTGCAGTCATGAAGAGGAACTTACAAAAGCAGGAGTCCCCACTGGAAAAGAAGAGCTCCGAGCTTTGCATAGGCTTGGTTTGGGCTGATTTTTACATTAACCATAACGGTCTGCAGGCAACTTCCTCCACTTGAACGTAACTCCTTTGTAAGTTAGAAGTCACTTGACTTTCCTTGTAGCTATCACAAATGACTTCACACCTCTGGAAGGAACTAAAAGTGCCTACATAGCTCGTACAACTTTAACAGCAGCTTCTAGAGGTCATTTTCCAGTGGGTGACTCCCACAGCTGGTCTTTGCTCGTTCAACTCCATGTCTCCCTGTGACTGATTACCGCAGCGCCAGAGATTATATAGAGGTGTCTTCTCACAGACTGTCTCGAGCTTCTGGAGGGAGCAGCGAGTTAGCTGCTTGCTAGTCTTACAAGTTATAATGTTGTTTTAGTGCACCAATAAGCTGCAAAGATTTTAGCTGTGCTTCATCTGTGTCTCCCTCCTTCCCTGGAGAGGGTATATATACTGTCTCGCAGTGGTGCAAGGTGCTTGGGGTCACCTTCCTTCACCCACTGATGTCTTAGCACAGCTATCCTATGCTGTGCCTGTGACCTTTAAATGAAAACACTACCACTAAGACATCCGGCAGGGACATCTGAGGTCAATAAGCAGGCAGAAAAAGAGGGAGACGAATGCCAGTTATAGACATGAGACCTCACAGTGCAATTCAAAGCATAAGTATGTACCCGTGCATACAGGGATATGAGCATATATGCTGTGTAACACTACGTTGTCTTGTTTTTCTCTGCTGTCCTCACAAACCTGAGTCCATATGTGAGGTCTCAAAACAAGGTCTTACATCAGAGGAAGAAGCTGTCACACATTGTCTCCTTGCCTTGGAGTGTGTGTTGCTCTGGGCTGTGCTGTGTAACCAGCTTTACCTTTATAGGACTGCTGCTGCTGCTGGGAGGTGTTTAGGCTCTCCTGGCTGCCATAGGAAAATATTGCTGCTGATCCACAGCTGGATACTGGGATCTTTATTGAGATGACAAATTAACTGAAGAAAATGAGGAGAAGGAGGGAAGGCAAATCCTATTAGAGCAAGTAGGTGTTTGAGGCTGTGAAGAACTGGCAACGATGTGTATCTGTACAGACCTTCCTTAAATCTGCGGAATCTGAAGACATTTAATGTCAAGTCAGAGGTAGAACAGCAGCACAAAAATCTTCCCAGCAGCGGAAGAAAAAAACAGGTCACTTGCATTTGCTATTTTTTTTTCCCTAACTTTGGATCTGTTGAGCTGTGTAATAACTTCCACATATCTGGAAGCGATGCAGAGCACAGCAATCAATAACACACGCAACAACAATCAGGTGTTTCAGCCATCTGACATGAGCAGTCTCCAAAGATAATTCTCTCCCACAGGACATTGCCAAACATAACTTCAGTTTATTCCTAGTAAAAAAGTAAATGCTTACCTGCCATGCAGAGACAAACCTTGCCAACAGTTTTTCCTCCTGAAAACTGAAAAGGGGTGGAGGTGCAGGGAAAAGCATGGGGAAACACCCACCAGTGCTGGTGGTGGCCAGCAGACAGCTGGAGCTCTCTGTGTTCCCCATCACCAGTGCCCCTAAAATCCTTAGAAAGACAAAAAACAAACAGCAAATTTGCCTCTGTGTTCAGAACTGAGAGGAGAACAGAGGAAGCACAGAGGAGCGTGAGGCTGAATTTATTGTTTGTAAAGAACAAAGCATCCTGGCACGAAGGGCCACAGTGAATACGTGTTATCACCACCTTGGTTCTTGACTAGGTGAAGGTGGCGCGAGCCCAGCCTGATCTAATAAAGCTGCCCATGGATGGCAGATGCCACTGAAAATTACCCCTGTTCCTATGTATAAGCAGTCCAGATTGGAGCGGCTAATAGCACTTCCAGGTATTTACCACAGCGATTACGTGTCTCTGGTTAGGTTGGCATTTTTTTCTTATTCTGTTAACTGAATCTCCCTGCTACCAGCCATACAATTTAAAAAAAAATCAAAGTAACCCACAACTGTTAAAAAGCACAACAAAAAAAAGCTAGGCTTTACCCACGTGTATGACCACATTGCTAACCAAAAGGCAGAGAGGAGCCTTGGTGATCAGATAGCAGCAATGCTGGCCTCTTCCCCTAACACTAACACCATCATTTGTAATTGGTCATAAAACTGAGTTGCTTCTCAAGCTACTGAAAAAAAAATCCTTTCTCATTCAGCATCACCAAAATGCAATTTACGTTATTCAGGATTTCACCATTGCTGTCCTCTTTTAACACACAGCAGTCAGCAATAGCAAACAAATTTTTATGCCTGCTCATTACAAGGCATTGCATAAAGAGAGGGGGCATTGATGATAAAACGGATATGAAAGTTTTCACCTTGCCCTACCAAAAAGCCAAATAATTCAAAGCAGGCGGTAATGGAAAGTTCCCAGCTCTGTGCCTCCTGTTTGGAACTTGCCTCCCGGAAGCTCCCACAAAACTGGCTTGTGCCTGCACAATAGTGTCATTCACTCTCTGCTGAGGAGTCTACTAATAACAAGGGGAGAAACAAAGATTGTCAGATGTTGGTGTATCGAATAATCGATACTGCTTTTTTTTTCTTTATTCACAAGCAGTAGAGTGGCCGATAAGGATACGTGCCAATCACAGACACAATGTTTAATAAAAACTCGTGGTCTCTGTCACTCTGGGCAGCTTTCTGCTACATTTTATAGGTCACAGTCCATGAAATTTCATAGGAACTTTCATATATATTGTCTGTAGCAGAGTATGACATTTATTTGTTATTAGACCATATAATTTAGGGAGGATGAAGATGCTTTATCGAAAACAACATGTGAGGTAGTGTTTCATACAATGATTTCTCTCTAATGTATCTGTATTTTGGGATCTCTGTATAATTCTGCAAGCTGCTTACTTTTTTCTAATGGGAAACAATAAATTAATATGATTTAATAATGATTGTACTATAAAAGGCCAGGATACTCGTTAACTTCAAACTCAGATTACAACCTTTGCTTGTTTTTTCACCTGCTGACCCAGACTGTCACTACAAAAAGCTGTCATTTTTAATCATGAAAAACATAAGTAGCAGAGAGTTAATTGTGGTAAGAATCAGTGCTAAGCATTGAATCCTGATCCCAAGCACCAGGGAAGTCAAGAGATAATGTCTAGTGGGTGCAGCTTTCATTAGTTTTGGCGGCCACAGTAGGAGAGAAAGGTGAGCAGGGTTTGGAGATTGAGAAGGATCAAAGGTTGAGAAGAATAAAATGGGGAAGTGCCTCTTTTTCTCCAACCCAGTGGAGAAAACCCATATATGCCTACTTATATAAATCAGATGTGTTCTTGATGTTTTGCTTGTAGTACGTTGTCCCATAGGCCTGATACCTCTTTTGGGATGTATAGGACCTGCTAGCTGTGACCTTAATTTCCCATATGTGTGTTTTTCATATATAAAAATCCTGTGTGGAACACTTGGGACACAGAGGGTGATGGAGAGAAAGGAAGAGAAACACGCAAGAGAGGAGAGGAGTAGAATGCTGGATCTGTATCGCTACTTAGGATAGAATACAGTTGTGAGCCATCGAAATTGCTGGTTTGCCATAGCTTAACTGGTGACTTGACAAGTCCCTTTATCCATTGGTCCATGTTACTGGTAAAGTATTGCCCCACTTCAGCTCAGGAGCGAGCCCTGGAAGTGGTCAGGATTGTGTATCCACAGAGTGGTCATTCTCGCAGCTGTAAGTGGCGTGTACCAGCTTGCGTGACCTGCAGCTTTTCATAGTGAAACCAGAGAAGACCCTGCAATGTGAAAGCCCTCAGGGCTTGTAACCTTACCGAAATACCTATTTTGGGAAAAGATTTGTGGAGGTTTTTTAGCAGCACAAAACGTGTGAGGGTCTTGCAGATAGCTGTAATAATTCCTGCTCACTCAAATCGCAAAGCATACCACTATCAGAATTTAATCTGGGCTCTTTGGTGCATAATCATATTTCGCTCATTTTCTTTCATGCTTTTGCTTGAGAGAAATGAACCCCTTCTGTGCCACGACCAACCCAGAATTCATAAGCCAATATTTTACACTCGGGACAAGGAATGTAGCAAATGGCACTTTATGACCCATCTCTCATTCTCTTCCCTTCAGCAATCAATAGCATTTTCGGCATATGTCTCTATTTAAAGTTTGTTTACAGTTTTCTTTTCAGTATGAGATGACAGCGGTTATTTTATCACCCAGCACTCCTGAGCCTGCCTTTGTTCATGAGACACCACGCTCTGGCAAGAACGATATTTACTTGGCAGGGTACGCCCTGGGAATGATGTGTCTTGGAACGGGAGAACCTCTGGCAAGTGACCAGTGTCAACTGCTGAGCCATGCTATGTCTTTGATTTTTATCCCTCCAAATTCATGTCTTTTGGCAATAGTTCATGCAAATCTGTTTGGGTTAGCCATTCACCTTTAGTGACAATGATTCCTCTTGCGGTACTGGAGGTGCACATGCAATGGGAGGAAAAGGAGGCAGACATATGTGTTTATTTTTTGCAGTGTTAGAAAACATGCAAGATGTATATCCAAGTACACGTGGTTTTCCTGGATTTTCCCGGTCATCTCTTGATCTTCTTAGGGCTTCTACCCAAGTACACACCCCTTTCCTCTAAAATCCCTGCAGCAGCGGTGAGTTAGGCGCTAAGGTGGCTCTTTCGGTTTGGACTTACATGTTTAAGGAGATGCCTAGCAGCACTTGAGAAGGAGGCAGCCCAGTCCCTCTCAATGAGTCTTTAAATTGCATGATGAGATGCCATGGAGTCAGTATAGCATGTCCGTATTTATAGATGAGTAATTCCTCCAAATTACTACTCCTGCTGTCCTGTGGCCTGGATGACCCTTGGTTTCAGCGTCTCTCACTAACATGAAATTTGTTGCCTGGAAGTGCTGATGTGTGTGTCCCTTGTTGCAGTGTCCTCTCCATGCTCAGCTCCAGCTATTGTAGGTTTCGTGATTTTTGTATCCTACCTTATCTTGGAGGCCTTGAGGCATCATATGTGTAATGGGTTTATGTGGCAAGGTTTTGGTAGTGGGGGGGGGCCACAGGGGTGGCTTCTTTAAAAGTTGCTAGAAGCTTCCCCTGTGTTCG
>JAVKLA010000042.1:13015864-13033792 GCA_034782735.1 Sagittarius serpentarius | reverse complement strand
CTGTTTAATTAAGGAGGGGGAGTGAGAGAGCGGCTTTGGTGGGTACCTGGCGTCCAGCCAGGGTCAACCCGTCACAATATGGCATCATCCTCCTGCTTCTCTAGCCTGAAGAAATAGGGAAAAAAACAGGTGGAAAGATTTCTTAAGGGGTATGTTTGAGGACTGTCATGGCAGTTCTTGACTACCCAACTCTTGGTCATTTCCCAATCTTAATTAATGCATGTGGAGACATAGCTTTTGCTAGCATCAGTCTCAAATCCTAGTGATGTCAGTCAAATTTATGCTAAAAGGTATTCTTCAGACCATCTTTTTCTCAGAAAAAAAAACCAGCTTACCTCAATACTTGCAGACTTTGACAGTCACCCTGAATCTTAGAAATAATATTTTGCATTTGATGTGGTTTTGATTATACATTTACCTGTGCAATTCCCTATCCACAGCATGTTTCTTACACATACACACACCTTTCTAAGCGGTTATAGCCTATATGAACCTAAATCCCTCATCTTAGTAAAAGTTACAACTTTCACAAGTTAAAGGTGAAATATAGTTTGGTCCAATTCTGCTCTGTGCCAATATATCTGTATACCTGTCTTATTGCATTAAAAAACATAAGAAAAACTTGTATAAAATTTTGACACACATTTTATTTGCTATTATAGTTTGTCAGATGTTTCATTACCTGTTGGACACACATAACTAAGCACTTTCTAAAGAAAAGCGACTATTTGCAGTCATCTGCCGGAGGCCTGCAGCCAACACTTCATGCCATTTGTCAAGAAGACTTTTGCCATGGAAGCGCAGGGAGCGGTGGATACTGGGGAGCCTGGGAAGGCTGGGGAGAGGGTGAGGACTGATAGCTGCAACTGTGAAATCCGAATGAGGAGAGGGCAGAAATGCGTGTTACATCAGTCACTTAATGCCTGGCCAATGGACTTTGGTTGTTTGAAGGGCACGAGAATGACTCAGGAGACCCAAACATTTAGATATAGAGGTTCAGATTGCTGGGGTGTGTTTGGACTGTGCAAGGAGCAGAGCGAGGGCTCCGATCCTGAGCTGATCATCGTGGGAGAGAAAAGGCAGGAGTTAGCCCAAGACAGGAGAGCAGTCTGTTGGAAGGATATTCCTGTCGTATCATTGCTTCTCCCAGAGCAAATATTTGCATGAATGTATATTCCAGTAAAGCTATGTAGCATCCTAACAACATCAAAAGGGCAGGAAAGACTGTGAGACTTGAAACTAATCAACAGGTTTCCACATCTTTTTGCTGCAAGGGCCGATAGCCCCGAAGAAATCCTACCAAAGACTCCGTGTTTTGCAGAGATTTCCCCAAATAACAGGGGTCATGTTCCCTAACACATTTTATTGCAGTACTCCTACATAGCCAAACTTTATTTTGTCAGTTCAGTGGAATTAATCATGTATTCTCTATATGGAGTTCAGTAGAATTAATCACATAGTCTTTATATGGATTTGCTATGAATGAGAAAGTATATTAATATACAGGCAGCCAGTGAATATTCCAGTGAATAGTTTCCTGTTAACACAGAGCATTGCTGTGTCTCTTTGAGTAGAGATGACTAGCTTAAAAGAACATCTTTCATCTGTGTAAGTGGTTTACTGGGGGGCATTGCAGAGTGTTCTGAATATTTTTTTTTTTCCCAAAAACAAAGCTAAAAGGATAACACAAGTAATTGCATTCTCTAGTGTCTCCCAGTGCTTTATATGTTATCCTCTACAGAAAAAAAAACCAGCTATCGGCAGCCTGGTGACTTTAGTAATTGTAACTAATGGGCTTGTTTCTTTTTATCTGTGTTTTAGGATGGAATGGGGAACCTGAGAATCACGGAAAAGGGTCTAAAGCTCGAAGGAGATTCAGAATTCTTGAAACCTCTCTACGCCAAAGAAATCCGATCAAGACCAGTAAGTATCGAGAAAGGAACAAGCATGTTTCTGTAGCCCTAACAATAAGAAACCATGAAGTGGCAGGGTGGCGTGGTTATTGGATAAGTTACTTTGGCCACTCTATACAAATGTAATTCGGGGAGTGAGATAGTGGGTGGCCTTTGAGGACTTCATTCGGATACTGTATCCTCTGGGCAGTCGCAAAGTTGGTATTCGTGCCTTCAGTTTGTGTAAGCCACAGTTAAAACGCTTCCGGGACATCTGAGGTTTCACATTGTCTTTTTGTCTCCTTTTGAGATAAATCATAAACAACCCTCAACTGAGAGACCTAATATTTCCGAGGTAGAGGGATGGCAGGCAGTTCTTAAATCCAGCTTGCGTTTTAACTAGTTACTCCTTTTCTGCAGAGAGCAGAGGGGTGATGCCTTGGCACAAGGGCCTGATCTGTTGTTAGCTGGCACAATAAACCCATATTATGTGCTCAGTCCTATTTCATGTTGTGTTTTAAAATTATGTGCAGTTAAAATTCAGTGCTGCTAGGAGAGACTGCTTGACAAAAATGGCAAGGATGTTAACAACTGAAAATGAGAAAGAACCCAAGTGTGATTGAAATAGCATTTTCGTAGCAGTGCTTCATTGACTGTTGGTGACTTTTGCTCTTTCTAATGCAATCCTGTTTGTCCTGAGCAGCTTTAAAATAACTGAAACGATTATAGAGAGTTTCCAGGCTCCTTCTCAGAAGATGTCATCTGTCTTGTTTCCTGATCCAAAGTGTTAATTTGAATCAGATACCAACCTTCCATTTTGATAACAATGGCAGATAGCTAATTAAATAAAGTTAACATCCCTTTATCTCAGCATTTCAGTGCTCTTGTAGAAATTGGAACTTGTAGCATAATCAACACAACAGCCAATACAATATCCGATTCAGTTATTGAAGGTTGTAACCTCTGTAAGATGGCTAGGAACTGATTTGAACAAGCACAGTCCTTTAGGAAGAGAAGTTAATAAGAAAACGTTCATATCTATAAATGTTTTCATCCCTGAATTAAAACAGAACCATAGAACCTTACATATCATACACTTTGTAATGTAAAATGTGTGGGAAAGGTGCAGCACTTGGTTTGATAAATAGACTGACAAATTGCTACTTACATTTCTTTTTCTCTAGTTAGAATGCTGGAAATAATATTTGATTACTAAGGGAACTGAGACCACTTCTTGCTACTGGGGAGTTTACTGTTTTCATAGTATCATATTGATTTACATTTTAATACGGCAAGGGGGACAGAAGGTGTCCCCTTCTTGAGGTTATGAAACTAGTTTCCACACCGTTGACGGTTTAAATGAATGTAAGGAACAAGAAATATAAGGTAAGACCTGTGTGTATGTTCCTTGCTTTACCCCTCCTCCAGCATTATTTTTGCTGTTAGCCAGAGAAGGATCTACCTGCAAGCCAGAAGGTCTCATCTACAGCCTAGTGAGTTGGAGCATCCCTGCTGGCTTCAGGAGATGAGTCCTGGAAACTGTGTTCACTGTATAGTTACATAAACCATGCGTACAGTTTCTCTGACTTCTCGGTGGAGTTTAACTGGACTAGCCTGTGCTGGCTTTCAGGTTGCTCATGGTAACACGAATTACTATTGGGCTGGGGGGAACAGGGGCAATCCTATTGATTTCAGTCAACTTGTGCTCTATGTGAATTTGGTCTCTTGTAAGCAAATGAAAGGGTTGCAGTCAATCAAAGGATGATAGTTACAGAATATTTAAAAATATTATTAAATAATAAATGTTATGTTTTTTTGAAGAACAGTAGTATGACCCAGTTTTGTCTTGGAGGGAAGCGTACTAGCAGTTCCTAAACTTGATGAGTATTGCTAAAATCAAGTGCCAAACTCAGCACTCAACAGTACAGATGAACATCCATACTAATTCCATAGTAGTCTTGTCTGGGTTTTCAGAAGTGCATAATGTGGCTTTAAATACGCAAAGTGTAACAGAAACAATATGACAAGTAACAGTAAAGAGCATCCCAGAAATAAGTTGACATATAATATTTTTCATATGTTTAATTAAACAGCCTAAGAGTTGTGTACTGTAATAGATAATGGTTTTATATAAAGCTCAAAAGACTTTCAGATGCTAGTTATGTATAGAAAACATTCATTTAAAAAAAAACACAACAAATTTAATTTCACTGTTTTTCTGTGTAGCAGCTGAAGGGGCGTTGGTGCTGTGTGGAAATGGCAGGGGAAGAATCAATTTTTGTGTAAGTGGCTGCAGTCCCATGACCTCCGTGGAGTGGGTTTTCCCACTTGTGTGTCTATGCAGTGCTGCTCCCCGTGCTGCCCTGCTGCGGGCAGAGCTGGGCGATCCCTCCCAAAATATCTCCAAAACAAGGATTGTCATAATTCTTGAAAGCCTGAATTTGTCACTGGTGCCTCTTCTTCTCTGCCGCATCTCTTAAGTCTCAGGAAGGTGGTATTTAAAATTACACACAGACTTGCTTTTCTAGGAGCTGTGCCTTCTGGTTTAAAGACAGTTTTGGATTTCCACTTAACAGTGGATTTCCTTTTCAAATTAATTTGGCAGGAAGGGAAGACCAAGGTTTAGAGAGGAGGAATAGCCCTCAAATGTCATCCTGAGAGCCTGGCTGTATGGGAACCTCCGAGTTTCTGTAGTTTGTGCCTTAAAGAGCTCTAGTAGGTACTGCTCCCTCCATCGCCCTCTCAACAGAGTAGTTGCGTTTAGCTGTGCTCCTTTTGGAAGGTAACTCATTGCAACTGAAAGAAGAACTGAATGTGTTGTGCTGTGGCTTGCAATTGGTGACAACCCCACAAAGGCATCTTTCTGGAAGTCCCTTCAAAAATGTTAGCAGAAGGACTGGACTGACGTGGTTCAGTCCCATCCTGGAGAAGTAGCCATTAAAATCACTGATGTGAACTGGCTTCTTAAAGCTGCTTCCAGCCAGTTTCTGCAGCACTGCTGCCTCCTGTCTCAGGAATGACACCCTCCAGGCTTGCTTTCCTTTTCCCTCACCCATTCAAGAGTGACCCCCCCAAATCCCTCTCTCTTCATATAATGAGGGTCTCTGTTCCTGTTGTTTCCCCATCCTAGTCCTGGCTCAGTAATACTGGGTTTGTAGTGCCTCCTGGATTAGGAGCCTATTTCTAATTCTAAGCATCAGAGCTTGCAAATAAACATAACCTTGTTACTGCATGAGCCTAAAGTTTATCTGGAGATTAATGAATAGTAACTGGTGGTAGCAGTGTTTGCACCCTTGTAGTCTTGTTTTAAAGAAATGAGATAGATGCATTCCCTTTTTCCAGGAGTGTTCAGAGTGTCTTAAACTCCCAGCTGAACATATTGCACACTAAACAGTATTTTCCATGCTACTTGCATGGAACATGAGCATCTTGCTGCCTTTAATTAAGAAGTTAACTGGACCATGAAGTATTGCCTGTGTAAATAAAAGTGATTTGTACTTAGTCAAAAAGGTGCATTAGGAATCCTCGCATTTCTTTACTTGCACATAAATTATGGAGATTATTAAAAATTGGAAGGGTCATCTATAAACCCATCTGTAGCTCAGCTGCACTGTCACTCTCAAAATGTAGCTGTCTTTCTAACTGTTGTAATTTATTGTGGACTATCGTGTGAACCATCTGCTTGCTTATAAATCAGACAAACTTTGACTGAAAGTTGCACGCAGCAGCACAAATTGTTAATTTTATGTTCTGGAAAGGAATGGCAACAGTTTTGTGGTCTTCAGTCTTCATTGCCTTAATTTGAATAGAAATCTAAAACTGGAAATTTTCCTGCCTTTGTTGAGAAGTGCTGTTAACAAGCAGGTTGCTTGAAACTCACAGGGAGCACAGATTTAGCTTTCTTAGTGCAGGTCGGGTGTTCTGAAGCTTGCCACATCCAGGTCTGTAAGTAACTTAAAAGGGACAAGACAGAGAACAGGCTATGTGCATTTTCCATTCCAGTAACAACAGAAATAAAATCCTGTGCTGTGATTATACAGGAAAACCAAGTGAATTACTTCTCTCAGGAGCTGTGTGACAACCAATGAGATGATAATCTCAGCTTTAGGAAGCAGAGAAAGACATTGCCATGATAGGACTAGGGTGGTTTTGCCCTTTTAATGTTAAAGTGCATAGACAGAAAAAGTAAACCTCAGTTTGCAGATGTTTACACCTTGCCTTAAATTTTCTTACCCTGAATCCTTTTAAAGACAAGAGTGTGGATTTGTCTGACAAAGATTTTCTGCAGTATAAAGCTCTTGACTGGGGTCCTGCCCGTTCAGCTCCTTTGCAGGCTCTCCTACTGACGTGTGGGTCTGGGAACACGGCTCTAAACACGGGCACCAACCTTTCTTGCCTGTCCTCCGCTACCTGGGGGAGCTCCAAGCTATTCTGTTGTTGCACAAGTATGAGTGACGGCAAAATTCACTGAACAGATTTTGAGGAGATTTTAAGTGTCTTTTAAAAGAGGTCTCTTAGTGTATTTAGCTGGTTTCATGGAGAAGATCTGCTTCCCATTATTTTTAATCAGCGAAAAAAGAACTTAAAAGAAGAAGCCTGTACACCAAAGAAAAAACCCTGAGGCAAAGTACAGTGTCTTTTTTCATTTTCCTTTCTTTGGGTGATGTTACGAGGTCCCTATCCTGCTCACTGGGGCAATGAGTGTCTCACTGAGAGCAGCATGCTCACTCAGAGCGTTGGAGCAAGCCTGGTCTCATGTGAAGCCATACAAAGTAACTAGTGACTACGGTGGAAGAAGGACTGGGCCTGTCATTAACACTTGGCTGTGATTCTGCAAGGGCATCTGTTCGGCCTAAAAAATTCACAGTTGTGAATTAGGGCTGATAACTGCTGTTCCCTTTACTGGTGTTTAGTAAGTTCTCATCAGCATAAAAGCTAGACTAGCAAGTGCATAAAATATGCTTGTCTGTACTTTACATTTTCCCCAGCCAGTATTTGAATGATAGAAATTTTAAAGGAAGCTTTTAAGAGTGATAAATAATTATTTTGCCAATGTACTTGTCTCACTATGTTCAGTTCTGGAAGAAGAGTGATATAATTTTAAAGCACAGAAGCAGTTCTGTAATGGACGTATTCTTTTGTATTATTTGCTCTGCAGGTCTACCTGCCTCAAAGCTAAAAATACGCACTGAAAAACAATAAACCATGTATTTGGATTAAACAATGATGTGCCCACAGTGGGGCATACCTGCCTCATAGCCATAAATACATATTTATAAACAATACAACATACTAATTTGGATTAAAAGGCGACATTCACCCATGAGGAAAGGCAACGCAGATGGCAAGATAATTGCAACTTTGTATGATGCTCAAACTGTATAGTAGAAATCTAGCTTTCAGTAAAGGCTCAGATAGATAGCATGAAACAAGGCTGCTATTTTTTGAGGAAGGAGACAGAATAATTCCTTTTCTTCCTTTGTCAGAGTTTACAGAGCAATAAAAGGATATTGAATTAGTTCCTGATGATTTGGTCTAGCAAAGTGCTTAAGGATTTCAGCACGCTCACTGAAACCATCACAGGGTGGAAATGAAGTTTGTCTCACCGTGCTGCCGTCACTTAGCAGTCCCGGCGCGCTCCCACCACCTCTTTGGCCACTACTCTTCCCAGCGTTTAACTATTCCCTTAGTGGCTGGTTCTTCTTCCTTTTTGCACATTATGAGACGAACGAGACTTTAAGACCTCCTGGCAGCTCATGGAGATGTTGGTCTCCTGGCATTTGCCTCTGGGGCAGTTCAGCTGCCACTGTAGATTTGGGCAGAAAAAACTCATGCTATCCGAGGTCGACTTCTGAAGCACGATACTTCCTCCAACTGCATCTTCATAGCTTACTGCTTCTTGATTGATTTTTGGCAGCAGATGTTAAAATATTGTTTAAAAGCCCTAATAATTTTAAAAAAGAACAAGGTTCCTAGTGATGGCACAGCCAACAAAAGCAAGCTTCTTGCAGCCATGCCTGGCCATCTGATATTCCCCCTATAGCATTCGTTGTGGCACCACTCCAGATACCTTGTTGTTAGATTCTGTGCCAGTGTGCTTTTGCTATAAACGTCTCTCTCAGTTTGGTCAGTTTGAGTCTTGCTTGCCCGACAGCTATCAACAGAGAGGAGAGCTGGCAGTCGGCGGGAGAATCAGTAAAAATAAACAGAAGCAGCCGAGCAAGTTGCAAAAGGCATCATTTTGGCAGAAGTGCCCTCACCTGATGCACAGATACTGATACCATCACCATCCAAAGCAGATTTGAGTCCGTGTATGGCAGTAAGCTGTGAGTGTCCAGGGGGATTTATGAAATTGATATGCTCTACTCTTAATAAATTTCATTCTTAAGCAATAAAATCCAGAGAGCCTACTTCAGACTGAACCTCGGCTGCCCCAGCGCTTTGGGGGCAGTTAGTGGCTCTGTGGTATTTCCAGTGTGCTGAAAAGGTGGAAGTTTAAGTAAATTTTACAGCAACTGTGAAAACATTTCCCTTTACCTTCATAGTAAAATTGGCCAGACGTCTCTCAGCTTTGAATTTTGAAGGAAATTTTGTAGGCTGGCTGAAGGGGTACTTCCAACAACACCAGAACTACATCATGCTTTGTCTGTTCCCCGTTGTTTGTCTAACAAGCTGGTGTTGTGTGCTGCACACTGAGTGCACAACAGGGAACTGAATTATCCCACCAGCTGCAAAATCAGAGTATCCCAAAGAAGAGCAAGAGAGGAAGTTCTGAAGTAAACAAAGTTTTTGAAATAACTCCACAAGTTGCATTTCAAAGCGAAATCTTGTGGAGGCCGCCTATGGCATTTTGAAAAGGATTTCATTAAATGTTGCTAACTTGTCATAAGCTCTCTTAAATGGAAGGGTAATGGCTCATAACATTTGTAAGCTTTTTAATTTCATGCAATATGAGCAGTGTAATCAACACCTATTAAAGTCAATCAGCTGTGCCAAGTGGGCTACCTACCTCAGTTTTTGTCTGTATTTTCATCATGGGTACACCTCTGAAGTAACTCTGGGAACAACGTGTTTGTACTTTCTTATCCTAACATCAGTGGAGATTTTGTGTCCAGAAAACCCAGTATGGTCATTGCAGAAGTATCTGAACCCATAAGCTGAATAAGCACTTTATAGTCGGTGGTTTTCACCTTCTAGGGAGCGAGTCTGGGCCATGGAGTTGATGTGGACTAGTTAATAGCTGCGGAGCTAAACATGAAGGAGATGGAGAATTTCCCAAATGATCTCCCATGTTTAACTTGTTCCCTTTGACAGGTGAAATTTCTCTGCTTGAGCTGGTTGTGTAAGGAGAGGGGAGCTCTTCAGATCATGCGTTTGTTTTGCTGTTCTGATCCGATTCCCATCTCCTCTTCATTTTAAACATTTGCAGCTGGACTTTGCGGTCATAAAAACAAGTGACGTGCATCTCAGCTCAAAGTGAGCCGCTGGGTTAAGGCTGGGTGATCTGTGGTCTCTAAGCTTTTTCTTGGCATTTTTGCCGTGATCCCAGAAATTCCTTGCATTTCAGCTGTGAAGAGGAGGACAGTGGGGCTGAGTTTTGTGGTGGGGCTGTATTTCCATGGAAATGTTGCAAATCGGGTAACATTGTGTTTTCAACTGAGTCCTGAGCCTTGAGACAGGAGTGCAGGCACTAGAAGCTGAAAAAATAGAATAAACATTTGATTTAGTTTATTACCCCAAAAGGGAAAAGAAAAGATGTAGAATTATTGATTTTAAAGTTGAAAATAAAAATGGGTGAGCTGAATGAATTTGGCAGGCAGTTTCTTGCCTTCCCTGGACATGCACCACTCTTCTAGTGTCTGTTAATTCAGCTTCGGTTTAGCATCTTGAATTTGCATGCTACCTCTCTGAATTAACTGGGAAGCTGCTGTGAAGCTCATTTTTCCTAGTTAGCCATTTATTATGGCCTCTCAGTATTCCCACAGGTTTCTAAACCTTCAGGAGCTGTACATCGTCCTTATTTTTCTACGTGTAATGTTATATTGAAAAAAAAAAAAAAGGCACAGGGGGTTACTGGGGGATTCATAAGTGCGGGACACTTCAGTCACACCTGCTGATGGCGGGATTTCTGTTGCTGACTTGTATTGCCGGACAGGTATTACTGTTGAAAGAGAAGCTCCGCTGGTAGTTGACTACAGCTGACCTGAACCAGCCCATGGGATTGAACGCATTCATAGAGTAGCCTTGAATTCTCAGTCCAAAACTTGATCCAAATTTCATCTTAACAAGCTGTAGCCTCGGAAGGAAGTAAGACTTACAAAGCACCTGAAACTGCTCA
This sequence comes from Sagittarius serpentarius, assembly GCA_034782735.1. Lineage (NCBI taxonomy): Eukaryota > Metazoa > Chordata > Aves > Accipitriformes > Sagittariidae > Sagittarius > Sagittarius serpentarius. The sequence continues at coordinate 13,023,562 of JAVKLA010000042.1, read as the reverse complement.
GGAAAAACATGTGTGATTGTGTACTGCTGCATTTCTCTCTCCCAGGGGCAAAGGCCTTGAGTTTAAGGATTTACAATGTCTAGACATCACTGCTGATGATCAGGATTCTGGCTGCTTTGGAAAGGCTGAAATATAAAAACAATTTCTTAATACTAAAAACGAAAAAGGCATAAAACTTTATACAGTATGGATAGAGAGAGGATAGAGACAAATAGAGAAAGGAAACAGTAAAAGACAAATAGCAAGATCCAATTATAAAGAAAAAGAATGTTTTTCTGATATTTCCACGAAGCCTCAAGAGCAGAGCTTCATGTCTTCTTACCAGAGGACCGCAAACACTTCTGCAACTCTTCTGCTGATCAAAACTATTTCGACAGCAAACTTATGTATTTTATAAGGCAACTGTTACTTGACAAGACAAGCTGTGCTGTCATTAGGGAGTGCAGGCACACACAACTGGTTTTACAGACTGTTCAGTTTGTGTGTTCTTTGATTTGCAACATGAAAGGTAAGCCAGACCTTCCAGGTTTCATTTACCAGTTGCTATGCCAGTAGTACAAGTTTCTCTGATTATTCTGTTTCTAAATGACAGATGTTGGATTTAGAGAAAGAAGAACGCAGGGAAAGACAAGAACTACTCTAAATTTGCTCCTGTTCTTTTAGGGCAAATTGGTTGAGGGTCTTGGGAAAACTGACTTGCTGCTTTTGAAAGAAAAAATTAGATTTCTTTGGCTGTTAACATCTCCCTGGTTGGAACATCTCTGGTTTTGATCTCTGTTTGTCTGAGGCTGTGCCTGGCCGTCTACTCCCATGTATGCCAGCATCTTTCAGGAAGGGACAGTCCCACACCAGCGTTAGTGGCACAGTGTTGGAGTGCAGGACACTACTGTACATGTGTGATAAAAATGGCTATAAATCTAGTCACAGAGGCAGGCATTCTGACTTGTCAGTGAATCATTGATTTGGGCTTCAGTCCAACCAGATATTTAATTATGTGCATAATTTACAGACATAAGTAATTTCATTGACATCACTAAGGCTATTCGCATGCATGGAGTTGGGCATACGTTGTGCTCTTTGCTGGATTATGCCCTGTAATTTCTACGTACACTGCATGCGTGTGGCAGAGCAAAGCCACCGGCAGGAATCCATCCTGCTGGTCTCTGTACAGACATGGGGACATACACCGCCCTTTTCTCCAAAAGGTTTTACATTGTCAATAGGTAGAGAGTGGGAGAGGAGATAGGGATGAGAGTGAGCGAAGCGGCTTGCTCATTCGCTCCTACAGCAGCTGAGGATTGGTGTGAGGAGTCCTGTGTCCGTGTGCACACACATTTTAGTAGATCGCGTGCCCCAAGTGTAAAGGAGTGTGGTGACAGAGCTGGCAGACACTTTCAAATAAAAGCTGATATGATAAAAAGTTGTCCTTCTTGGGGGGGGGTGGTGGCAAAGGAAAGCAGTTTCCATGGTGCTCATTTTTTTTTGCTCCTGTTTTCATTTTTTACTGCAGGTTTTCAGTATAAAATGTTACATGTACTTTGATTTCCTCTTGACTTGCTGTAATTCTGAGTCCAGTGAACTTTTTAGGTTTGCTGCCAGTCTAGCCTTAAAATTTTCTGAGGCGGGTTGTGCTAAGTACTTGCAGGGAGTCTGGTCCTCATTTCGCTCTGAAAGGGAATAATCTATGGAACAGAAAGAAAATTCAAGGTGTTTCAGTTCACAGTATTTCTTCCTTATTTGTCCGTCAGGGCACAATCCTTGTTTGCCATCCTTACATAAAATAGCAGGAGATTCCTCACTTTCAAACCTTAAGTTTTCCCTGAGCAGCAGTGGAGCTAAAGCATCCATGGCTTTTGCCTTCTCACCACTGACGTTCCCCAGACAGCATCAACTGTACAGTGCTGCTGTCATCCAGCTTCCCCCAGAAACGTCCCTTCTAAGGACAAAGACACGTCCTCATTTGGAAAGTCTTTCTTTATGGTCTATTAGGGAAGGCTTTATTTAAAGTTTATTTCAAATGCAGCAGTGCTAAAATTTGATTTGTAAATCACTGTCTGTTTATGAAAATGGTAAGTAAATGATTGCCAAGATTTGCACAGTATCTTAGTCAGTGCAGGATACTTTTTTGGATTTTTAATTTGTAGTCTAAAACTAGACAATGAAAATAGCTTTTATGACCTAAGCTTTTTCCTTTCTCTTTCTTTCCACCTACAGCTTGATACTCTGCTTCTAGTTCTTTCCTTCTGTGAGCAAACCAATATACTGTTCCATTGTCTCTCTCTTGGTTTAGACAAGGGATGGCTTTGTCATGGGGCATTTAATGAATAAAAGTGGTTAACATCTGAGTTCTGCTTCTCTGCTAAGAAACCAGCAGCAGCTGCAAAAGATTACCCGTGGCACCATGAATGGGTGGCTACTGATTTGCAGAGAAGCTTGCTGTTCACTGAATCATCCGTATCACTCTTCACAGTGCCTGGAAAGTCTTTTCCAAGTACTAATGCAAGCTGAGCCTTCCTCTTGGATGTGATCTGACAGGACTGCAGCCCAAGGCAGCACAGCTGAAGAGTAAGATGTGTTTTTTTTCCAATGAGAAGCTTTGTAAGACATCAATATTTAAAAGCAGAGAAATAAATAAAATTACAGACAGACAGGTTGATTGAGAGGAGAAGAGAGGTCATTTGTCTGACAGAACAAGTATATCTATCCAGCAAGGCTTTCAGTTCTTTAGCCAAAAGCTATTGTCTGTCTTTTGATTAGGTTGATCTGTAAGCATGTGAACAACTCATTATTTTTCTTAAAATCATGATTTTTCTAGGTATATTTTGCAGGTTAGAAGTACAAAGGGGGCGTAGCTGTTCGTCACCTTAGAGCAGCTGATACTTCCCTTTAAGCAGATTCACTGTTGTGTTGTACACACGTGAAGCCAGATAGTGAACGGCCAAATAGTCCATAATCCAAACACACACTAATTGCTGTAAAAGGTCAAGAGTAAATGATCTCCCAGAGCTGATTTAGTGACTTGGTGTCCAAAGAGCCATGGCTGGAAGACAGTGGGTTGATGGGATGAACCTGAACATGTTTCCTCTGATGCTTCCTGTGGTTGAGCGTTCAGAGCCTGTCCCCTCCATTTTTTTGCAGAACATTTCACTGTTTAAATGAAGTAAAGGCCACACAGGGCAACGGCACATATGTTGTCAATGCTGCTGGCTTGAGAAGCACCTTTTATTGCATGTTTACTGTTGCTTCAAGCCAAAATATTTTAACTGTATTTTGCTACCTCTTGAAATCCCCAGCTCCTACTGCAAACTGACTTCTGCTATGTATGTTTCCTTAAGATCCCAACTGTCATTTATAAATGATGAACCTTGATGTTGGTACGCGGTTGGGAGAGCAGCAGGCTTTTTGTTTCTCTCTGTAACGTTATCTATTATGCAGCATTCTGGGAAGCGTAGCTTAGTAGAAGTAGAAGAAATGGGAACATGCAGGCAGGACCCTCCCTGTGCCCTTTCCTGGCAGGAGCCACTGGTCAGGTGTCTTCACTGATCAGTTTTGTTCCTCCAGAGTTTTGAAAGAACTTCAGGAATAAAAACATCGGGAGGCAAATGCTCTCTGTTTAAAAGTGGAGACAGCCAGACAGGCTGAGCCACTCTGCTGATTGCCCAAAGAGTAATTCAGGGTCCTTGGCTTTTCTATGCCTCCCCGTGCTCTGTTTTACCTTCGCACATCCTAATCTCTTTGGCTGCTTTTGCCATTACTCACCATTTCCCCAAACAACATTCCTGACTTCTTCCAGGCATGGAAAAAGCATCTGCTGCTCTTTCTGTGAGCCTGACATCTCTTGAAATACCACTCCCCAGCTCCCCAGTGGTGTTGGTTAGGAAGGTGGTTTTGCTCATTTGCGCCGTACCACGGCGATACCCTGTGTTCCTCTCCTCTCTTCACCCTGAAGCAGATACTCAAGAGTGTCTATGGAATGGCAGCTGCAAGACACAATCAAATCCCAACACAGAGCACCCTACTCCTGCGCACGCAATTGTCCCACTGATCAGACCTTTGCTGTCGTGCTATCTCTGTAGGTACATGTGTAGCAACGTCCAGCATGGTTTAGCGTCTTTCCTCCAGATCAATCCAATTTCATGTCACATGCTTAGCTGCATTTGTCATTTTACCTTTTCAAGTGTACTACTGCCTTGGCTGTTAGACGTTCAGCCTCTCCGAGACGGATGGAGCTTTGCAGTCCTTCCTCTCCAAGATGGTTCCCGTCTGACACTAACTCGCACATCAACTGTTACAGCACTGCAGGTCAGAGTTTAGCCCCTCTGTCTAGTCATACAGACCAACAGAGCAGCCTTCTTAAAGCTGAGTATTGATCATGTCAGCAGAAGAAACAAAGTGGTTAGATAAAAGCAATTGAAAAACAGTTTGTGCAAATGTTTCTGTGACCCCATAACCCTGTATCATAATTAAAGCAGATCAAATTACTTTGGTATCAGAGGTACAGTCATGGGCTCAGCCTTTCTTTTGTGTCCTTCCCATTTTCCCAGGTATGCCCTTATGAGTATATTCCTACAATAAATATTTCCACAACAAGGCCAAAATATGGTTTTCATCAATCATTTTATAGTTGCTTCAAATCTGTCACACCAGCGTATGTGCTTACAGCAGCTCGGGGAAAAAAAAGTGCAAACAAACCACAAATAAAAGCAAGAATTTGAATAGAAAAAACTGAATTTTCTATCACCAGGAATGGTCAGATCATCTTTCTTTGTGTCTCGTACAGTGGCAAGTGCGCAGTCGCCAATGAATAAATAATTGCAGATCCAGGAAATGAGATTATTACTCCCATGCAGGTATTGAAAAGGGGAGCACACTGAGCCCTTCGAACCTGTTTCCTGATGCGCAGATGCGCATTTGCCTATGGAAGACAGCAAACCTGAAGGACTGGTCTCTTAAAGAAGAGCCTTATAACTTCAATAGAAGCCCAGAAACTGCTTTGATTGCAGGAACATGTCCGGGCTGAACCTTGTCATTTCACAGGCCAGATGCATTGGAGAGAACTCCACTGGGTAATCACAGAAGTGAGGATGGCCTTCTGCGTCCTGCCTCCCAGCCGTAACCGTGCTGTAATATAGTTGCTTTTGCAGTGTAATTGCTTTCTCTGCAGGGCTTCTTCCTATTGATTCTGCTTGTGTGGATTTAAATTGTTTGCAGGTTGGAACTAGACTCAAGTTGGTCTGCATCTCTGCTTTTCTGTGCTAGGCAGCTCACGTGGCAGCTCTATCTAAGAAACTTTAATGATGTCTAGATAGCATCACTCCCTGGCCTGCGCGTATGTATTTGATTTGAGGAGAGAGGCTGGATCAGATAGGTTCAGAACATCAATAAATATGTGTATTTTGTTTGGTGACACTTGTTCAATTTGAATCTTTTTCCCAGGAAGCAGCTTGTGTTGTGTCATTTTTTTCAGCGTGCTGTGTAACTGCTCTGCATCTGCAACTGTCGAGGATGGTGCCATCCTATAGCAATGCCATCTGCTCGTTCACCGAGTGCTTTTTGCGTAGATAAAAAATGTGAGGTGTTACTCATAATTAGGCAAATCACATGCTGTGATCTGTGATTGATTTGATTTCTGTTGCTGGCTACCTCGCCTATGTCTATGTGTCCGTAAGTATTGTCTACATATCAGCATATGGATGCAGATGAATCAGAGACTCATGAATTCTTTTTCCCAATCCAGACAGATGGAAATGTTTTCCCTTCTTCTTATTAGCGGCAGCTGAATTGCAGTAACACCGGGGGCCTCTGCTAGGATCTTGCCCGTGTTTCGTGCTGTACATGCATACGTAAGTTAGGATGGCCATTTATAATCTAATACAAGAAGTAAGCGATCCATGACATGCAGCAAAGGAAAGTTATAATTTCAAAGCAATGTTCAGAGATAGCCGCGTTATTAGCCTTCTTTGAGAAAAATACCTGGATATATAACTTGGCGTTATGCGGTGCAGTAACAGAATGCCTAAAAGGTGCTGTGAGCATTGCAGAACCCAAGCATCTCTGCTGAACCAGGCTTCTGGAAAATATCACTGTGCCTTTCTTAGTATTAAGTGTATGTACTCTTTAATGTGTATTCACCTCACTAACTAAGTGAGATCCTTATTGTTTCTGGTTGTACTATGGTCCAAGTAATGCTGATAGTAAGAGAAAGTAACTCAGAAATTACCACCGCTATATAATTTTAATATTGTTTTCAGATGCCTCTTATAGATAGGGAGGTACAATTTACCAGCAGTTTTAAAAGATGTTTAAGGCAGGCAGTAGGCATACCAGAAAGGCCATAAAGATGAAAACACATGAACAGAGGTCTGCACACTTGTCTGGAGTAAAAGTTACGAGCAGTGGAGTAGCTATATAGTTGGATGATTTAGAATATTTTAAACCTCAGCAGAGCTCTCTTCTTTTCTCTCCCTCTCTCCTATGGTCCTGCGCCTCTCTACAGTGTGTTCCCTTCAGCAGGAGATCTGTCACCACTGGAGTCTGACCATAACTAGGATGGCCTGAGGAAGAAAATAGGCTGTAACTTAGCACAAATCCATAGTCCCACTGCTACAACACCTCCTATAGACAAGGATCAGATTGGCGCAAGCTGCCACTGAGCAGCCACTGCGATTTGGTATTTCTGCAGAATTCAAGAAAATTGAAATGGTTAGTAAATACTTGGTTGATTTTTACTGGAAGTGGTAATCAACATGCTGAGAACCTAGGACCACTGTTCTCCTGTTTAAGAGCATTACAGTTTCTCAAGTCCTGCTTAGTTTGTATGAGGGAGAGCCGTTCCCCAGTGATGCAAAGTTAATAATCAGCGCGTATTTGATCAACTCTGGTATAACACCTTTGGGTGAACTCTGAGTGCAGCGAAGTGCTTGAAGCATTTTCAGAATTATTTGGTTACTTTACAAGTTGTGCTCTTCTCTTCATTTCAGCTGTTGTCTGAGAGTGTCTTGCCAGAGGACTTCTGGTGCTGAGCTCGCTTAATGCATCAGATTTTTTCCAAAGCCACTAATGCTCAGTTCAGTCCTACCAATGCAGAAAGTTTTGTGAATGTGCAGCAGCCTTCAGACGTTACAAATCCAGATTTCCCACCTGCACGGATACTGAATAGAACTCCAACATGCACAGTTGCATTTTATTTTTATGTGTATGTCTCTTGGTTTCATCATGTCATGTGTGGTTTTCTTCATATTATAAGTCAATGACATAAAAAAGAAAAAAGAACAGCAAAGAAGTCAAGGAAGATGTAATGTCTTGGAGATTTGTTTGGTGGTGTTTTTAATGTCAGCAGACACAGTGTAATTTAATTTTCAGAAGAATCTCTGCTGCAAAGCACTTGATTAGGCATCTTGAAGAAGGAGCCACTCTCTTGAAGCACTGTGTTCATGAGATTATTACAGGTACTCTTCTAAAGAAAGAAACCCCTAGACTGCCAGGAATAAATCGCTTTGAAGGATACCAACCCCCCTGGGTAGCCATCCAAAAGCAGAACCCAGTCATTTAGATCTCACATCACAGACCTGCCTTCTTTATACTTCTAAAAGAAAAGTCAGAGATGCAATTGCTTTAATGCAGCAGTGGGAAATTTATCTTTTGTTTCTATTGTTATTAAAATGAACTTGAAGAACTTCCCTAAGGGGGGGGGGGGGG
>JAVKLA010000042.1:12913155-13015854 GCA_034782735.1 Sagittarius serpentarius | reverse complement strand
ACGGGTCATAAAACTCCTACATGTGCACTGTGTCGTTAAAATATGTCACGTTGGGTCGGACCACAGTATTTTCTGAGCTTCATGGTACTGTAAAACGTCTTTCTGCAAAGGTGACTGTACCTTGTTTGCATAGAAAGAGGAACTTGAATTTTTTGTTTTAAGCATTTGAATACTTAATAAAGTGTCAGAAGTTGGAACACAGCGCATCAAGTCAGCTCGTGATACTGCATTTACGTCTTTGAGTGCCAGTTGCAGGTCAGGGCTGTATCAGCTCCGTTACTGATCCAGGTTATATGACCTGGGTGCATTACACTTGCAAAAAGAGTGTCTTTCCTGGAAGAAGATGCAGACTGCATTTTGTTCTCTCTGCACTGGACCTATTGCCTCCTTCCTAAAAGCCATCATCTTTAGACACAAATGTAGCACATACTGGGGCATTTTGTAGCATTTGTTTTAATTTGTTTGTTAACCAATTCAATTCATGGTTTCCTTTCATTCTGCTATGAAAAGCTTACACTGTCAAATCAGAAGTTATTCTAAAAAAGGGATTTAGTTACATGAACATTATATTCAGCTGTTCGAAGGATAAAATCAAGATCAAAAGAGACTTGGTGATTAAACAACAAAAAGTACATTCAAAACGTATTAAGGGATGTTTTCAATCTAGCACCTAGGGATTTAGCTACATGACTTAAATTTTTGTGCCAGAAGGCTTCTGGGCAACATCCTGTTCTTGCTGTGGGGAGCTAGATCAGAAACAGGAGGAAGAGCTATTGTGTTTACTTTTGAAATAGAAACAGTAATGGTTGGCTTGCAAGTTTGGCCTGAAGTCTAGATTTTCTGTTGACGCTGATGAAGGCCAAGCTGCTCTTCCAAGCGGGATCTTAGGGATGGGGTTCACTAGATACTCCCAAGTTTGTCTTCTTCACAGCCAAAGATAGATGCTGTCCGATGTTTCGTCTGCTAGCTTTTCGGGAGGTGCACAACGTCTGTACGATGTTCCGGTGAGGTTTGCTGTGATTCTCGGTGGTGCCAGTTGCTTGATCTCCGCAGCATCTGTTACCAATTCTGAAGGTTTTTTTACTCAGTTGTTTCCTCCCAACTCTCTGTTTTATGGGCGCAGCTTTTAGCTTTTCCAGCATCAGACACTGCCCAAAGGAGTTTCTGTTCTCAAGGCAGGAGTCGGGGAAAGAAATGCACACTCAGGGTCAGGTCTGGGTTTGTTGACTGCGTACTGCCAGCATGTTCTGGAGATCTCTGTGGTTAGAAACTCTGCGTTTAGTGTCAGGCAGTGAGGGTATCACTGGTGCTTTCCTTTGAAGGAGAAGCAAGTCATATAGGAACATGTAAAACTGGGTCAGGGATACTAATTTAAGCACACCTGTGTCAACTGACCAAAAATGACAGAGTAAGGGTTAAAAAGTCAGCTTTCCTGGTAGGTCTCGGGACATGCCTGACAACTGCAAAAATGAGCTCGCGTGCAGTGCTGTGTCCCAGGCAGTGTGTGCTGCTGGGTCCAGTTACATGAGGAGGTACTGCAGAGGTGATGCGTTTATGGGTTTTCATTAGCAGTTTACCATTCTTGGTGAAGGACGTTTCAGTGCCCTGAAATTATTGCTTTGTGTCTCAGTTAATGGGCAATGAACACTTGCGATTCCAAAACAGACAAAACTTTGAAACGTTACCTCGTGCAGCTATGAGTTGTCCCTATGCAATGCAGGAGAGTAAGTATCATTGCTGTTATTACCATTATCACATTTAGCTGCTAGTATAGTAGGAGTGATGGACTTCAGGAAAGCAATATATTTTTTTATAACGCACATGAATACTTCCCCTCTATCAGCAGCTCCTTAAAACATCACTCAGGGGTGAATGTGCTGCTTGTGGCTGTAGGCCAGGTGAAGGAGAGCTTTTGCTCTCATAGTGGGCTGGCTGCTTGCTTTACAGAAAATGAGCTTTTGCCCTCTGACAGTCGAGCTGTGGACAGAGCAGTGTTTGCTTTCTGTAATGTCAGTGAGAGGTACAGTTGAGCAGGAAAATGGTGCTCTGAGTGGCTTCTCCATAGACTGCCCCCTGCCAGCCTGGATTATGCTTTAGTATTTTAATTTTTCCCATTACTTTGTCAAACCTTCAGGAAACTCACCGTTTCCATTATTTCCACAAGCTTCACTTGCACTTACTGTGTGAAGTCTTTGAATCCACAGGATCAAATCAAAGCTACTCCTCTTGACCATCCAAATTACAAACACACTGACTGTGATGCATTATTTTAGAATTGCCTGTTAAAATTTAAAAGGATTTCCAAATATTTTTAATAATTCCCTAAAACAGTCTAAGGACATCTGTTAAAGTGTTAAATTTCCTTAAAGACAGCACTGGTTGGGATTGCTTCAGCTGCAAATTAAGGTTGTCAGTCAAAGTGCTTTTGCTGTTTTAGTCTCTTATCTAGGAATTTTTCGCATCTCTTCCAAAGTGAGCCAAAGACAGACAGCTCGTGAGCTGTTAGAGCTTGTTTTGCCATGTATTTAACCTAGCAAACAACCAGTCAATAACTTTTATGAAGTCTTCTGTGTTTTACTGGATGCCTCGCTGCTTAGTGAGGAAACAAGCTATATTGTTTTGACGTATTTTTGCACTTTTCCCATTCTTTATTCTGCAGCATGTGTCCAACATTTTAATATATTGAGTAGCTGTGGCAACTTCTTTTGTGTGTCTACAAACATTTGCATTACGGTTAAGCCATTAGGTCTGCTAATGAGGGGCTGGAATAAGAGGCAGAATGATGTACTTACTATTTAGGATTTCCTGCAGAGATTAATAGTAGATTCATGGTGGGCTGGAAGTAGATAACCAGCCCAAAGAGTCCGTAAAAGATCCCAGCCTCACCTGCCCCCAGAAATGGAGCTGCAGCCCAGAGCAGAGTGGGATCCTCCACCAGTATCCTGCAAGGAAAATGCTTGAAATAAATCAGAAGCAAACAGCAAAACATGCAGAAGGGGAAAAAAATGCATCCTACTCCCATCAGTGTCTCTACCTTAGTGTCTCCAGCCAAACGATCAAAGGAACCACTGGAAAGAAACAACATAAAATAGTGTCGGGAAGGAGGTGAGCACTGATTTAATTTGCAAAGTTGCATAGGAAGTTAAATCAAAGGCTGTGGTTCAGTGCAATGGGATGGCTAAGATGGACATAAACCGGGACTCTGCTGACACAACACAGTTAATAGAGGGTTGTTGGAAAGAGGTTAAAGTCATAACAGCCGGGTCTGAGCGTAAAGAGCAAGTCATCGGCAGCATGTGGGCTGGCAGCAACATCTGCTCTTGTGAAGAGAGGTGCAGGGAAACCTTGGTGTCATGTTTGTGATGAGGAAGAAGAACAAATGACAGAGAAAGAGAATTCTCAGTACATCTGATAGCAGGCGGTGAAATATGTTGGGTTATTGTGGGATCAGCGATATCAGATGTATTTTATCTGAAATGTACTTTTCTGAAGAATTGGATTGAACCTTTTGGAGAGAAACAGGTAGACAAAGAGAAAAAGATTATTTTCCCTACTTTTCTGCATGCAAAAGAACACTTAATCCAGTTTTCCATTCACTTCCATTTTCTTTGCATCAATCCCAATAGTAAAATATATTTATTTCTTTAACATTACATATCTGAAAGATTCAGAACTGGATTGTTGCATATTATACTTCAGAAATGTGGTGTGTCTCATACGTGGTATGTTATAATTAGGCATGCTTATTTATTGCATGCTGATATTCTAACTCTAGGTCTGTCAAGTGTTATGACAGTTTATGAGAATATTACTTCACTACATAATTATTTTTATTGTGATGATGATGCCACTAGATTTCCACTTGCTCATGTGCATCAGAATACTTAATTTTGTGTAATGATAACATGAAAGTGTAAGAGAAGCAAAAGGTTTTGTCTTTTCAGGTATAATTTCTAACTGTTTTGAGAATTCCGTAATGCTTTGATTATAATTTTTTTCTGTGTGGTTGAAGGAAGCTGACATCATCACCAAGCTTGCAACAGAGGAAACATTTTTAAATGTTCAGTGTGTAGAAGATGTCAGTGTTGTTACCTTTGTAAACAGAAGATGATGGACAGAAAATCTGCAGAGTTTTCAGCAAAAAGGAGTAATTTTTTCAGCTCTTTTTCATTTCTTAATGGAAGAAGAATTATGAAAATGAGAGCAGGCATTGCATTAAGTGCTTGAAATGTTCCTTCCCTGCAGACCAATAAAAACATAACTCTTCCATTAGGGAAATTTAGTTTTTTTGAAGGCTGCATGAATTTGAGCTCTGAATCAATGAATGAGATGACTATGCTGGGGTAAGCATTTCAAGGTCTGATTATGTATTTTAAGTCTTTCGTAGGTGGATGCTAGCTCTTAGCTTGTCTTCTAAGACTTCTTCGGAGCAACTCTTTCTGTGACTCTTTTATATTAATCACCTGGCTTATCTTGTAGTACTTCTGTAGTGCAATCCGCTGTTATGCAGATCAGTAACAGAGTTTCAAAGCCATGGGGACCGAATGATTTTTCCTACCGGAATTTGGACTAGAAGGTTTCCTAGCCTTTTTAAAACACTGTAGCTACTTACATAACTCCATAAACAAAAGTCAAATAGTGCAAGTCAAAAATGTGACCTTTCTGTGCTTCCTATGGCGTGTTTATAGCCTCACCTATGACTACAGATTATGCAGATCGTAGCTCTCTGCCGTTAAAAATATCCTTCATCTGTAAGCATGAGATGAAAATGTAGCAGTAAACTGCTGTCAGTGGGGGTGTTCAAATTAGGTCCCTGATCAGGGCTGGGGAGAATTAATAACAGAGCAAGTGGGTATTCAAGTGAAGCCATCTTTTTTTCTGTGCTGTTAACCGTAAAATAGTAATCAACATTAATTTCTAGGTTCTAGAAGATCACAAATAAAAATTAATAAAAAAGAGCAAAATCATTACCAGTCATTACCACTGGTCCTTACTTCTAACTTTTTAATCTTATTTCAGTTTCATATGCTATATTACTTAAGCTGTCAAATACATCACAGAGGCATATAAGGATGATTTGTCCTCATTTAGTGTATGAGGAGACAGACACACCAAAAGCTTCTGAAACTTGTCCAAGGTCTAGAAATGATTAAGTAGAATCCTTTCTTTTTATTATTTTTATTTAGTTGTGAATAGTCTGAATGTAGCCGTAATGGTCTAGTTATAATTGATCAAATAAATCCCATTTCCCCCTTTTTTTGCTGAAGGGCTGATCCCATGGGTGCATGCAGCACAAATAGTTAAGGCAACAAATGTAATTATTGTGAATATTTGGTCACGTGTGGGGTTGGTTTTGTTTTAGTTTTTTGAGGTTTGTTTTCTGCAAACACTGCTGGGAATTGTTTACCTATCACTAGAAGTGTTCCTTGAAGCTTCAGTCCATCACAGGACTCCCATGAGTGCATTCTTGTGCTCCTGTTATGTTTTATATGCAGACAACCTAGTCCGTCTGCCATGATCCAGAAAAATGGCGTCTTTGCAAATATTAGTTATGTTCCTTATAAATTCAGGAGGCAAGGAGAACGTACCTGACCTACATGATCCTCTATCCCCATCCTGATTATTCTTTCCTAATGGAAAGCTTTGGAAACACTGGAAAAAGCCTTTGGTGGAGGAAGCACATGGACAAAAAATTTTCAACTCCTTGCTGATTTTCTTGCTATTTTATCCCCTCTACCAGTTCTGTGGCTTAGTCAGTTGATGAGTTTAACCAGCTGCCTGCTTTAGACATTATGAAGAGATACTGGCAGTGAATTTCCACCTCGCACATTAGATTTTTGGCTGATTTAAGTTGGGGTCACCCTGTGCTAGCGCCGTAGGTGGCTAACAGCCCCTGAGAAACCAGCCGTGTGGACCGGGGCTGCCTGTAGAAAACACGAGTTCCCGGGTGTCTTGGATGCGTTTGCACACAGAAGGAGACAGATGGTTTTCTCTGTGGGTTTTCTTAGGCTTCGCTCTGTGGGAGAAATACCTGAGATGGATGTTGCCAGGTAGCTGTGTGGCTCCTGTGTGTTAACAGCTGCTCTAGCTCTTCTCTCAGAGGTATATTTAAAGCATAAAAATGAAAAATGGGTAGAAATCTGTGTGGCCAAGTGGGGAGTGGGAAAGGCTTCATATCTTGTGTATCTCCAGGCCCGATGGGATGGGTCTGGTCCCAAGCTGACATTCCAGTCTGGGATGTGATGGTGGTACGTGCTGGATGGTTCCTAAGTGCTTTGAGATCAAAGGCACTTTCTACATGGTAGTAAAGTTTTCCCGTTCACAGCCCCTGGGCATGGCTCACTGACGTGGCCGTGTGGTAGGCAGACACAGTCACCCATTGCAGACATCTGAAGCTGTGTGATTGCAGGTGTGACTCTGAAGTGCACTGCTGCAGTCAGCCACCCTCCCAAAACTGCATGACCTTCGGGAAGCTTAGGTCAGGTCCCATAATCACCTGCACATTTTAAAATAACGGGTTGGTTGGCTTATACTGGCAATAAAGCTAACCATCCCTAAACCAAGGCTAGTCTCTGGGACATTATCTGGGCCAGAGGTGCGTGGACTATGGTTTTATCCTGGACAATAAAAGTTAATGCAGAGTAGCCTGCACCTCAACCACGCGCCCGGCCTTGGGGCCATTAGCAGCAGGCGCTAGGCAAAGCTGCCGGTGTCTCAAGCAGGCTGGTCTCAGGCAGCCCTCCCCATCTCACTTGCTCGCTCTCGTGGTCTCGTTCCAGGGCAACCCACTGTACTTCCAGTCTGCCAGAAATGTGACGGTGAACATCCTCAATGAGAAGACTAAAGTCCTTACTCGCCTCGTAACAGGTAAGGAGGGGGAAAGGCTGCATGGAGGAATTAAGGAGGGATGAAAGTGGGTGTGTGGTGGGATGTTGCGTTGGGTTTAGACAGCACACGGGAGAGGAGCCCAGGTGTCTTGTGAAGTACAAATGAAAATTTCGCTCCACTTTGTAGAAACAAAGCTAGAGACATGAAAGCCATGCTGGAGAGGCAGCTGGCTGGTGCTTTCTGATAACGAAGCAGACCATCGTTTTCATTTGAAAGCCAATCCAGAGACAGAAAGGTTAGTTGTATGACTTCAGGGTCAAGAAGAACATATGCAGGCTGACATTTCTGTGGTAACAGGCACAGGCTTTTCCTGAGACGCTGTTAACTTGCCTGAGATCTTGGGAACTGCAGATTAACTGTGGCTGGGTTGGGACGCTTTGCAATTTAGAACCCTCTGTGCCCTTCTGCTGATGAAGAACGCTCTCGTACGCCTGAGCATGTGTGTGTTTGATGAGGAAATGGGTGTTTCGTAAATCCCCAGTGCACAGCAGCCTTTGAATGAATGCATGTGTAATTTGGGTTGAAAGAGCCTAATGCATTATATATTCTAATATATTATATATATATGTGGTATAGGATAGATATTTATTTATTTATTGAGATTTATCTAGGGACTGGGAGAAGTATTGCTGTATGGCAGAGCCAGTAATCCATAAACATGATGTTTCTATGTGAGACTGGGTTGTTTGGTTTGCTTATATAACATCTTGGCCTCTAGTCACAGTCTTAAATAATTAAATATGCAGCTTCAGTAAGCAATGATTTAAGCAGCACATGTGAAAATTGCCTGGAGGAAGGAAATAAATTCAACCCCAGCCTCGCTGATTCTCACACTCAGAATGAACATGTTTAGTTTGTTGGTTCCCCATATATTTTCAAGAGGGTATTTTGTTCACTTAAGTAGCTCCATTTCACGAGAGCTTGGGAGGACGCAGTCAGTGGTGTCTTCCGGCATGATACTCAGGTTATTGAGCTCGTTTCTGCATTCAGCAGCAGCTTTGGTTTCAGAACGGAGTCAAGATGTGGTCCTGCATAGTGCACGCTGCAGTGATGAGTAGGGAGGCACTTAATTAGCAAGATACAAACTTAAAGCTCAAAAGTACTGGATTTTCTCAGAATGGCTGCAAGATTTTTAAGTGTTTCCAGGGATCTTGGCACAGCCTCACTTTTCTGTAGTGCGAACCATGCACACAATTGTTTGTGTGTCCTGATGCCAATACAGATGACCTCTGCAGGCAAACGTGGGTATAGATGGAGTTAGAAACTGCCTGCAAGAAAATACTGGCTTTCAGGTCTTAGTTCTCGTCTTTTGAGAAATGAGACTAGTCATGAAGATGGCCAGAATTAATGCAAAGTCCGATCACCAGCCTTGTGCAGTAGCATGTTCCAGGGAGGCTCTGGCTTGGACTGAGTCGCGCAGGGCTGTTAGATGGTGATTTGTCTGAAATTTAGCCTAGGTCAGGTAACGGAGGAGCCTGCTCTTTGTAGCCGTTAAGCCACAGACCTGCACAGAATTGCTATTCAGGCAGCTGATATTTATCAGGCTCCACAACAAAATGCATTGCCAGAGGGTTTCCGGCACTGCAGTGCACAGCAGCCTGCAGGAGAAGCAGCAGAATTGAAATAAAAGCTGCACAGGAAAGTTTTACTTATCTAAAAACTTCCTGAAATGTGGGAGACCCTGCCGTTGTCTTGGCCTGCACATGGTTGAAATGGTCTGAAAGAAAATACTTGCTCCTGTGGTGGTGGTGGTGGTTTTTTTTTAATTGGACTGTGCATGATACTGATATCATTTTAATCCAGGCAGAAAACCAAGAATCTTTTACACCACAGCATCAGTCCAAGCAAAATGGACTCAGGAACCCTTGAGGCCTCTTACAGCTGCACCAACACTTTCAAAGCGTGGCTGGGTATATTCATTGCTAATTTGCACGTGGATCTGTCTTTTTGTAAAAATTTCCCAGCTATGCCAAGTTTAATGGTGATTTTATGACATACGTAAGAATTAACAAAAACATAAGTAGACACAGCTGAGGGGTTGTTATTTGGGTAGAGAACAGTGCCCATTCCTAATGAGAATTCACCTTCTGAAAAGCACACACCGCCCTGTTGTATCAGATGCAGGTCGTATCTGCAGAGCTCTTAGCAGATGGGTTTATTAAATGTATGAAGCTACTATGTGATTTTCTTATACTTTTCACTGAAAGGTTGTGCTAAATCTCTTCTTCCCTCTAGGTCCCCAAGCAGTGGAAGCACATAGCCAAAAATTTGAGGTGAAAACCCTCTCTGGAAAATTGCTGTTTTCTGCAGATGACAATGAAGTGGTGGTTGGAGCAGAGAGACTGAGAGTTTTAGGTAAAAGATTATTCACTAAATCACTGTTTTAATATGCCCCTCTTCAAATTTTAGTAGTTTTGCCTGACTTCCCGTCATGCTTGTGGAAAGCTTCTTTTCAAGATAAAGCCTTTCACTGTCTTTATTGCTTTGAATCTTCTCCAAGCAGATAATGGCCAGGAGTTTCTGTCTGGGGGGGGTTCTTAATTTGCACAATATGTTATTTCCCCTTCAGAAAAAACTCCCCCAGAAGTGGGTTTTTTTTCTGGCTCAGTGAAGTAGCTTTAAAATCAGCTTTGGAAACTGAACAACTTGGGTCTGGGATGAAAGACAGTAAGAGATCACTCTAAGGATGCTTCCATGGCTGCAGTCACTGTGCGTAGGGAAACCTCAGGCTTCATGTTCTTGATTGCACCACTCACGCCAGCTCCTCCTTCATGCTAAAGCAAACACCAAAGAGGAGACCTGCAGTGAAAAAGTCAGCATGAATTAGAACCCCGCATTCATTCTCTGAAGAGTTTGGTGGCCTTTATCTTTCCTAGCCACATGCAAGAGCACGTTGTGCATCTCTGAGCCCTCTTCAGCTACGCGGTGGGTAGGGCTAAGTGTCCTGTGCACGGGAGGAGAGGCCAGCCTTACCGATGCCACCGCTTCCCCGTCTGCCTTTCGAGAGAGGCAGAGCAGGCTGAGCTCTCCTTTTGCCTGTGCAGGATCTGCCTCCCCAGCTGTCCTGCCTGCTAGGCTTTACATCGGTAATTCCTAATAAAAACTGGGGGTACACTTTGGGTTTGGGGAGTGGGTGTTGTTTATTGTTTGTTTGATTGATTTTTTTTTTAATTAGAGAAAAGAAACAGTTATAGTAATTGTAAAATTTTAAAATGCATTTGATAGTTATATGAAATTACCTCTTAGGAACTTGAGTTCCCTTGCTCTCCAGTTCAGTCCGTGCTCTTTGGTTAGTCTAAGATTCATTCGTGAGTGTTTTCATGCAGGACCAGACTGGGTAGCTCAATATTGCTAGCAGTTAGTCACATAACACTGCCACTGATCTCTGCAGATGCCCTGATACCTGTTTTCTACTGGCTGAATTTGGATGCATCTCTTTGCTCCAAGTTGTTCCTTACTTCTCTAGTAAGCTCCTAAAAACAGAGGGATCAGTGAAGCTTAGAATGATATATAGTATTTTTATTTATTATTATTATTTCTACAGATTACATAGCGTATTATTAGTATATTATGTATAATCTAAAGAAGCTTAAAATGAGCGCCTCAGAGTCTAACCATCATGAATGGGACTTTGTATGCAACCCTCAACGTTTTTTCTTACCTGATGTCATGTTATTCTAGATGATTCCTGTTTGTAGACAGGCCAGGTGTAGCTCTTTGCAGGTCACTGTTCTTACATACTGGACTAGTTCAGTCACCAGCTATACAAAGTTAGGTGAGTTTTATCAGATAAATGTTGAACTTGACAAAAAAAACCCAACAGTATCTCTTTTTAGCATAAAACTTCGAAAAGGACCATTCAATATTCTTGCAGTGTTACAGAGCTGGGGAACATTTGTCGCAACCTGTGTTCTACCACAAATCTCCCTTCACACTGCATCCTTCAGAGCTGATTAATTGTATAGTCTTTTTGCAGGGTAGATGAAGTCAGGAAGCAACAGTTTTTAAGTGTTTTCTTGAAGACCTTAAAAATGAGAGAGATTTATGTCATTGGTTCTTCAAAAAAACTACAGAAACTTTCCTTACAAGTTGCAAGTACTCCTTTTCAGATTACATACTTACAAAAATATTGCTTTTTATTTAATTTCTACTTTGGAGAAACCAGCAATTATTTTTGATCGATATCTTGAGTTTCTGCCTTGTTTTAGTCTCCAGAATAAACAGCATCAAAAATGCTGCTAACTACTGCAGTGCACTTCCATTTTTATCAGCAACTGAGTGTTTCTTGGGCTTTATTTGGCTTATGCAGCTCTATCAGAAAAGAAAAGGTAGAATGATAGCACTGGGGAGGTTACATGGCAAGTTTTTCAGTGACCTTGAGCTGAAATGCTTTCAGAGTTCATGCTTGGCTTTGTTTTTCTCCAGCTTTGCTTCCCCAATCTAATTTTACCTCCAAAAGTGTTTGCCATGGCTGTTTGCCATGCTGGGAAGTGTTATGCCATATGTTCGTATTTCTTCCAGTGTTTTTGTCTGCACTTGAGGCTAGTCCAACTTGTAGTACACAGATAAATTCCTTTGATCATTTTTCTGGTGTTTGGGATCTCAGGTGCTGTTGGTATGTGTCTGCTGACACCTATCTATGCTATGTAAATAATCTCAACCTGTTCTTGTTATTGCTGAACACGTACTTGTTATAGAAGGAAGTGTATGTCTGCAATCTGGCATGAAAGTCATCTCACAGAGGTTAGAGCAGCAGTTATTGGGCTTGTGGCTAGCTTTTAATCCTGTTAATGATAATTACTTTTTTTCTTTGTACACTCTTCAAAGTTGATTCTGAAAGTTTATTCTACAAAGTAATGCTGAAGCCTTGTCATGAGAAAAGAAGTGCTTTCCTTTTTTGAAATGGACTCTGCTCTGGGTAGCTAAAGGATTTTTCAACATTAGCAAGGCATTAAAAAAAGGGAGGAATACACAGAAGTATGGATAAAAAACAAATACAAGTAGGACATGTGCTGCGTTTGATGGTGCTTCAAAAAATTGCACAGCATGGGTAATGCAGATTACCAAATGAAAGTGCTTTTTATTTTAATTGTATTTTGGGGAGTTATTTCTGATTTATAATCATATAAAGGACACAGAAAGACAGTGTTGGTCTCCTCAGCTTTTCATGCATGATGTGATTTAGAGAACTTCAGTGATTTTATTTGATTTAGTGAATCCAGTCAAACCTGTCATCATAGGAGAGACTGGAAGATAACGGGAACTTCTGTTTGAGGACAAGGGCAGCCTTCTGAGCCCTTTGGCCACGGTCAGCTCTGATAACGTCTACACAGCCTTTTCCAGACACAAGCATGAGTTCCCGCTGCCTTGCTCAGAGCCAGCTGGGAGCTCAGCAGCTGCATTGGTCCAGATGACTCAGAAGGAGCTCATGTTTGCCTGCAAAAAGTCATGCAGAAACTGAGCCTTGTGTCAAATCTGGTCTGCCCTTTTTCTTCCAAGCGCATCTGGCAGTGCCTGCAGTTGCCCAGCCATCTCCTCCACTCTTATGGTGGGATCAGGTGGCAGCACATCCTCGCTGTTAGCACCCCTTTCTTTTACACCTTCGCTCCTGTAGTATTTGAGCACCTCATGGTCTTTTAAGACACTACAGCAAACCTTGGAGCCGTTCTCGTTCCTGAGAACCATGACTCTGCTTTTGCAAGGCTTAGAACTTGAAAGCAAAATCCGCCACTTGTCTCCCCGCAAAACGGCACCACGGCGCTGCTCCCGGGGTTGTGCGCAGGGTGAAGAGCAAACCTTCCCTGCGCTGGCCGTTGCCACGGCCAGCAGTGCGCTTCGGCAAACGCCGTGTAGGTGCACGCTAATGCCTGGCCGGCTGGCCCTCGTGGGCTCATAAACACATACGGTCTGCGTTACGAGAGATGAATGAGCTGGTCCTAATCGAATTCGTATGTGGTATGTCATACAGCGGTTCCCCTTCCTCCCTCCTTCCTCCCTCCCTCCAGAAATGAAACGTGTTTGGATCGTCTGAAAAATGGTGCGTAAGAAATATCCTTTAGTTAAAAGAGCATTAAAAAATAACCTTTATATATATTAATTACCAATTTCATTTAATAGCATATTGAACGTTGTAACATTTATAAACAAAAGACAATCATAAAGCATTATTCTTACTGTTAATTAGCTCTATTTATTCTCCAGATTAGTTTTTAAATATGCCCTCTAGATGCCACTTGATACTAATTAACAGAGTTACATTATTATCTCTATAGAAAAGCATTTTTAATTAAATTTAAAGCAATTTAAATTGGCATGAGTTTTTATAGAAATTAAACTCTGGTCAGATGCTTAATTTAGCCTTATACGACAACATCTGATGACATGCCAGTGTCAGTTCTCCCAAGGGCCGTGATATCTTTTTTGGAGATTATTTTTGAAGTTTGTTTTCAGGGAAACTTGCCAGTATACTCTGGTGTTTAATATTTATGATGGATTTAACCAATTTTTTTTAAGACTAAATATTGATGGGAATCCACATGCGTTGCAGTGAGCTGAGATAAAAACGCAAAAGACGCATTCCTGCAGCTTACAGGCTTTTGCAGTCCCTGGTTTTGAGTGGTGGAGGGAAGTTTGCGTGGGAGGTAGGATTGCATGGGCTGGATGCTGTCCCATTACAAATCAACCACGCTTTTTAACTACTCTAAAGATTATCATTTTGCTTTGCAATAAGGATAGGATTAATCATAATACTGCAAGGTCCCTTTTCTGTAGTAGAAGAATACAGGGATTGCTCCCAAGTTGCTCCCACTCTGGGTCCCTGGAAAATGTGCCTCTCACTTTGACATTTATACTTCCATAGCAGAAGCTTTTCTTCTGATATAGCCTAATGATAAAAATTTGGCTAAAGCCTTTCCCAGTGGCAAACCCTAACTAAAACAGCTGTATTTAGAATGGGGTAGGATGCCTTTTATCTCCCAGTGTAAAGACTGCAGGAGCTTCTCTGCAGGAGATGTGTGACCCATCCGCCACGCATTGCAGTCCTCCCCAGCACCATGGCTGGCTAAAACGTACCTTTGATCTTGCCAACCCCTTGCTTGCCCTCCCTTCAAATAATTAGCCAGTAGCTCTATTTCTATCTTGTAGGTTTTTTCCACAGTAGCACATTCCCCCTGGGTGATGAACTGTGTGGAGCATTCAAATGCTGGCCACAGGTTAGACTTCCAGAAACGTTAGTTTGGGAGTGGTTTTTGTTCTAGTTTCTCTCCAGGTGCCTGGGAATGCACCTGAAAAGAGGAGTCAGCTGTTGAAATGTTATGGCAAATTTATTAATGTTTGGAGTAATTAATTCCACAGGCACATTCCATAGGCATTCCATAGGCACATTTCTAGCATTTTGTTTACAAGAGCTATATATAAAGGACTCTAAAGGTTTTAGTGGAGGAACACCACTGATAAAAGCAACATAATCCAAACTACATAATTGTCTCGTAGAAAGCTCTTTGAAATGGGATGGTTTGGGGTGGGGTTTTCTGTTGTTGGAGGCAGAGATGGTAACCTGCTCTGTATTTGCTGAATACAAAGTGGTGGCTTTTATTACCCGTGGAAGTATTTGCAGTGTCCTTCGCTTTGAACAACAGGAGAACACGATTTAATATGAGTGTGGTGAAATAGTATGTCTGTGTAAGCTGGCCGAGCTGTCTCTAAAGCTTCACATCTACGAACATTTTCAGGGAGCTTTGTATTAGCTTGATCTGAAAGGAAACCTGCAGAACTGTGGCTGCAATGCAAGCCTGGTTAAAGGACTCTGCTCAGGTTTCCTCAGTATTACAGTTTTAGTAGCTTCTTGGCATGTGCTTTCTAGCTTGTGTTTGCTACAATATTTACAGCAGAGTAACTTTAACGAGTACAAGAATAGTTATATTTCATTAAAATAATCCACAAAGCTGTTTGACTGGTACCAGTCATTTCAGAGGGTGGTGTAAGCTAGAAATTTAACAACTTCCAGGAATTACCACCCATTTTTGCTGCATGCATCCTTCTTCAGAAGTGATTATTTATGGGTCAGGACATGCACGGTTGCCCTTTACAGCAGCCATTATGATTTCAAACTGGCATTTTGCTGATTTGTTTGTGGCAGAGGGAGCAACCTTTGTTGCCAAGTGTTGAAATCAGGCCTGGTCCAGAGACGAAATGGAGATTTCTGGCCTCACCACTGAGTCTGCTGCAACTTTACGCCTGAGCATAAATGCCAGGCTTGAAGCTTTGTATTGTGGATTTTGTGTGTTTTCCTGAAAAACATACTTTTTAAAGGAGAAATGGTGCTACAAGACTCATTTCTTAGCAAATTGAAACATCTTCCTACTATGATCCTTTTCCTTTACAAAGGCAGCAGAGGGGAAGTTGCCTCTAACTCAAAGATGGCTCGGTGCTGCCGAAGCGTGGCCATGGTACCTCGCTGGGGTACCTCACTGTGCTTCTGGAAGCAAATGCTGTACCGTCAGCCTGGGGTCACAGGCCTTTCCCAGTTCGTCCAGTTGCAAATGAGCTCCTGCTTGCTCAGGCTGCTTCAAAGGCACCTGGAGGTAGCAGTAGCTCCACAGCTCCCATCTGTGCTCTCAGCAAGAGAAAAGAGCGTGCCACAACCACGCTGCTCACAAGGCTTGGACAGGCATTTGACCTTTTGCTGAAGATGTATGAACTTCTTTAGGAAGCAGCTATGAATATTCACTACGCACTCCCTATAGGTAATTAAGCAGTAATACTAATGCAGTCCCAGAGCAGTTGCCAAGCCGTCGTGTAGTCATTGGTCCTGTGGAAAAGGGACAGAGAATAAAATGAGGAAAGTAGGGAAATACACTGACAAATGTAGATGCCAGGTTTTAGCACTGGCACTAGCAAGACTGGAAACAGCCTCCACTGTGTGTAGCGTTCAGTCATGGCAATGGACTTTCATCAAATTTCTTTGCACTCATTGCAGAGCTGTGGTGCTAGAAAAAAAAATACGTTTAGCAAAATTAAGGAGCAGTGGCGAAAAAAAAATGTTTCGTATCAGTGATTAAAGCCACAAGAACATTCTTTTTTGCTCTCAGTTAGGAATTGCACTATTGCCGTATCATTGTAAAAGTCAGGTGTGAAAAAGTGATTTAATATGGTGACAGAAAATTTAAAAACTATATAGAAAAAGACTATTTGGTCGAGTTGGGTGGGTTTTTTTTTCCTTAGAGGCTGGGGTGGGATTTCTGGATGCTTTCTTCCAAATAAAGTTTTTTTCCCATTGTATAAGAGAAGAAATTAAAATGACCAGATCTTGAACAAACATACAATTCTTGAATGAATACTTCTGATTGCTTTGCTGCCTTGAGGGCAGTAGGTGTAGACACTGTTGTCCGTTCCCTTTAATGGCAAATTCAACTAACATTGCCCTCTTTTTTCAAAATCCACTCACCCAGATTGTAAACTTGTCTTTTGTTGGAGAGAACAATGTGTGTCAGGAGGGAGATATACTGAGAAGTTTTCCTTGTGTTTGCTTTTACTTCAACGTACATTCCAGACAAAAAAGATAGCATTTATGTGAATTGTATAGGCTTCGAGTCCAGGCTGAAATGTGTGTTCAGATTGCGTTACCTTAATCCTGTTTAAGGAAAAAGAAGAATCATCCACCATCAGATTAATATTGATTAAATGTCACAAGGATTATGAAAGAAACATACTGTACACTAACCAAACACTGAAATCAAGTTTAAAAGCGTGGCAGATTTATATTTTATTTCCTAAGTGTCTTCCCTAGCCTTCACAACCTGATCTGTTTGAAGCTCACATAATATTCTCCTTGATAAATTTCCACTGTGTATTCGTACTTTAGGTGCTCTTCTGAGGTTCTTTGCAACTTTGCACAAGAATGCCAAGAAGAGCTTCAAAGGAATTCAGTGATGATATTGCTATTGTTGAGCTGCAGAAAAAGTGTTGAAGGACCCCAAAACTAGTCAAGAAGGAAATATCTAGAGGCCAGCATAAGTTGTAGCGACCTTCCTTTGTATGTCTTTTCCCAGTTTGGATGCAAGCCCTTCTGTTCTTTTCTGTTACTCTATGTTTCTCAGACATTCAACCACTGAAGCTAGGCTGTTGAAGATCAACGTGTGTCTACAGACACACACGTCACTAATGCCCCACATGCTCATCTTAGAGCTTGCGGCTCATCTTGTTTGCAAGTTTCCTAGCTTAAAACCAGGCCTCATTTATTTCTTGGGACTATGAGTCAGATAACTGCTTCTCCTCCACCCTGCGGAGCTGGCGGTGCTGGAGTCACAAGGAGTTCCTGTCTGGCCGAAGTCAACCACAGCCCAGTGCCTAAGGGTTGACTGACTCCCCATGTGCATACAGTGCCAAGACCAACATCTAAAAGATTCTAAATAATTTAAATTACATTTTTATTATAAACACCTTTGTTGATGCTGCACATAATTTCATTACATAGATTGCCCTTAAAACAACTCCCCGCCACTTTGACAAGGAAGGCAGGCAGACGGACAGACCTTTGCAATGAACTATTTCTATAGTATCTTAGAAAGAAACATGAATGAAGCTTTATGGCTTTTGTTCAGTGCACTGGCTTAACCTAGCCAGGCTATTATTGTTGGGCCCTGAAATGGAGCTTTTATTGATTTCAGATTTGATGGGATTCAAGGGGAGCAACAGCAATTACTATGTTCATCCATTTAAAAACATAAATTAAGGATGAATAAGGCTTTTAAAGCTAGGAATTAAAAGAAGCGGGCGACCTATATTGCATTGGATTTACTTCCTGGACATCTGTTTGCACAGACACCTTTCTGAGACTGTCACATATTACCCTGATGAGACCTATAGAGGAGAGAACCTCGTCAGGCAGGTGTTTTCATGAACAAATTGCTGAAAGTGTCCTGATCAATAACAGCGGGAATAGAGGTTAGTTTATGGAGATCACCAGCAAGCTATACATTGCTTCTTGACTTTAGCTAGAAAAAAATCATAACAAATCTTTCTCCTTCTCCCCTCATTTGCACAGTTCTACATTAAGGCAGAGTGCTAAAGAGAAGATACCCTGAAGTCAACTTAATCACCAGGTTCGTCACAGGGCTCTGAGACCCCAATTTCATTATAAAGCAGTGATACGCAACACTAGAGATGTACTGTGGCTCTGGAGTTATTTCTAAAAGAATACACAGAGTGGTAAAGAAATGTGTAATCTAGAAAGAAAAGAAAAAGAGAAGCGAGGAATAGCTAGCCAGGTGCATCTGCACCTGAGTGGAAACCTGATTTCCCTCCTTCGCATTCTGTTCACCCCCAAGTGCTGTTCAGCTGATTGCCACCTACCCTTGACAGCACAGCATCAATCGTTACTCTAAAAATACCTCTCATCACATTGCATTTGAGCTCTTCTTCTCTCCCTTCCAGCTGATAGCAGTAGAAGCCTAGAGCAAGTTTTGTGCAGAGGGAGCGGTATGTGATCCGTATCTTACCACGATGGCTGGAGCCCTGTTCTGGATGGAGGGAGCCAGGATGGCCCTTGCCTTTGCACCAGGGAAGGTACCAGGACAGTGTCATGCAGCTCGGGTACTTTTGCAGCACACAGGGAAAGCAAGAGGCAGCTTGGAAAGCTGAACTGTTGATGCCCACTTTCCTCTGGTTGGATTTGTTGCTGGTTAAGAAGATACGCGTTCCAGCTGAGATTTGCTCCCTTCTTGGGGCATGTGTAACTTCTCTCTCCCCTGTGGAGTTGTTGGCATCCAGCCAGTGTTGAGCTCGCACCGGAGCCTTTGCCTTGGTGGGGTGTTAGTAATCTCCTGGTCTTTTCTCACAAAACCTACGAGATTGATCAACCAACTCCACATTTGGATGAAGAGGGCTAATGGTCCAAAAGGCGCTCTTCAACAGGACGCTGGCAGACCAACATGCACACAGAGAACACGATGCTTCTGCTTTGTTTCAGTGAGAAGCTGGGATTAAAAAAGCCTTGTTTTATGCTGTGTCTTGGATTCATGTCGTCGAGCAAGATGACTGCCAAACGCCCAGTCCACTGGCTCTTTTTGTTGCTTCCATGTTGGAAACAGTGAGGGCAGATTGCTGTGCCAGGCACGTGCTCTGCAGTGAGAAAGGACAGCGCCTTTCTGTGCAAGAGCTGGAGCTGTTCAGAAGGTGCACCAGACCAGTGGCACTGGAGGCTCCTGTGGTGGGTGCAGAATAGAAAGAGGGAGGTGAGAGGAGGTCCAGAAGGTGGATGTTGCTCCAGGAACCCACTTGCAGTGGTCCGAACTGCAAGGCTTGTCTCCTGGGTGTGGCAGTAAGCTTCTAAGAAACCACTAGTGCCAGAGAAAATGCAAACTCTTATTTGGCAGACCTGTTCTCATGCAGGCTTGCTTCTGAGTCTCAAATGAAAGAAGAGAAGGAAACAAACCAACAACAAAAAATCCCCAAACCCTGAAATTGAACTGTAAATGTTCCCTTGCCATAGGACTCTTGATTTTTGTTCTTGCATGAAGTGAACACATAGGGGGGTCTTTGATGTTTGTGCCCCCACACCTTATGCACTAGAAGGGAAAAAAAAGAAACACTCTTTGAGTGAATCTTTATGGTGATTCAAAACATTTTAGGTAGATCCTGTCATATGCTTTATAAGTTCCTGACTGATTGTGTGGAAATAAGTTATTGGGCAGAGAACCAGCTAATGGAAGCACATTGATGAAATCATTTTTAAGGGACATTAAATGGAACTTAAAATAAAGCTGAAATGGCTTTATGGATTTTTCAGTCAAACTGTTTATGAACATTTATCGGTGGTAAATTACACAGTGTCAGAAGAGGGAATCAGTAGGTATGGCTTTTAATAGAAGTCGCTCTGATATAATACTGTGAGAAAGAATAATTTATTGCCTAGGGATGTACAGTACAATATGTTTAAATACAAATTATATGATTGTTTTCTCTCAACTGTCTTAGGCTGTTTGCAGGTAAGTTACCCTTAGCAATAGCAGAGAGTCTCGTAAGATGAAAAAAATTATTTTCAGTACTTTGCAATGAAATAGAAATTTTGTATTACACATTTTTCATGGTAGATAGGAAATGTTTTAATAACAGATAATTCAGGAAGCAGAAGCTGTGTTGTACAATAATAATTTTAATTTACATTTGCTTTATACTCAGTAAAGGGAGAAGAGATATGTAGTAGCTTTGGTTGAGAAGGGAGATTGTAGCAGCTAAGTCTTGAACTATCGGAGCTGTGCATTAATACCTGTCGTGCTTTGACCCCAGCCGGCAACTCAGCACCACGCAGCCACTCACTCACTTCCCCCCCACCCAGTGGGATGGGGGAGAGAATCAGAAAATAAAGTAAAGCTCGTGGGCTGAGGTAAGAACAGTTTAATACAACAGAAAGGAAGAAACTAACAATGACACTAATAACAATGAAATGATGATAATAATAAAAGAATTAGAATACACAAAACAAGTGATGCACAATGCAATTGCTCACCACTCACCGACCGATGCCCAGTTAGTTCCCGAGCAGCGCTCCACCCGCCGGCCAACTCCCCCAGTTTATATACTGGGCAGGACATCACATGGTAAGGAATGCCACTTTGGCCACTTTGGGTCAGCTGTCCCGGCTGTCTCCCCTCCTCCCAACTTTCCTGTGCCCCTCCAGCCTTCTTGCTGGCTGGGCAGGAGAAGCTGAAAAGTCCTTGACTCAGTCTAAACACGACTTAGCAACAACTGAACACATCAGGGTGTTATCAACATTCCTCTCATGCTAAAACCAAACCACAGCACTGTACCAGCTACTAGGAAGACAATTAACTCCATCCCAGCCGAAACCAAGACTATACCATTTGCCAAAACCCATCATTCCTCAGGTAGAGGACAGTGAAAACAAGACTGGGGGGAGTGCAAGACTAGAAGGCATTTTCTGGTCCTGCAGATCTTGTCCTGTGGTTTTGAGATGCCACGTCTTATAGTCCTGAATTTGTCAAATCTGTTAGATCATCTGTCCCATCTAACTGAAAAGCTGCTCGCATTTTTGCTCCTTCTTTGGCTAGAAAACACTTTTCTTCCCAGATATATTTGGGACCAGTTTATTACCAGTTGCTCTCACGCCAACATTGGCCTAGAGCCAGTAGTTCTTTTTCCTTCATGTTATTTATCCTCCTAATGTATTTATACACAGCATTCGTATCCTTCCTTAGCTGTCATGCTGCTAAGGTAAAAAGCCAAGTCCTTCCAGTCTTCTTTTTCTGTTTGTGCAGTCATGACAGTGTTTTCTCTCTGTACACTTTCCCCACTGGGGATGAGCTGAGGGCTACATAAGAGTTCAAGGATTCACTGATGATTCTTAAAATAACGTGATTTTTTTATGTTCCTGTTAGACTTGCCTCTTGCCCTTCAGTTTAATGTCACGTTTGCCTTTCTTTTGGCACTGTCCTCCTGCCATGAATCATGAGTGGCACTCAGCCTTTATCCAGGGATGTTCCCATCCTGGAAGCATCCAACATGGATAAGAAATTTTTGCTACTTTCTAAGCACATGACCTTGGACTTCATATTTTTAAATTTCACTCTCTTTCTCTTCTTCCACTCCTTCAGGTCAAGCATTTGTTTCTTCACGACATCCCACTTCTCCTCTGCAGAGCCAGAATAATCCAATTCAGTGTCAATAGCACATCTCCCTCAAACTTTCCTTCTTTTTTTGCCAAAGCCTTTAGTAAAACCACTAAATGAGGTCACTTCCTCCAGCCTAATGCCTTCACTTTCAACGCCATCCAACACTGATGCTGTCACAGCCTGGCTAGGGACTTCCATAGTGGCCAAGAGCCAGACTTTGGTACAAATATCCACTGTAGTTGAATTTGTCCAAGGCAGTTGTTTCGATCAGGAGGCGCTGCAGGAGCTGCAGGTCCCCCAGGCAGAGGCTGAGACTCTTCAGCGTAAAGAGAGAGGGCTGGTGGGAGTGGGCACATTTGAGGTCTATAAAATTTCCAGTAGCACAAAAAGAAGAGGATGGTTATTTACTGTTTTTCACAGTCCAAGGCAGAACAAGCATCCAGTGAAATCATCAGGCAGCAGGTTGAAACCAAAGGAAGAACTTCTCCAGAGTATTTAATTCATCTGTGAGCTCCCTGTTACAGAAATGGGGACACTTAAAATGATAATTAGGTGAGCTGAGGAAAGCTTATCAGTGTCTCTCCAGTGGCTGGATGACATGGCCAGCTCACGGAGTCCCTCAGCTGCTGACAGCCAGAGTCAAGGGAGGGATGTCTCCGTCCTGGTCCCTCACCATCCCCTCATGGCTGCTGTCCTACTCAGTGACAGGGACAGGTGGCCCTTTGGGAGATCTTGTGTTCTTAAAACAGAATAATAAGAAATTACACTGTCAAGGCAGGAAGCCTTATCAAGGCAGGTAGCGTTCACTTCTAATTCGTATGAAAGCAGAGAAACAGAAGGATTTGGAAATCTCATTCCTGTTCTCAGTGCATAAGGGACTCTTTCATGGATCTGAGAATAAAGAAGACAAGAAAAGAGGATTTAAGAACTATGTGTAGGGAAAGGAAAACAAGGAGATGGAGGAAAGGAGTAGCAGGCATTTTTTTTTGTCAGCCTTCCTGAAATGACTGCACTGGTGTCTTTGCTGGCTTTGTTTCCAAAGTTGCTTCCTGCATTTAAATCAAATAATGAAAGCCTGGAAAACCCCAAGTCATTAGAAATATGCTAAAGTTTCTCCTTATTCTGCAGGCATTTCTGGTTAGGTGCAGATCATTATTTTGGGTTTTGCATAACTTAAATAGCTGACTTAAAGTGTGCAAAAATGAATTAAAATTACCAGCATGAAGTCACCATTTAAGCAATTCAGGTGGAAAGGGTACAAGAATATCTATGTGCACCTTTCCAGCTGCACCTCCTCATCTTTCTCCCCTCAAAAATCGTTGTTTTATTATGCAGATATGTGCAAGCTGTGTCTTTCGCTTAAGTTTCATTGCAAAGCTAATAGGCAAGGCAATTGTGTGGATAAGCAGAGACTTAAATCACTTGAAAACTGTTGATAGAGGACAGATCTGATAATAATAACCTTCATGGCTGGCAAGTTACAGCTGCTTTTGACAACTTGTAAAGATGAAGGCTTATAGTATAGTTAAGAGCTAAATATCTGTATTGTGCTATTGGATCAATTTCAATTCCGAAGTATAAAGCTTCAAACTTTAGGCTGCTTTTATCATCTTTGAGATTACTTTGTTTTTCTCTAGGTTAAAAAGGACTTGTTTTTTTTTTAATAAATGTTAGAATGCTTATTTTCATTCTTTATTCATAAGCATGAATAAATTTTCTTTAACACAGTGGGACAGCTTGGTTAGTTTATGTAAGTGCAAAGAAAGTGTAGTCTTATTGAAGCCACAGGTGTTTCTCGCTTATAGCAGAAGTTACAGAAGGATGTTGTATTAACATGTTTTGCATCATGTCAGAACATTTTTTACTCTATAGTGGTGGCTTCCAGACTGCACATAGGTAGCAACTATAATAGCACGTGTTAAGAGATCTCAAACGGTGTATGTAAAAGGTCTCATCCGGATCTGTAGTTTGCACCAATAGCTTTATCAAAGAAAAGCTTAAGGAATTAAAAAAATGCCACTGGTACTGTTTGCGTGCTGACACTGAAATTGCTGTGATCAGTACAGATAATGACTGACTAATTGTTCACAATGTGTCTGAATACAAGACCACGGGTCTAAATTTAAGAATACAGGTTATACTGGCTCACTGTGTAGGCAGCTATATATTAGAGAACATGAACATTAATTTCTAGTGCCCTGCTGTGTGTAAGACAGTTAGTACCATTCTTAGTTGTGTTTTAATTGGAAGTTCCAATGGGAGCAAGAATGTGACGTTCTGCAACATAGAGCATCAGTGACAGCACTTGGAGACTCCTGTGTCCCAACAGGGTATTTTAACAGTGGAATGGGTTCAGAAAAGAGCAATGAGAAATCCAGAAAATCTGCTTCACAGTGAATGATTCAGAAAGCCATAACTTTTCAGGGAACTGGAGGAGGTTGAGGTGGTTGGGTCACCATCGGTATCTATCTGCAGAAGGTAGAGAATCTGCTCGTGCAGGGCCGATGGGCTGGCATACGAGGACACGAGAAGATTTAGTGCCTGAAAGCTGAAGTGAGACCGAGTCAGAGTAGATGCACATTTTTAAGTTAGAACAATTAGTGGAAAGGTTTACCAGAGGATGGCGTGGGCTGCCTTTGGTTTAAAACAGTGATAGGGGGAGAGCTCATCTTTCTAGAGAGACACAGCATGGCTCGGTCACAAAATATGGACCCAATGGAGGAATGGCTGGGTGAAATGGCCCAACCTGGCCTATGCAGGTGGCCACGGAAGAGGAGTGCAGTGGCCTGAAACCTAGGAAAGCTGTTCATATTACCTAGCAGTTTACAGCTCACGATCTAAGAACAGTCAGCAAATGTCGATAGTGCTGCCTTCCCCACCGTCTCTAAGAGAAGGGGGAAATGAGCAGAAGTTAAATGTCTTCTGTGTCACACATCAAACCTGTGGCCGGGCTGGGACTAGAGCAGAGTCTGCTGCCTGCTTGTGCTGCATGTCATCAGGTGGACACCTCCCTCCTTTTCCCCAGGCAGGAGCACAGCCTGACTGGAAGAGACATTTGCAGTGATTGAGCCAAAATTTGGTTTTCTCCGTTGAGTATCTCTCAGAGCCCAGCAAAAGAAATAATGTCGCGGCATGCATCCTGGTTCATTAATGAGGGACGCAGCTGAAGTAGATGCCTGGTTACCAAGGGGGTATCTTTCCTAGGCTCCCTGCATCAGTTGGGTCAGCAAACACTTCCCACAGTCAGGGTGCAAGCAGCTGCTTTTACAGCCAGAAGTGCAGTTTACAGGCAAATCCCGGTTGTAATCAAGGCAACCAATTTCAGATGATCAAGGTCTGGCTTTTCCTGGGGACAGAAGGGTTGTGTGCAAGAGAGAAATGGGGTCAGGCGACGGGTTAAATTGCACCTAGGTATGATTTGACAATCACTCCCCTGATAACAGCTTATAATGTTTACAATTTGTCTTCTGTTTTGTTTTGTGATTTCAGGAGCAGAAGGCACAGTGTTCCCTAAATCTATAGAAACTCCCAATGTCAGGGCAGACCCCTTCAAGGAACTAAGGTAAACTTTGGAATATGGTTTAACGGTAACTCAGTGGCGCCTTGTTGGAGTTGTGCGTACTGCTGCTTTTGCATAAGAGCTTGGGGATTCACTTCAGAAGGCATCACCAAGAGGATGCCATGGAAGAGAAGGGACCTGCCATGTTTACTACATGTAATCTGACCGAGCTAAAGGCAATCGCAGGTCATGAGGGCATTGTTTCTCCTCTGTAACATGCTCTGCGTACCCTGGGCTCGGCATTTGGAAAAAAAATAGCGGAATCTTTTCCTGGTTGTGCAGGGAGGTACTGGAGTCCATGCTGAATCACAGGGAGTAGCAGCAGGCAAAAGGATAATGCTCCCCAGCATTATCTGTCTTGCAGCAATGCAAACGCTCCCTGACCTACACAGGGTCTAGCTGTGCATGCATGTAACTGCTGACACTCGCAGAGATGCCGCTTGCTGACAGCAATATATCGGAAGGAAAAAAACAGCACAGCTCCTGAGAACCAGCTTTGCCCTCAAGCTAATGCTGGGCATTATATTTATTTTTAAAAAAAAAACTGTGGCACTACAGATTAGTTTGGATGACTAGTCTCTGAAAAGAGACTAATCATATGGCCTAATAAATTATTGACTGAATCTCCTGCTATCTTCTGACCAAGAGGGCTGTAGGGGTTTGCCATCAATGCTCTAATTATCCTTCCTTAGAAAAAGAGACAGAGAGAAAAAGTGAAAAAAATCTCCAGAAGGACATCTTGTCCTTAGGTCTTGGGTTGCCAACTCTCCTTTCCTGGAAACTGCTGGGGATGAAGCAATCTTCAGACAGCTGAAGTTGTGCACAAGCGCTGCAGATTTACTGCAGATGCACCGAGATGGGAGAGGACCTCTCATTAACTCTCTCTGCTCTGATACCGAGGATAGTTATGGCCCAGCTATATCACCGTGGAAGATGAAGAATATCCTGGCTGCCTTCCCTTGGGTGTATATCTTTCAGTTTCTCTCTGGAAACACTCTAATTGTTCCCATTTTGCACTCTGGGATTCATATGTCAGACAACAAGTGCAGTGGTGGTGTGATTCAGTTTGTTACAAAAGTTTGTTCTCTTTCTCCATGCAGTGACTTTAAGCCTGCCTTGTGGTTTTCCCAATCTTGGTGTACTTCCTTTAAAAAAAGAGGAAACAGGGTCTTTGCTCACCCTGACATGCAGCTGCCCGGGCAGCTCCAGGGTCTGCTGGGGTGGAAGGAGCCCCAGGAGGGCAGGGTGCGGTGGTGCAGAGCACGCGGACCCTCCGTTTCTCTGGGCAGAGCAAGCGAACGAAGCAGTCAGCAGTGGGTGGATTTGTAGGTGAGGTTCAGGTGATGAAGGGTTTCTGGCACAGCCCATGTTTACTAGCTTCTAAGCAAATTACAAAACCATGACCCATTTTCAGTAGTGCAAAAGAGATGCAAGATTTAGGTCCAAGTTTGTGGTTACTTAGACTATTCTAAACATGGGAGGGGAATTTGATCCAAATAAGTGTAGGGTGTCATATTCGAGGGGACAAATGTGAATTAAAGTGGCCTTAATCTGATTAAATATGCTTCTGTTCCAAAGAGAGTTAAGATAAATGAAACTGAAATGAATTAATGGCAGTATCCATCCAAGGGGCTGATTCAATATATTTGATCTGCTTTAAATTTGTGTTGTTATTTCACTAGTTTTATGTAGAGAGCTGTTAGATAACTGACTTCCTTTGAAATTAGTGGACTGGGTGAAAAAAATCTTGTAAAAATCTGAGGCGGTTTTTTTGTTTGTCTTTTTTGTTTTTTTTAAGGGAAAATTACTGAATAGGATTTACCTTGAAAAAAAAAGTCCCACAGGGTCCTAAAACATTTTGTGTTTTCTGAAAATTTTATCTTGGCAAAAATAAATGTTTTTCCACCACCCTGAGAAGAAAAGAGCCAATGGTAGCATTGTGTAGAGAAAGCAAAGTTTCCCAAGAGCAAATGCTCTATTCCTCCCCAAACCAAGAACCATCCATCTCTCTCTACATGTTGGAGCACTGGCTGCTTCTTAGGTAAAATGGTGCCTTTTGGGTCCAGTACAGACTTAAGAGAGAAAATAATCTTACTCTGGGGGGACATTTTTTGGTACCTTCCTGTTTTGGTAGCAGAGTGTGTGCATAAGGTGTCCTTTTGGCCTATTTAAAAAAAGATGCTGTAGTGAAATGGGACTAAATGAGACGGCAGCCTGCGGGTCCCGAGCTGTCATACATTGCTAGGAAAGCAGCATTGTAAACATGCACTCAGTAGCTGGCTTGACTCTAAAAGACCTTTTTCTGTAATAAATAGTGCAAACTTTCTTTTCTCCTTAGTCTGAAGTTCTCAGGGTGGGAAAGTGCACGTTCAGCTATTGCACGCTGTCGCCAGGTGCCACCAACCTCCATCACTCTTCCTAGACCAAATGGTTACGATTAGTTACGTGATTTATCCATTTGCTCTTTTCAGTACTATACTGACTCCCACTTTTTCAGTAGGAGACTTCAAAATAAGGTGACAGCGACTGTCACTATCGGAAAGAGAGGAGACCAACTGCTCCTGTCACCACTGGGAGTCAGACCATCTGTATGTCTTCTTTCCCTTCCTCCTCTCCTTAACAGACTGATTTCCCCTACAAGACCGGCAGTACACTAACGGTGCCAGTCACCGCTGTTTCTGTCCTTCTTTTCCTCCCATCTCCCAAAGGCCTTCAGTCATGCCCATGTGTCACAAAGACTGACATTCTCCAAGCAACAGCACACATGTTCTCAACAGACTTTCTGTCCCCGTTTAGCTGACCAATGGTCTTTGGTTCATGTAGCCTAATACATTTATTAGTAACCGGCTGCACTACAAGGTGGTCACCATCCTGGAGAACAGATAAGGTGTGATCCTCTATCCCGAGTGCCGTTTTTAAAACACTTTTGTCTGCAGTGGTTTAGAAGGAGAAGAATCAGGTGGCAATATGTGCATAGCTTTTTCCCTGAGTGCTAAGCCTATCACAAGGCTGCAAGAATTAGTTCGGTGCTTCTTTGATCCAGGTCTAGCCTTTGCTGCTGAGTCTTGTCAGGAGGTGCTCTTTTGTGCTGCAGGCTCATGTGTCCTAAACCAATCCTATTCGGTATCAGTTCTAGTAGGAATGCCACAGCTCATAAATGTCTTGTTTAGTGGCAGGGTGTTATTAGCAGTTCGTGTTTCCTGTTTGGGATCTAGAATATTCTTTAATAATGACCTAAGAACCAGAGATGGTTGAAAAACTATTTGATATACTTCTGTGAACATCTCCGTGGTTTTACTTATTTAAAGTAATTTTAGACTCTTGAAAGTTTTGGTAGTTGTTCATTGGGTTCTAAACTGGTCAAAAACAGTAAAAAGGAAAGCAAACAAATTCAAATTATTTTCAAATTCTTGGAACATTTAACATTGCCATTCAGTATCATGCCAAAATAGTTTAGGGGGAGGGCTTGGGAGATTTGATTGGACATTGAAATATTTGTACTCATCTGCATTGACTCTTCTTAGTGCAGGTTGGTGACTTTGACATATGGTAATTTGGTTGCCTATGTATAAAAGTTGAATTCAAGATGACCATTTCTCACTGGATTACTTTAGTAGCACCCAAGTAACTTGTCAAGAGCCTGTCTTGAGAGCCTCTCCTTGACACTGGCAGGAATCACCTGCCTTTCTCTATTTATCTTCTTCCAAAAGGCAAATATATCCAAGGAGGCTAACAGAAGTTGTCCGACAAACACAAGATCAACACTCTTCCGAGGTGAGGGATAAAGGCGAGACTAGCCAATGAGTAAGGAAGAAGGGAAATAATTTGAGGGGAGGGGATTAAAAAGTGGGTGATCCAATATAAGCAAAAAATATCGGGAGGATGTTGTTCAGCTGCTAGTTGCTGCAAGCTGGGAGGGTGTATGCCAGACGGATGCTGTGTTATAGCGTCCATCCCGGTCCCTGGGCCCAGAGATAGCCTGAGTACCTCCCCAATGTACAGGTCATGGTGGGCAGGGGCATCGGGAGCATGGAAACCTGGTTTAGGGCATTTCTGTTCCCAGAGTTAAATAAAAAGAAATGAGACAGCATGAAATTCACTGCATGAGGGGCAAGCACACACCTGGAATTCATACACAATTATTGTAGGTTAAAAATGCAGTAAACTCCTCGCCCAAGGCCGGGAAACCAAGGGATGACTGTTTTTCCTGTAATACACAAATACAGTTAAGGAAGAATTAATCCCTTGGGCTTGAAGGGGTAATTTTTGACCAAAGTTAATTATGAAGCACTGAAAGTACCAAATGGCAGATGAAATGTACTTGCAGCTTGATTTTATTAGTGCAATTCTACCTTACCATGTACAGTACTGAACTATCCAAATAGTCCAAGTGAGACCTATTGTAACAAAAAGCAATTTAATACAGTGCTTAGCTGATGTAACAATACTCGTTTTGCAAAACAATAATTCTTACCGAATTAAGGTTTCTCTCAGCTGTGTTTCACAAGGCAGCAGAACCATTTTTAGTAAGTATGAACACAAATAATGTTTCTGTCTAAAACCCATTACATTAATAAAGATTAAGAGAACAAAAATTAGAGGAAATGCAAAAAATGAATGGTATGAAAGAGGAAGTAATTGATGAGAAATGGAAGTTGTTTATGAAGACTAGTGTGTGATACTGAAACACTGTTTAGTTTACAGCAAACACTTGGGGATTCCTGTGAAGTGTCAGCAAGGGAAGAATGGCCGATGTAGTCTTGTATCTAGCTGGCGTTATTTTCCGATTGATTTATCGGAAAGGATGAAATTCTTTTCTCTGTTATATCAGTGCAATCCCAATAATTTTGGTAGTCCTACCAGCTTAAAAGACAACAGACTTTTGCCTTGGGACGAGCTTTACTTTCCAAATTGTAACAAATATAACTATTTTCATATGACACAGATGGGTTAGATTTATATGACTATCTCCACTAATGTCAACACATACCTGTTACTGTACAACTAAAATGAGAGAACAGGTTCCTGGTTTCTAAACTTCAAGCTAATTTAAGTGGACTTTTGATGAGTTTCTTTTGAATGGCAGAGGTCCTCATCACTCTCCATTTTCTAAGCTAGGAGACCACATCTGATCTAACAATTTTCCCGTGACAGCTAAGGGTTCCTGAAATGCTTGCTTTTGGATGAAACTTTCTCAGAGCAGAATTCACAGATTTCACAGCCACTTTGCTTTAGCCTCTCCTCCTGTTGACATCTCTTCACAGCTGCTGCCTGTTCGTCTGTTACAGAAGACAAGCCACAGCCCTCCCAAATTAAAGGCAGTCTTTCCGTAGGCTTCTTGTGGGCAGTGTATTATACCGCTTGGAGTTAGGAGGCAGCTGATTGCTGGGGCTTTCCATCTGTTAAAGTATCTCTATTGCAAAAAGGGGGAGAGGGGTGTTGCTGTTCCCTTTCCTTACCCCAGCAAATCTTCTCTTAATGGCCTTCATCACTTTCACACTCAGCAGCAGAAAGGGGGGATTTAGCTCTTGGTGTCCTTTCCTTCCCTGTTTTCAGCAGGTGAAGCCTAGATTTGGATGAGATTCTCAGAAGGCACATGCCTGGGAAATGGCAGAGGCATTGACAGAGCTTTGCTGATGTATCCTGGCTGGATAAATCATGGCCCTGCCCTGTTCACAGTGCTGCTAATAGCATCTGTCCATAGACAGGCAGATCCTCTTCAAAGAGGGCTAATGGATGGTGAAAGCAGGCTTGGCAGGAAGGGGAGCTTGGCATGAAGGTGTTTTGAACACAGTATCTTGCTGAAATAAAAAATGAGGTAGGCTCGAGCTAGGGAAAAAAACCCAAGCATTTGGAACTGGTGGTTGAGCAGCCTGCGGTGGGGTGCATGCCTCTTCCCACATGCACTCGTGTCCCCTGTGCTGCAGGAATGTGTGGGTGCAAGAGCATGCATATTCCACCAGAGCTACGTGGCCCTTCAAGTGAAAACAGGAGTGGGAACAGGGAAGTAAAGGACAGATTTCTAAAGGAAATGCCAAATGGCATAGCTTATGGGATAGAGAGCAGTGGAAATAGCCCTCTCATCTGGTGGCTGGTGGGAGGATACACAAGACTCCTTCTGCATATAGTTAAGTAGCATAGTTGCAACTGGAGCAATGGCTCCAGACAGAGACCAGTTTAACTTTTCCTGGGCTCTGAATAGAATACAACAGCCTGGTTCATTATTCTCTCTCTGCATTTATTCTGTAGGGGTTTCCTAATGGAAACAAAGCCTTTTTCTGGGAGATATTAATCGTCAATCCTGACTGTTATCTCAGATTGAATATCTTTGTTGTATACAAGATCTGTATCCTGCCTAGGTGCGTTGCGCCCAGGATTGTCGTTAGCTTTCAACAGCAGAATGTCGCTTGTTCCATGATCAGAGCATTCATCTCACCTTCAAGTGCTGTTCACAAAGGTCTATGAGCCAGAAGTCCTCTGGGACTTAAGAGAAACCCTATCTGTGTGACCAATCTGTACAGTCAGACATGCACATAAATCCATTTGAATAACAAAAATATGAGCTTTTTTTTGTTTTTTTAACTCTCTGTGCAGCACACCACTAACCTTGAGTAGAAAATAGATGCTAATACATGCAAGGTCTTAAAAATGTGAATTATAGCCATTTCACACTCCATGGCAGACTCACACTGGTGAAATGGCTTAATACTTAATTACAATGCTTGTCCTTCTCTCAAGTGCAGATGACATTCCTTAGATAGATTTTGCAATGACATCTGTGGAAATAAGTTGCGAAACTAATTAGTTATTCATATGATACAGAATATTGACTATGCACTGATTAAAAGGATGTGGTGACACATCTAACATGATGTATCTGTCTAGTAGGTTAGTCTGCTCCCTGAGGTGGTACTTTTTGGAAGGTCTTACAGAAAATGATGCAAATACCCTTTAGCCTCTAGAATGCAGATGTTTCTAGAAAATGTCACCTTTCATTACATTTTGATAATGATTAAAGAGGGCTACATGTTTCAGAGTGACATACCTTACTGCTTGTGCCCTGGGACGAAAACGTGGTCTGCAGGCTTTAAGGACCATTTTTGGAGTGTCAGCTGTAATAGGATCTGCAGGTTATTGTCTAACTGCAGCCTTAAGTGTCCTAAAAGCAATCATTAGACAACTACCCAGAGAGGAGGGCAGGCAAACCAGCGTTTGTTTCAGTGCAAGGTGTGCAACACGTTTGCCTTGCAGCTGAGTCTGGCTAGTGCTGCCGTTATGTGGGGGAGCTGGGAGATGCTGCACTCTGAATCAGTTGGTGTGCTGGTCTGGGATGTGGCATTTGTAGTGCTCTGTGAGAGCCTCAAAAACTATTGTTTTATCATAACATTGGTGCTTGAGATAGAGCTATTTGTACCAAGGATATTGAGCATGAAATACAGAAGTAAATATAAAGGTGGCAAGGAAAGCACCTTACCCGCCTATCACTGTGATCCCAATCCTTTGCAAATACTGTGATATTGAGGATGTAATCGTGTTCAAAATGACTGAATGGCTCAGAAGAGAAGGAGATTTTCCTTTGAATGCTATTCTTATCTTAAAGAAATGAGAGGAATGTAATCCACTGAGCACCATGTTTGCTTCTGGATAGAAAAATACATGGTTTTATTTAATATTTCTCTCTATCCTTTTATACTTCTCTCCAGCTGTGTGTCTCACATTTATAAAGCCCAAAGTGAAGAGCAAGGCAGGCAAAATAAAAATCTTTGCCTTACTCAGCACTCGGTACCTGCTTTTGAGGAAGGACCGTCTCCCCGCTGAGACTTTGCGTGCAAGCCTGGGAGCCCTCCGGCAAACAGAGCTCCCCGCGCCCGCAGCCGCGCAGAGCCCAGCACGGGAACCGCATCTGGGGTTTTGCCTGGTGAGGAGCAGCAGTTACGAACCAGCTTCCTTAAAACCGAGCGTTTAACATGGACTTCTCATTAACGTGGTACAAAATAGGGAAGGACAGTTTAGTTTCTTTTCTGCCCAAGTGAGGAGTTCCTCAGGGTTTTTTTTCCTACTGCCGTCTGCTGATGTCAGCAAGTTTGGCTATATCAAGCAATAGTACTTATTATTTAGCATGAGTGAGGTTCTTTGAGCTATACAAGTCCACAGTGATTAAAAAGGACACTTTTACAAATATACTAATTGTACTTCAGACTGTAGTCAGGAATCAATAGCTGTTGCATAACCCTGTTAAAGAGACGAGAAAAATGTGTCCATAACTGTAATGGGATCCTTTCTTTTGATAGCAGTATTTTGTATACTTGTTAAGTGAAATCATAAATATTCACTGTGCCTGCAGAATTCTTATTCTGAATTTATGTTTCATGTGGAATACAGTTGTTTTCTCTAGGCCAAACAGGAGTAGCTATGTCATTTCCTCATGACTTCAATTGATTTTATCTTTCTAATGTGCGGTGGCTGCTGCTGCCCTACTCCACGTGTATATTTTGCAGTATGGATTTATCCCGTGGGTTATTGTGGCACCTCTAGCTGTTTTGAATAGTAATAATTTCCGACCAAGTAGCATTGCTGAGTTCATACTAAAGGAATGTCACTCCCTGCTCTCGAATGGTGTTGGGACTCAGCTCTGCCTCTCCATGCAGAAGCAGCATGTGGCTAATGAGAACTCCTTTCTAAATATAACTCAGCAGTCAAAGCTGTGTCCCTCTTTGGGGACCCCTGCACAACCCATAGTTGCTCCCCTGGTCTCTACTTCATCTAGAGCAATAGTAATATATTGTTAGTGTGTGAGCATTAGCTGCGTGCTGCCGTGCGCTTTCTGGGCTCAGCAGTGGGTTGGCTCAGCAGCATTGGACTGGAGGTGGTTGGTGACCCATCTTGCACCTTGTGCAAGCTCATGTCCCGTGAAGGGAGGAAATGGAAATGCAGAAGCTACTTGTGCCGGCAGCGCAAGCAGAGGCTGGCAGGTGGTTCCTCTTTCTCTTCTCCGTCTTTAGTAAAGTTGAGAGCCTGCGGACTTCACTGCCTCATCGCCAGATTCTGCTGACACTTCTGAAGCTGGCAGTCCCCTGCTCTGGTTCCCAGCTGAGCTGGCATTGGAGTGACTCACTGAAAAGCAGCATTTTTTTGAGGCCAAACATGTGAAAGCACCGTAGTAAAGATGGAGCACTGCTAGTTTGAAAGGCAAAGTGGCAGCCACCATTTCATCCATCAGCAGAGGTGCCTGCTATAAATACATACCTCAATACATACCCATGGCTTTGCTGGCAAGTAAAATAACCCCATATTTCACTTCAGCTGCATAAGGACATTGTGTCCTTGGATAGAAGAAGCCGAACTCACAAGCCTGTCTTTCACACGGTGTCGGGTGGCTTCAGGGCCGTGCAGGAGATGAGGAAGCAGAAATGTGATTGCAACCCAGTAACAGCCAGAAAAGCAGGTGAGTGGCTCCAAGCCTGAAAAACACATTCAGAAACACAGCTTGGTTCTCCAGAGAGGAGGAGCAAATCTCCCAGGCTGTGGGCAGTAGCTGCAGAAGGAGAGGAGCTTTTCCGTGGGTTAGGCTAACATGAATGCATGCTGGGCTCTTGGGACCCTCCTGCAGTTGTTTCGCCAGCTGAAACTCAGCTGCCATTCTCTGTTTCTCATGTTGAGTTGATCTCAGTTCATGAGTTCTCTCTTGCTTTTCACGATACAAAAAGAAAAACACACTCCCTCCCTCTTTGCCTGGTTTCATGCCATTAAGGACAATTCTGGGTAGGCTGGCTAAGGACATGTTATAAAGTGACACGGGGGAATCAAGCAAGAAAGTAAACCAAAAAAAACCCAAACTTAGGCCATCAAGGATCATAAAAGAGGTTGTAAAGCAGAGGGGAAATGGCCTCCTGGTGAGCTTGAGAACAGCTGAGAGGGCTGGATGAGGGGATGTGCTCCTGTAAGGAGATGTTCCCTGCCAGTGAACTTGGTGAAAATCTGCTTATATTTGATATAATAAGGGCAAAAAGCAAGACACAAAGGGTTTATGCTGCTAGTGCTGAACTGTGTGGCAGTGATAAAAATATGTCACGTCCTGTCCACTTCCTTAAGTATTAACATTTTAAAAGACAGAGAAAGAAGTAAAGTAAAATGTCAATTTAATTTTTTTTATTAAGGATTTGGTGCCCTAACTTTAATGAAGGCATAGTAAATATAAATGGATATTAGTGGAAGGTTATTAGAGCTGTTCATTTTGATAGAAAATATGCAGTATCTTCTCGTGCAATGCCAGAGGTTAAAGATTATTATTGCTTCCTAAGGTTTCCGAAATTAAATTCTCTCTCTTATGACCCACAAGGTATGATTGAAAATGTGTGCATGTGAAATGGTTTGTAATAAATTCATATTGCAATAAAAGTCTCCTTAGAAAAACAGGATATCTTACAAGAATCAGCTGAGGAGCTCTGTCTAAAGACGGAAACTTTTTTATAAACCTGAAGAATTTCATTTTGGAAACTCAAGTGCTGCCAGAAGGATCACCTGGAAAGCACAGAGAAACTTGTGAAAAGATCCTGAGCTTTCAGCCGGTGGTTGAAACCCAGAGTTCCCTGGGTTAAAATCTACTTGACTTTAACAGGCTTTTATCTGGTTTATACACTTCTAATTAATTGCAAATTACATTTCCGACAGAGCCTTTTAGGGTACAAAAATTAAGTCCTTCGTAATTGCTGTTCATTTCTGTCTAAAACCTCCAAACCTCTCAGTACCAGATCATCAATTCTTGTTCCCCTGGGGCAGAAGGAACTGTGCTGGGAGCACAGTGGAAAAAGCCAGTCCCAGCCATACGGTGCCAGGAGATTTGGGCAACGCATTTCTGCTCCGCACCAAATCCAAACCTTTAGGTGTATATCATACTGCAGGCATTGGCTTAATTCACTGATACTTTTTGAAGTACAGAAACTTTGGTAATGTGGGAATACCAGTGCGGTTTTGGTGTTCATATTAATCGGCTAAATCCTGAAGGCAATGCTTTGCCTTTATTAAAAAAAAAGTTCCATGACATCATGAGGTAATGATGGGCTTACACAGCACATTATGTCCCT
The DNA here is from genome assembly GCA_034782735.1 of Sagittarius serpentarius. Lineage (NCBI taxonomy): Eukaryota > Metazoa > Chordata > Aves > Accipitriformes > Sagittariidae > Sagittarius > Sagittarius serpentarius. The sequence continues at coordinate 12,979,693 of JAVKLA010000042.1, read as the reverse complement.
TGATCACTTCTGTGTAATTCGCTTCAAGTTAATGAGGTCTTCTTGTAAACACACTGTATGCATTTTTGCATAAGCTGCACATCTGGGTCCTGAATTCATCCCTGGGATCTGGTAGCTGCCTTAGCGTGGGACTTGGCCCATCTATGCCCTGCATACTTCCATAAATGCTCAGGTTTTGCTATATGGGATCAAACTGATTGTGTCAAGAAGAGAGTAATTTGCCATTCACTTAGGCTCGGTTCCTCATCCCCACCATCAGTTCATGCTTAATTCTTTGCAAAAAAATGTCTTACTGAAAACATCAAGGGCAATACTGCTAAAGAGAGCGGAAAATGGAACACTAAATCTCTCCTAGCCCTTTCCTGCTTAGCATGTGACAAATTTTCTAAAACACCCACTAAATATGTTGATTTTATGAGTTCTCAGTTGAGCAGTGGGGTATCATTTAATCTCTCCATCCATTGGCATTGTTCTGAACAGTGTGAGACGACCAAGCAATGACTTTGTCAGAACATTTTGCAGAGCTCTGAGGTGCATGGCATTCAAGCAACATCACGCCAGGAGTCTAAATCTATGAGTCTAGAGGTTAGTTACAGATAGAAAGAATAAATCAAGCAATAAAGGATGCCTATAAAAAAGGGTGCTGCCTCTTAAATGAAGACACTTTAGAGTTCATCATAAACCTCTGACATGTATTCAGTCACTCTGCCTGCTGTCACAGTCTGAAATATATTTCAAGGTGCCTGCATATTTTATGCTGTAACCTCTAATAAATACATGCACATTTTCAATGATGTTGCATCATACCTTGTGAACTGATGTGACTTGAAAGGGGAATTGTTGTCAATGCAATGGGAGTTCTGCAGGCAAAGGTGCTCAGATACACATTAAAAGTGTTTCTCTGACTCACGCAGTATGTCAAAATGTCTGTGTGATACCAAAGCCAGTGTTGGTTTCATAATCATCTCTTTGAGGAAGCTTTCCTCTAGCTGGATGCTAGTTCTCTGTTTCCAAGTGAAGCAAATCCCAAGTAATTTCTTTAGTGTCTGGCTTTCCTAGTCCAGGCTATGGTAGGTTACAGCATTGGCTAACCTGCCAGTGGGACTGAATGATTCTAAAACAAATGAAATGCTTTTTTTGGTTTGAATTTCCAGGGGAGAAAAAAAACCAACCTTGATATAAACAAAAGCAACATCTTTGGCTGCGCTTTTACTTAGAGTGATGAACAGCAAAATTAGCCTTCAAGAGCAAGGCTGAAATTTCAGCAGAGCCAGTGAATATTTACATATAATGCTTCTCCTGTTCCCCAAATGGAGATTATGGCTCTCTTGAAAGAAAGATTGCAAGGCTTTTGTAGGACCAATCCTTAAAATTGACCATCCCTTAATTTTTAGTAGCTGTCAGGAATTAACGGTGTGGCATTGATTTATGAAGCTATCCAGGCCACTTCTGCAGAGTTTCCTTCTTTCAGAGATAAGTATTCTGGGAAGCTGCTAGTATATGTGTTATCCATCAGGACCCGTCAGCCACTCTCCATATGGTTTGCTGCAGTCAGGAAAATGCAAAATTCTTCTTAAAAGTGTCATTTTCTACAGTTCAAGATGTGCACTTCCTGAAAGAGTGATTAACAGTGAAGCAGAGCAGGCAATAATTATTATTAGTCAATATCTCCAAAAGTAACTTAAGACATTCGAGCACCTGAGACATTAATTTTTTATAATGCTTGATTTTTCAGGGTATGATGTTCCATACTGTTTAGATACCAGGGGATCATGAGCTGGTAATTTTAAAAAATTTTGGACAATTCTGGCATTTTCTACTTGGTTTAAAAAAAAAAGGAACCAAACTTAGGAAAAAAATAGCTTATGCTTTAAGTGCTTGTGGTCACTATAAGAATGTGCAGACTTTGCAAATCTGACTCAGCTACTTGAAAAATGATAGGATCTACTTTCAGTGAAAGGCTAGAGGCATAGAGAAGAGACCGGGGTGATCAGTTATCACATGAGAATAGTACAGTGTCTCCTTGCGACATGCCATTAAACTTCTTCTCATAAAACACCATGTAGTCTTGACTTCAAAACATGTCAGAATTACCATGTTTTTTTAACAGACCTGTGCGTATATGTGAAAGTGCTATACGTACTAAGGGAGAAGTGATGCCTTGTACTTCTTCTTTTAATGGCTTATCTGTTTTCTTTTGGCATGAAAGTTACCACAATACCAAAGTCTGAAGAATTTAGTATATGCGAATTAGAGACTTTCGGTAGTGTACAAAGTGTATAGGCTGGTAGATTCAGTGTTAGTTTCCATCTGAATAATTACTGGTTTATCCTGGGTGGTCGAACAGCTCTTTCCCATTCCAAACCTTAATATAGTCATGGAGATGGTGAGGCTGGTGTGGTTTTGAGGGTTAAAACTTTGAGTGATCTATGGACAATGCTAGATTTGACTGTGTGTAAATTCCATTCTTCTGTGATGTGTAAGGCCCTGATCGCCAAGCAGGTAATGAAGCTGCGTGTGGATGGGCGGCCAGCGAGCAAACCACGCCGTGCTATTGAGCAAGTCACTCAGAAATACTCTGGCAGCTTTGCCTTTAGCACAGCTCAGCTTTTCCTGCTGTGCACTCTGCTAATATAAATATTCCTGAGCTGCTTTTATATATACTCAGGCCACCAGCATGTGTCTTTACTTTTTTCCTGAAACCCTACCATTTCTTATATTGAAATAGGAGAGTTTAGAGCTATTTGAATTCTATTTATATATTCACAGCTGTCATGGTTTAAGCCCAGCCAGCAACTAAGCACCATGCAGCCGCTCAGTCGCTCCTTCCCCCTCCCAGTCGAATGGGGAGGAGAACTGGGGGAAAAAAATAAAACTCGTAATTTGAGGTAAGAACGATTTAATAACTAAAGTAAATGAAAATATAATACTAACTATAATAATAAAAATATTATAATAATAATTATTATTATAATGAAAATAAATATAAGAAAAAATGAGGGAAAAAATTAAAAAAATAAAACCCAAGAAAAGACAAGTGATGCACAATGCAGTTGCTCACCACCCGCTGACCGATGCCCGAGCCGCGACCTGCCCCTCCCGGCCAACTCCCCCCAGTTTATATACTGAGCGCGAGGTTCTGCGGTATGGAATGCCCCTTTGGCCAGTTCGGGTCAGCTGTCCTGGCCGTGCTCCCTCCCAGCTTCTTGTGCGCCTGCTCGCTGGCAGAGCATGGGGAACTGAAGAATCCTTAACTTAGGATAAGCGCTGCTCGGCGTCAACTAAAACATCAGTGTGTTAGCAACATTATTCTCACACTAAATCCAAAACACACTGTACTAAGAAGAAAATTAACTCTATCCCAGCCAGAACAAGGACAGCAGCACAAAGCACAGTGAGAGCGAGAGCTGGATGTCACAGTCGCAGGACAAGCTGCATTCCTCTTCCCAACTGCATCCACCAGGTCCTTACCCTTTCGGAGTGGGATGCCAAAGGTCTTCCATTTCCACACCAAACCCTGTGACAGACCTTGGTGCACAATGCAGAGCACTACAGAAATAATACACGCGCTGGCTTTGGCACTGGAGGAGGAACAGCCCAGGCAACTTTGCATGGAATGATGTAGCCTCCCATGTTGTATTGCTCCGTGTAGAAACGTTCTCTGCATCGGCCGTGCCTGCTCTGCAGGTCTAACTGAGCTCAAGGGCTGGTGTTCCTGTTCCTCAAGACTTAAGTGTGCACAGCACATATGTGACCGGCCCCGCTAGTAGCTTTGACATCTCCAGCAGCAGAAAGGACTGGTAAATTTTCCTCAGAAGAGTTCACGGTGTCATTTGCCGAGCCTAGTACCTGGTTCACTCTCTCAGTGGAAAGCAAATAAAAAAATCATTTTTGCAGTGCCCAGCAATGTTTATCTTCCAGGTTGGCTGGCCTGCAGTGACATTAGTGTCCCCAGAGCTTCTGGACTTAATCATTTCCAGTTGCTGCTTGCCTGCTTGAAGTGGTCCTAGTCCACCCTCCAGTGTGTTCTTCCTGCTAGTCACTATGGGAACAGCAATCAAAGCTTATATTTATGGCTCTGTAGAAGTCCGAGGTCACAGAGCACATGTCTAGTGGGAACAATTAAGACAGGCCTGTCCACTTCTATCTGTTTAAGCTCTCCCCACATTATACCTCTAACTAGAGCAGTAAAGTTAAAGCAGCATGACTGTCAGGATGTGACTGCTTTATAAAAGATATCCTTTAGAGGAGATAAAGATACTCTGTGTACTGTCATCTGCAGAAGCATACTAGGAGTGTAGTCAGCATCGCTAGATAAAACCTGCCCGCAGGTTTCACTCGGCATCCCCGCTGCCAGAGCCGCTGCCTGCCAGACCCGGCCGTGCCCCGCAGCCCCGGGCAGGCCTTCGCGCTGGAGGAGCTCGGCTCTCCGCGGGCTGCGGAAAGGCAGGTCGCACCTCGCCCACCCCGAACACTGCTGGGCTGGAGCTGTTGGAACTTTTTTTGAAGTGGCAGGGTATGTTTATACTGGCCTGGGGGGCTGTGGGTTTTCAGTGGTTTTGCCCTGGGTGCTCCGTTACTGTCGTCACCTGTAAACTAAAAATTGCAAATGTTCATGTTGTTTATACCTGGTGACTTGCTCTATAGCAGTACGCAGGAAAAAAGAGGACTGTGGGAATCATTGGAGTAAGATGGAGGGAAGAACCGCAGTGGATTTAATCATACCTGAGGGACAGAAAGGTAATTCTTTGGCAATTGCCAAGTTTTGTAAAAGGCAGCTGTCTCCCTCTCCCCTCCTGTCTAAGCCGGAGTCAGGTTCTATTGAGACCTGTGTGATGGGACTCATGATCTCATTGTCCGTGTTTTATTGAGTCCGGGGATGAAATAGGTTCCTTCCCTTGAGCATTAGTGTGGTATGTTGTGTAAGAATGAAAATCATTTAGGCCAGAAGATCCAGCAGCAGATACTATGTGAAGATAAGATACAGTTACCTCCTTCACATGCAATGGGCACAGAAAGATGCAACACCAGAATTTTAGAAACAGGCCGGCAGGCATGTAAACATCTTTACAGATCTCCAGTCTTTTTTAATGGTCCTGTTATTTTAGTACTTATTTATTTAAATATGTTATTTAAATATTTATTTATTCCCTTCTAATTCACGACTAATTGAGTTTGGGTAATCAGAGCATGTTTGGCTAATATTTTCTTACATAGGATTAGTTCCTAAATGGTGGAGATGAAACAAGTTCTTACTGTGCATAGTTCTTACTGTGCACTGTGTAGACAGTCAAAGAGATAGTCCTTGCACCGAAGTGTGTCCCGAGCAAACAAGAAAAGGCAAAAGGAGAGCGGGCCCGGCACGCTGAAGTGACCTCTGTGGTGGTGTGCAGCAGCGCAGGGGCTGAGGCAGGAGAAATCCCAGGCTGACTCCCAGGCCGTTGCCTCTCTACCACTTCTAAATTGCTTTGAAAAACAAGTATTTGCTGCCACAATAAACTGGGATGCTGGGATGTTGCTTGAACTTGAGAATGTGTTTTAGAACAGCAGCTCAAAAAACATCGAAGTTTCCATTTTGAAGCTTTGGGCTCGCAGCATTAAACACTTCCCTGGCACGTTGATGTACGCCCGTGGGTTGGGGGTTGTTGGTTCTTCATCCTCCTACATCGCAGCCAAGTCTTGGTGAATGTTTGGATCCAACTTGAAAAGTTGCATTTTGATATCTGGGCAACCTTGAAGTCTGATCATGAAAAATGAAAGGGAACAATGGAAAAATCTGTGTCACTAACGCACATTCCTTAGCTGTTTTGGAAAGGGGGGACAGGAGGTAACCAGCTTCGAGTGCCTCCTCCCTACTGAGGAAAATTCTCTGAAGGAAATTTTCTACTCTCTTTCTCTGATACGGATATGTAGATTCTCTGCGCTCTGTATGTCAGGCTTGATATTCAGTGTCAAAACAAGTGATCTGTTAGGTTGACTCATTCCAGTGTTTTACCCCAGTGGTGACGCTGGGTGACATTAGCAAGTGGGCAGTGCTACTGGTTTGGACTGGAAAGTCCAGTGTTGAACGTGGCTCCTCAGCGTGGTGCGTGGACATGATACAAGTTTCTTCATTTCCTTGGGGCCACAACGTGAGGACTGGATTCACTATTCTGGAACTGGAATTAACCACTCCTGGCTGCTGAGGCGTGGGGGTGTTACAAGGAATGCTGAATTTTGGTGTTCCCCGTGCTAGGGGTGTGACGGGCCAGCCTTAGCACGTAGCACTTCTCTGTCTATGGGGAGCAGGTGACATTTGGAAACCTGGCAGAGTGGCAGCTTTGAATGGTAGAAATCGAGACATCTTTCTTACCTTTTGCTTCAAAGAACAGAAACGCACCAGCAGAGTGTGTTTAAAGAGAAGGGAAGAAATATACCCTAACTCCCACCCTGCCTGGCTCAGTGGTAGCTTTGATCACTGACACAGATGAAGACTGTGGTAGTAATTTTCACCGGGAAGGTTTTAGTAGTGGTGGCCACCCACAGAAAATTGTCCAGATTCCACGTGCACTGGAGGAACCTAAACAGAGTTAAGTTCTTGCCTGTTTTATTTTCCCTCCTTCTACTTACCAAGCAGATAATCTATATATAATGTTAACGTGGCTGCTGAGAGATACCATGAGGGTGCAGGCAGTTCAGGAAAAGCAGGGAATCCAGGGAAAAAAAGTATACCTTGCAGCTTTGATTGTTGTTGGTTTCAAAGACTGTAAAATAACCACAATTATTTTTCTTCTCTTGCAATGTTTCTTCATTATTATTATTTTGTTTGGCCATGCAAAAGAAGAATTAAGGTTGATTTTAAGATCCAATTTCCTTTCCCATGTTATGTTCCCAAGGTAACTCTATTGACTTCTTTTAAAGGCAGTACTCAGGAAGTCAGTGGGGTTACCTCTGTGTACCTGGGGCCATTCCCACCACACGAGACCATCTGGTGAAGTTCCTTGTGGAGGTATGGCTCAGGGCCCTGCTCTGCAGCCGAGGTGGCAGTCTGCTGTGAGAAAGTTTTCAGATGCGTTGGCTTGGGTGCTAGGAGAAATCAGTGGCGAAGAGTTGCTTGAATCACTTTGCTGCGTGGGGGAGAATTACCCCTCCTGGGCTGTGCTGAGCCATCCCCATCGCGGCTATACGGCAATAAACCCAGGGAGCACTGAATGCGCTTGCACGTGGCCACAAAGGCAGTTCATCACAGGGCTGGAAATTGAATTCCAGTGCTTCAGCCACAAAGCCAGTCCTCCTACCTGCCTGCCTCTCTTTTTAAAATCAAAATAAAATAGAGTAAAATGAAATGAAATTCCCAGCTAAAAACCTGTTCTAGGAAGTGGTTATGCCTCTGACTGATATGGAGGCTTTTCTGACATCAGTTCTTTTTTTTTTTCCAGTCCATTTCATTTCACCCCCATTTGACCTCTTCCATTAGCAGCTGTAATTGTCTCTTTGTTATCCACTAAAAAGTCATATAAGGGAGGTTATTACAGTCAAAACGCAGACTTGCCCAAGGAAAGATGGAAGGAACCTCATGGAAGCCAAGTAATGTTGAACATTTTCTCATTTTGCTGTGGTTGACCCAAGGAGCTGGAGAACAGATTTCCATACCTTAAAACAAACAAGGTCAACAACCTACGGTATGGATGCCAGCGACAGCACAGTGGCACATATCAAATAGCATAAGCAGAGCCAAGAGAAGGGATCACAGCTTCTTGAGACAGGCACTTGTGAGCAGCAGTGCTTCACAGCTTCCAGTTCCCACCGGTACCAGGTGGAGCAGGACAGGGATGTTGCTGCCCTACAGAGAGGTGGGTTCATGCCAGTATGTTCATCTCCCAGCATATGGTGAATTGCCACCACCAGGATCAGTCTCTCTTTTAGTTAAGAAAAATATCATCTAGCATCTCTCTCTTGAAAGATTGCCAAACTTTACCTTAAAGCATGTGTTTTACTCAGGAGTGATTACAGGCAAAAGATAAACAGAAAACAATTTCGTTTTTACCTGAAGATTAATTAATGCCAGGAATTTGCAAAACATCCTATTCCCAGAATTAAAGTAGTCCCTTTGGAGATGTTTCTATACTCTCTTTTTCAACGAGTTGGTTGGTTTTTTTCGCTTCACAATCTCTTGCTTTCTCTGCTCCATTCCTCCCTCCACCCACCCACACAATCCCTTTATTGTCTTCTCTGCACCATTTCCCAACCTATTTTCCTTTGCATATTTGAAAGCAAGATATTAGTTGGAAATCTCAAATAGCTTTAAGATTTTCAGTACTAGGCTATCAAAGAGCTCTGAGACTAACTTCTTCACATATTCCCTATCCCTTCCGTCGCCCTGCCAAACTCCTCAGTGCCGAAATGGCAGTGGCACAGAACCAGTCACATGGAGGACCACTGGGCCCCTCTCTCTGTTCTCAGCGGTCTTGCCTGTTCTTTGGCTTTGTCTTGGCGTTCCTCCAGAGATGTGTTCGTTTTTCACTTATTTGTATTCTCTATTGCACATTGTAAGTTGTATACAGGAAAATTTTCCAAATTGTCAAAACAGGTTACAAAGCAGCGCTATAAAGGAGGGATGTAGAGGAAACTTACATCAGTGGATACTTATTAAAAATTGTCTGTCTTGTTAAAAGACAAGTTTCGGTTCAGCTAGGTTTGACACAGGAATGAGCGACTGACTTCCAGGCTGGTTTATGCCAGAAATCAGACTAGTCACTGGTTATTGCCCTATTCAGTGGTAGTATCCTGACCTAGACAGCATCTTTTGTCATCCCTCTTTGCGATCCCAGCTTTAGCAAGTAGTAATAAGCATGGGAAAAGTTAGGTCAAATTTAGTGATTGCCAGTGGTTTTGACCCTGTAAAAGGTATTTCTTCTCACTGGAGCCAAGTCGTACACCTCTGCACATGGTCGTAGTTGCTTGTACAAGGAAGTGTGTGTGCGCTTCTGATTAAGCGAGGCTGCTTTGTGTCTGCCAGGCAGCAGGGCAGGGAATTGCAGCTGGAAGTAGGAATTGTGACTCTAATCAGGGAGCAAGGCTGTGAACGAGCGCACTGGAGGGTGAAACACCTCTCTAACTCTGAGCAGGAGCCCAGCACATTTGAAAAGAGGATGGTGCACTATTGTTGTATAATAATGGGCTGGATTTGAGGAGTTTGGATCGTTTCTGTGGCCTTACACATGCAGACATACGGTATTGCAGGTGTAAATTGTGACTGTCAAAGAGGCCACAACTTCGGCGTATGCATCCCCTTAGATTTAAATTTATGCATATTTACCATTTTGTGAAGTATACTGGCACCAGCAAACGGTACATCTTCTGCATAAAATGAAAAGTAACTGAAAACCTGTTGTATGTTCTATGTAGCTTTGATCGGGGGGGAAATGACTACAGATTTGTGGTTGACAAGCTTCAGAAAAGGTTCAACAGAGTGTGAAAACTGACATGTAGCAAACAGCAATTCAGCCTTCATTTTTTGTGAAGCTGCTCGAAATAAACTGCAGGTTTTAAACAAAATGTTTGGTCAGTTGTTATATTGGCTGTTGCTTGTCTCATTACTGCAGTTAATTAAAAGGGGGGACAAAAAGTCAAAGCCAGAGTCAATAAGTTTGTTAATAAAGATTTAATTTGGTGGAATCATTATAAATTGACTGTACAATGAATGGATATGCCACAGGAGTATGAGTGTCTGAAGGTCTATAAACGGGTTTTCAGAAATAGCCATCAGGTTGTAGTCAATTTGTCATGCTAAATAAGCTCTTCAAATCCACTTAGGCAAGTGTGTACATGTTTCCAAAGGGTATCACCAGCCAGTATATGATGCATACAGACACACCTTTTTGGCCAGCAGGTTTTTTTTTAATTCTACCATTTTGAATCCTTTTTAGTTTTGTTATCTCTATATTTCTTGTTGTACGTGACTTACTATTAAGTCCAATCTTTTTAGAAGGAACAGAATAAATCATCGGAGAAGAGAAAAAGTAAATCATCACTGCAGAAAGCACTGTAACTTGAACCAGTGCACTATCCATGTGAGATTTTAATCTACCTGACCCTTTTCCTTTATGTCTGACCTAATGGCAAGTAAAAATCCTATGACAGATAAGACTTCAAAAAGAATTTAAAAATGGAAATCTAGATCGGCGTTCCTTCTGTTCGTAAAGCAGTTCTGATGTAGAAGACACAGAAGATAGAAGAAGATGCATGCAAACTACTGATGATAATGACTGCACTATTTGCATAGCACGGCATCCCTGCCAGTAATCCTCTCATTTGAGTACTTCAGGTTATCACAAGAAAGTGATTTCTCTGTCAGTGATGACATGCTGGTCTGCTCAGCAGGATTATTTAACACCCTGAAAAACAGAAGATTAAGATAAAAATTTTGTATGGTGCAGTCATCTTCCAAAGTAGAGCAGAAGAGCAAGCCATGAAAGTGGTGGAGAGTTGGCCCAAATTGATCCAGGGGTCAACCCCTGGCTGCACATGGAAGTCACCCCAAAGTAGAGCACTGTATAATGTCTATGTTAACAAATATTTTATGGCTTAATCTAGCAAGTTTTAGCTGACTTGAGTACCATCTTTCCATCAGGTTTTATAATTTTAGGCCAACTCAATTGGCTTCTGTTCTCCTGCCACCATCCAGAAGCCGGTATAAACTTCGGGAGAAAGCCCATTTAAGCCTCAGCTGTTACCTCCAGGCTACAGTATAGCTGTCCCTCTCCCCGCTCCAATGGCTCAGGGTTGCTGTGAAATTCGGTGACCCCACAGACCTACTTTGTGATGTGTTCATCTTCTCTGCGTTCCTAATGGCAGCACTTTGTTAGGCGTTAGGTAGCAAGCGGTGTCAGTGGCCCTGTTGAAGAGCTGCAACGCTTTGTTTCTATTTCTTTTTCTCCTCCCTGGCTTGGTGACAGTATGTCAAGATAATACCCAATCTTAGCAGCCTCTTCTGTAATTCTGGTTGAAAGGGTTTCTTCCAATTTATGCCTTTTAATTAGAAGCTTTCAACCTGTAATTAGAAACTTACACCAGCCCAACCTTTGTTTCTGAAAAATGCATTTGTGGTTTAGGCAATTATGGTAACATAAAAAGTAATTATTTTTCTCCACGTGTGAAATGAGCGTGCTCATTAATGCACCCAACAGACGGAGGATTTTATTTTGTTTCGATTTGTTCTATTTTATTGCAATAACTTACATAACGAGGTATATCACACAAGCAAAAAAAAGGTGGTTTAGGTAGTAGATCGGGCATATCTAACTACCAAGTCTGTTACTTTGCCGTGCTGGGAGTGCAGCAAAGCTGTGGTCCGTGGGAGCAGAGGCATGGCCTTGCTGCAGCTCCAAGCCCTCTGGTTAGCACACACAGCCACGAAGGAATTTCCAGACTGTTACTTGACCAGTTTTGACCCACTATGTAATTTGTGATGAGAGACATTTGGTGGTGAGGTTTTTGTAATAAAAATAATTACAGGCCCTTAAGTTGCAGCCAGTGGCATCAGTAGCAGCGCTATGGCTTTGTTAGACCTCAGCCTGCTCTGTGAAAGTATCATTTACTGTCCCACTTTCTGATCATGCCAGGAGAGGGGACATCTGTCCTTTGATTTTCCTCCAGCCAGAGCTGACTCTCTGCTCCTGTATTTCATCGGGTCTCGTATGGCTGGTTCCTGGCAGAGATTATGTTAACATACAGGGCTATACTCTCTGGGCCGAATCTTCTCAGTCCCACCTACAGTTACCGTGGTTTTATCAATCGTGCCCGTGCTCTCAGCTGTTAACACCTCTGCCAAGCGGTACACAGTGGCACTGTGCCTGCTCAGGATGCGGCCGCCGGCCACTCAGCATCTTCTTCTGGCCGCAGTCAGGCACTGTGACGTGGAGGTTTCCCACCACATGGCACAGTAATGACTCTGGGTGTTCCAGCTTATCAATTAAGGCTGAGAGATTGAGCACGGCAGGACGGAGGTAATCCTGCAGACAGCTCTCCGCTCGGGTCTGTCAGGCACAGCAGGGAATCAGAGCACGACCAATCCGCTCACAACCCACCGGGTGAGGAGAGTGAAGTTGCAGCCATCTCTACACTTAAAATAGGAATAATTCATTTTGCATCCCTGAATCTCTTCCCTGGCCACTTAAACACTTCATCTTCTTAAACCAAGCCTGTATTTGCCACACACCATCTTCGACTATCTCCCGCTTTCTATGATAATTTCCGTTCCTTGATTTATAAGCAACAGAATTTTTTAATTATCCAGATGATTTTAACTTTCTCAGCCATACCTCCACTTCATTAAACATTAATCTCGTACTTTTTTTCTTTGACAGCCTCTACCCTTCACCACTTCTCCAGTTCATTATGAAACTAGATCTCAATAGTATTACACAGTACATTTTTCTCCCTAGATTAATTTGATATCTTCTGTTTGATTTCTGGTTTTGTCTTCTAAATACTATATTTGGCTTCTTGTAAACCATTGCAGAAATTACTTTAAAAGTAAAAAAAAAAAACCCCAAGCCCTAAAACATTTAGGACAACTTTACATGATTACATCTCCTTCAGCAATTCCCATGGAGAATTTACTATTGCATTTTGACTCGTCCATGTTTTTCCAGTTTTACTGCTTTTTAGTGCTCTGAATAAGCCTCAGCTAGTGCAAAGTGTACTGGAAGACTACAACAGGGGATTTGCAGTGTGCTGGGAGGAACTGCATGCTTGAACTTTTCCTCTTGCTGAGGAATGACATTTTTTTCAGAGGAAAATGAAAGCTGCTTTGTGCTGCAAGCCGGTACCATACCTACAAACTCCTCTGGTTCCTTATTTGTTGAGACCCACTCAAATCTTTTTTGAATATTAGCTGAGCATCTTCCTAATGCTGGCTTTGACCCACCTTGTAATGGTTTCAAACCGCTCCTGTTACTCAATTAGCCCTCCTCCCAGAGTTGTAGTCTCTAAGGAGATAGTAAGATATTTCCATTATATGGTCAGGAGAGTATTGTTTTAGCATGGACTCTGTTTAGGAAAAGTTCACTAAACACAGTACCTGTAGGTCAAACTAGGTGAAAAACATATAAACTGGTTCATTTGGCACTAAGCTGAAGTTAGGAAAACCAGCGGCAGATTTATTACACTTCTTGTGATTAAGCACTTCTTTTTGTATTGCAGCTGTAAGAGCTCTATTTAAAAAAAAAAAAAAAGAGAAAGAAAAGGAAAGTTGTAAAATGAGATTTAAGGCATTAGCCTGAGATTGAATTAGCAGAGCTGAAGCAGGGAGAAATGGTAAGGACTTGATCGATGCAGCACACGAGGAGGGGAGGGTGGAGGAAGCACACAGGTACGCACAAACACGCACACGCACACTCACCCGTTCATTCATCCATCAGGGACTGCAGCACTTGCAGAGTCCAAGCAGAACTATTCATGCAGCATGTTCTCTAGGTTCCCTATCCAAGGAAATATTAAAGCTTATGAACAATGTTAAGCACAAGGGTAATTCATATTATTTTCTCAATTCCTTTTTCTCTTAACTCAACTTTGTACAAAATCTCTTTAGCATCTGTGTTGCCCAAATACAGAGAAGGAAAGTTGTTGCACCCCTTGCCATTTGAACCAGACTTACCTCTAGCTCAATTAGAAAACTGTAATTTCCAATAAAGCATCATTAGACCTCTGCTGCTGTCAGGTCTATGACAGATTTAACTGGATTTTTCTTAGGAATTAACCATGGTTTGTGGATGATAGATGAAAGAATTTTCATTCATTGTCCGCTAGATCGTATTAGGAATTACATGAGGCTTTGGACCACCAGCCATAAAAATCTGTTTCAGAGTATGGCTGCACTGGAATTGTCACTTATTAGATTTGCAGCATAAACACTGGAAACTGTATGGTGACACACATGCTCAAACTAAACAGGATTTACAGTGATAGGCAGGATTTACAATTGGATGACATGATAATAATATATCCTTGTTTACTTCTGTAATTAATGTTCCTAAAGAAAATACCCTGGAAGCCTTCCATAAGCGTGATTTATTTCTGTTGATTGTGACTGTAATCAGATGTCCCTATTCAAACAGTAATTGGTGTGCTTCATTAAAACGGAATTGAAAACAAGATTTATGTCAATCCTAGGCAACAAATAACAGGGATGCATATTTTCTTATTAGTGATGATCTCTTCTGTAAACTGTCAGAGTACTTGCTGCTTTTGTACTGTGCCATGTATGTCATATTTTGTCATAATCATAATATCTTGGAAGAAGACATTGTGCATTTTTGCCTTTTGATTTTCACCTCTCACTCTGCCTACCAAGGCCAGCTCCCTTTTTTCTCTTTCGTGTTTTATATTAAGCTCACTCTTGTTGACATACTTTAGCTTATTATTTTGTTCTCATGAAATGGCAGTACCTTCCAGTAGGAAGGAAATCTAGTGATGAAGGGTAGAGCTCAGGGCAGAGCCTTTTGCTCTTTAGAAGATGACAAGACATTGCTTGAACTTACGATCAGTTGAGGTTTTCACCAGGTGAGTCCAGACCCAACCTGTTGTTCCTCCTCCCAAACTTTTTCTATTCCAATACAAGCAAAAGTAAGACAAATTAAGAAAAAAGGTTTAAAAGCATTCTAGAAATAGAAATTAAGCATGGTTTCTTTGCAATTCAGTAAAAGCTAATTAACTTCCAGTTAATAGGGAGAAAAATACTATGTTTTCTTCTATGAATAGATATATGTAAGATAACACACAAGTAATGGAGTCAGAAGTATAAGTCACTGCGAATGGGTGATCCCATTGATTTCATTGAAGCAAGGGAGTTAAGACTGAAAACAAATTTCGACCTGAGATACTGGTTCATTACCAGCAAATTGATGGAGCTCTATGTTTACTTGCTAGCATAATTTACCAATTGTATGAGATGTAAGCAGGCACAGTGGTAACATTGGCTAATTTTATGCTCAATGTGAAATCTTATAGCTGGTCAGATGGATACCATAAGAAATAATTAAAGTCATTAGAAATAATGGGCTACAGCTGCAGTAATACATGCTATATTCTCAGTCCAGAGGTTTCTAAGCAAAATTAAATTAGCTCATGTTACCACACTGCTGCATCATATGCTCCTCACCTCCTGAGAGTAAACTTCTCTTTCCATTTCCATACTGCAAGCAAAGTTTGTGCCCCACACAGAAAAATCCCGTTGGGTACAAGAAATTCTGAAGCTTGAGGCCATTCCTTGTAAAAAAAAAGTAATAAAAAATTAAAAAATGGCAGCAGTAGGTCCCCAGCTCATGTTAACTCCTTTCACATGTTGAGGATCATCCCTCTACTGTGCTGCAGCCTTTGGTACCAACCATGAATTGCAAGTCCTGTTTATATCAATGCTGGACCTGGGCAAATATTTTCCCCCTGAACTACACACATTAAACTTTATTTTTTTAAGGAAATTATGTCCACGCTTTATTGGAAGCACGTCAGCAGCCCCTAGCTGCTGGTGGTATTGCCTTCGCATCTATAATATCCTCTCTTCTCCACAAATTCAAAAGGCTGGTCATAGTAGTAAGGAAAATGACACATTATCCTGGAGCGGGTGAGGGCAGGGACAAGAAGGAAATATAATCCATGGTACTGGAGTGATTAATGTGACTGTTTATGATGAAGGCAATGAAAACTAGAAATGATCTTTCCAAGAGAATGACTTTCACTGAAACCACAATACAAACTCATATGCTGACCTGCCTTAAATTATTGCTGAAATTTTCAAAGCAAAGCAGGGATGGCACTGAAAATTTTGCTCCCTTGTTGATTGCCAGGAGCACAGAATTTCCAGCGACAGCAGGAGAGGGCTTCACTGCAAGATGCACACATGCCATCACCTCTCTTTAAAATGTGAAATGCTTTGGTGATAGGTTGAGTCAAAAGGCTTAAGAGGCACATTTAGCACTGTCCATTAAGCATGGTGAGCTGGAGAAAGGCTTCCCCTCCATACATCATCTCGCACATTGATATGCAGGCTGAGTGTGCTCAGTGGGAGGAACAAGACTGAACAGTATTTTTGATGAAGGTAAGAGCCTAATATTGCAGCTCTGGAAGGATCAGTTATCCATCTGCCAGCCATCTATCTTTGGCTGTGGTACTTACCTGGCCTCCATTATTACAGTATGTAACCACTTCACAACCACTAATATATTTATCTTTTCATCCTCCCTGTGGAGTTGGGAAGTGCTATTACCTCTGTTGCAGAACTAAGAACTGAGATTAAGGGTCAGATTTGTTATGGCGTTTAGGCGCTCAATGGGATTTTCAAAAGTACCTAACACCCGTTGTATTGAGAGCAACCTGGGTACTTTGATAGTTCTGAAAATCCTGTGGCTTCTGTCCTGTCTTTTAAGATTTTGGACTTATGTAACACCCCGGGATCCATAGGAGAGGTTCCCATGTTGTGGGTCGTCACCCAGACAGAAGACTGTCTCTTCATCCACCTACTAGGAGGCTGTAGGTGGGACAGGAGCAATTTTATGGCAGTAGCTTATCTTGGTCCTGAATTCGGCAAACTGTAACTCTGCTTGCCCAGCTCTGTGAGAGGTCAGAATCTGGTCCTGGAAATACTGGGGCAAAAATAAGCAGCACCCATAGTCAATAAAAAGGGCTTAGGTGCCAGTTGCTGGGATGGAAAATTCAAGAGCAGGAGCAAATAATGAAACAATCTATATTCATGCAGCCACCTTTCCAGCCTACTGCTGTAAGTACAGGCTTACACCTAACCGGGAGACGTGAATCCTACTGAAAGCTCCAGAGTATCACACTGGAAAACAAATGTTGATTTTGAACAAATTATCTGTTCTTTGCTAAATCATTTTCTTTCATTATTAGTCTCCAAATTGGTTCTGCTCTGGAAGACAGAATTAGGTTTAAAAGCAGAGTGTCTCTTAAACACTTGCTTCAAATGAAAGTATTCAGTAAACATTACTCAACCCCCCTAGGGCATAAACTCCTCAACTGCTTTCCCTGGTTTTGCACAGATTTTTCAGCTCCTGGTTTAAAGACAGGTGTCTCAGGGATTCATTCAGGATATCAGAAAATAATCAAATTAAATCCCTTACAGTCATATGCCCCTCAAATGCCAAGGAAAATGTTATTGAGAGCTTTCTGTCCTCGTTTACAGTAGCATAAATTGGGGAAAAAGTCCCATGCAAACAGATAGAGTTACACCAATATCGAACATGTAAGAGAGAGAAGAGTCAGACTCCAAACCCATGGCACGAGTACAAAACCATGTGGGCTGCAAGCCCAAGCCTCTCATCACTTGAAGAGCTGCTCTTTGCTGTTATAGTACTTGCACTTATTTCCATAGTTTTAAGGTTCTAAAAAAAACCTCTGGGCTTCAAAATGATATTTTTAACATTAAAGGAATGGGTTTTTGTTAATTCAGCATGTCAGCAAGATTGCAGCTGTCTGAGCTAGTGATTTAGGATGACAGAGTGGGGGTCAGCTCAGCTAACTTTAAAAAAACACATGGTGCTGCAGGGAGCAGGGTGGGTTACGGAGCAGCAGCAAAGCCCCAGCGTTGTGTGCTTCTCCTGCGTTACAGCATGGACCATTGGGAGGTGCTTAAGAGGGTCCCTTGTGCCTCCATGAGGCAAGAAGCTCTGCAGGGATTCGGATGTGTCTAATTGCATGGGTTTTCATCAGTGTTTGTAAGGTGCTGTTATCCTGCCTGTAGCTTTTCATTGGGTGGAGAAGGGAGAACAACTCAGTCTCTTTGTTGGATAGGAAAAGAGAGTAAGATTTTGGGACAATGTTATCTAATAAACTCCAAGGTACTTGGTAGCTTGTTCAAAGCATGAATTTAACTTGGCTCGATGTTATGGGAACCTGTGTGCACAGGGGAAGGTACACAAGGAAAAGGTCCTTCTCGATCCCCCCCCACCATGGGAAGACATTCACCGATTTCCCAGCTCTCCATACTCTCCAGTAAAGCACTGGTGTGGGACTGGCAGGCTGCTCTGGTACAGGGCAGGAATTGAGAGCTGCTGCTGCTGCAAATTAGTGCATTTGCAGTGTGGTGTCTGAACACTGTTTTGCACTTCCAAGATTTATTTCTCAGTGGGCAGAAGAGCTACAAGATTAACAGATGAACAAATACATTGAGACAGCCAAGGCATCAAAGGAATTGAAGAGTCACTAAGATGTTGGAGAGCTGAAGAGTCACCTGGCTGTGGTTCTTGGGAGTTATTTTTTCCTCAGATTAGCTCAGCTGTCTTGGGGTTTGGACACATCCTCTGGTGAATTTAGCTACAGTTACTTAAGACGTTACTGGCCTCAGCTCTCTGCTTCTGGGCAGGATCCTGCCCCTGGACCAGAGGTGGCAGGAAGGTGTGTGTGCCTGCATCCCAGCCACTGCAGCTCAGACCCTGGGAGCTCAGTGCAAGCAGAGCGTCCTTCATTTTTTGGGGTAGATACCAGCTTGTGAGCTGCACCACCAAGGATGACAGCATACTGTATCCCCGGGCAGAAATCTCCAAGGAAAATGTGGGGCAGACAGCATGTTAAGCCATGGTAATGAAAGCCACCAGAGCGCATGTGCCAGAGCCCTAGGGCTGTGTGCTGTGTTTATTTTTAGCATAAAGAAATCCTAACAGATATTGGAAAGGCAGTTATTGCAATTGGAAGGTCAGAGGAAATCATATCCCAGGTAGCACTATTTAATGTCAATCATTCTTTGCAAGCTTTTTCTCCTCCATGCAATCTGCAATTCAATCAGGGAAAAAAAAGTGAGTAGCACTAGTCTTAACCTTAGGTTCCTCATACAGGAACCAGCCAAGAGGTGATACCAGTGGAGGGATCAGAAGAAGGTTTATGTAAGATGTAGCTTCCCTGCAGAGAGCAAACAAAAAGCAGCTCAGAAAGATAGTGCAGAGGCTTCTAACCGTGAGACCATGCTCATTCCTTGGGCTGCGTATGCCTCAGTTCTTCCCTGAAATTTAGATTTAGTTGAGTCAGCCAGGAAATTATGGATGAGTGTGGGGTCTTGAGGGAAAGGTATTCAGAAAGCAGCAGTATGAAGACACCACCAAGAGGGAAGGTCATAACTTGAAAAGTGCCACACAGAGGGAACCTTGCCTTTGGCTTATTGAACTGTTGCCTGCAATAAATACAGCTGAATTCCCTCAGTCTCCCATAATGTTGTCTCAGTACCAGCAGGAGTCCATTTAAGAATACACTTACTTGCACAAATGATTACATATGAAGAGCAGAGAAACAGCTGAAGTGCCACTGCAGTAAAGGAAGCAAATCCTAAAAGCTGCCTGAGTAAGCTCAGTGGTTGTGTGCTGCCCTGTGCTCCGGTTTTGTCAGTGCTGCCTGCCCAAAACAGTCTAAGCAGAAGACCTTCTGTTCCAGTCCGCCTGCCTGCATTGCCTGGGGAGATCATATAGTCTAGATTTTGTGATGGTACAGTAAATAAATGGTGATGAAATCAACTAAGAGGATACTCTCAAAGAGGGAGAATTGGGGTTTATTATCATTTTCAATACAGAAAGAAATAAGAGCCTGTATTATAAAGAAGAGACAAGTATAATGCCAGACCTATGAATGGATGATCAGCAAGGAAGACTGAACCTTGCACTTCTGCATCTTACAGCATTAACCCCAATTGCCTGAACTGAAAGGTTTGACTGTGTTAGACGGTGCTGTAACAGGGTTGTCAGATCCCTCTTTGGTGTATCCATGGTAGGAGGGGTTGAAGCATTGCAGAGGGGGGCGTGGCTGCGAGCAGCATGATGCGAGCGTAGGACTGGAGACCAGGAATTTTGGGGTCTTCAGCCTGGTTTTTTTCATCATTATCCTGATGTCCTTAAACCCTTCCAAACCTCACATTATAGGGAGTCAGGCGAACTAATTTGTTCCTGCTTGAACAGTGGTTTGAGGAAGAAGAGTGCTTGCACTCTGTGTAGGTATACTGCTTTGCTAATATCCCCCATTAGCACTGATTAGTTAGGAATCTGAATTTGCATATGAGCAAGCTAATCATGGGGGAAGCTTTATTGCACCTTGCATCTTGACCCAGCGTAGCAAAGTCGATATGAAATGTTAGCAGATTGGATTTGTGATGTGTTTTACCACATTGTGCATGAATTCTTTCCACTGACTAAACCAGGCATGGATCTGAACATCAGTAGGTCCTAAGGCGCCGTGCAGTGGGCAGTCAGGCTGTGCAAGATGACAGCCTGAGATTGAGCGTGAATGTTCAACCCAGAGGGCTCTGTAACTCCCCTTTCTGTTACAGACTGGAGTCGCCTACACGCGCGCTGGTGATGGAGGCTCCAAAAGGCATCGAGATCAACGCCGAGGCCGGCAGCTTGAAAGCCACGTGCAGGACAGAGCTCAAGCTGGAGTCCAAAGACGGAGAGGTAAGGGAAGATCGTCAAGCCTGGCAGCACAAAACAAACCAAGCCACAGCTCTCCTGCAGATTTGTAACCTTCTGAGTCACTGAGCTGCTGCTACGTTTGAAACACTGGTGTGAAGGCACTGGTGCAGCAGGCCTTCCTAGCTTAGTTTCTGCTAGCAGTGACTGAACGTATCATATGCAAACGAGACTCACTCTGTGGCAAAGGCTGATTCATTATTTTTAAAGTGCTTGGATAATAGCATCTGTTGTTCAAGCAGATTTATGCAGCTGTAAAATACACAGTGCTCCTAAATTCTTTGTTTCCTTGTCACTTTAAAACAAGATTTACTTGGCCAACATAATTAAATCTTTTATCATACATTTTTCTATAAGAAGACCTTAATTCATCGGTATTGATCTGAAAAGCTTTTGTAGCTGATGTTTTCATTTTGGAAAGAAAGGGAACATTAGAAGACAGGTTGTTGCACTGGGGAAACTTCCAAAGGGAGAGAGAGAGAATAACTAAAACTGGTAACAGGACAAAAGTGAAATAGATGTTGAGTTAAGCCTCTTCTGGTGTCTCAGAAATATATGGGCACGTGGCTCTCATCCCCTCCTCCTGCCACAATGGCGGAAGACACCGAAGGATGTGACTGAGGAGCTCCCACTGGGAGCCCACCGAGAGCCTCGGCAGGAGGAGCTTCCCGTTGCACGCAAACCTCCCGGCAGCAGGGCTCCAACATAAGCTAATGTTTTCCTATCTTAGTGTCAGGTGTAATAAATAGAATGGGATTTTTATTGCAATTCCTGTTATTTCTAAACATTTGCATTCTAAGACATTCTGAACCCAGACCACAGGTGTTAACAAAAAAACTCTCAAAAATACAAAAATACCCTACCTAAAATACCACAATTTAAATCCAAGGTATTTCATGACTGCAAGCAGTTGCCTTAATGTTTTTAACGCTAAGTTGCTTTTAAAATGCATATATTGACTTGTCTCAGGAGAATAGACGGTTGGATACTAAAACTGGAGACTCTTACTGTAATTGCAAGATAAAAGCAAATACTGTCAGTTGCCCTGTAATATTCTGGTGTGGTTATCTTACTGTGCTCTTCTCGGTGATGTTAGAGCACTCCCCTGTAGCTGCCATGTGTCTAAGAGCTGCCACATGTTCGCTTTTATGTTCTGTTTTATACGGAGAAATTCAGGTCTGTAACAGCATTTAAGTTATTTTTAATGTACATAAAAGTGTTACACGTATACATAAAATAGACGTAAGCGTGAGTGCTGTGAGCCTGCAAGCATAACGGGCAACGGGATCACAGTGCCAGAAGTGCCGGTGGAGGAGCGGAGTTGTCCTGTGGACATGAACCATACACGCTCCCCACCTAGTAGTGGGGTACCTTTGGTTGGGCTAACCCAAACACAGAGGTGCCCCAGGAAGCTACGAGCCAAGAAAACACGGCAGGTAGATCAGCAGAAACAAACTGGAGGTCTTAGGTGGCTCATGGTAAAGGCAGATAATACGCTCACCCAGATTTGTATCTGACCTTCCCATCTTAATACACTTGCCTACCCAGTTTTTGTATCAGCCGAGTTGTCCGAAGGAAACTTCTTTAAACACAAGATCAAAAAGAACAGCTTTCCACTAATTCTCTCTCTTTTTCTCTCTCTCCCCACCTCTGACTTCAGATAACGTTGAATTCTGCAAAAATCAAACTACCTAACTTGCCTCAAGGATCTTCCTCTTCTGCAGGGTCCAGGCAAAAAATCTACGAGCTCTGCGTGTGTCCCAATGGGAGGTTATTTCTGTCTCAGGCAGGCACTAGCTCGACCTGCCAGATAAATACAAGCGTCTGCCTTTGAGAGACAATTTGCAGTGGGGCATCGCAGGCAGCACAAAAGCCAGTTCTGGTCTCACAGATTGCAGCTGCCAACTATTTTTACTAGAACACAGAAAGCCTATCAAAGACTTTTTTTGTGTGTGCGCGCGCGTGTGTGTGAATATATATATAAAAATATATATATAAAATATATATATATCCTCTGTGTAAAATGATGTTTCAGTACAAGGAATCCCAGGGTGACCCTGTTACATTTGTGTAGCATTTCTCTTTCCCACAGCAAAATTTACTGGTACAATCTGCTGAATTGGATTTGATGCTCCCCTGGACCCTTCTGTATTAATATAGCCTAATGATCACCCCTTGGT
Source organism: Sagittarius serpentarius (assembly GCA_034782735.1). Classification (NCBI taxonomy): domain Eukaryota; kingdom Metazoa; phylum Chordata; class Aves; order Accipitriformes; family Sagittariidae; genus Sagittarius; species Sagittarius serpentarius. Next base: position 12,957,072 of record JAVKLA010000042.1, on the reverse strand, counting down.
TTTGATCATGTTCTCAGAGCAATGGGGTTGCTGGCTGGGCAGGACCCTGGAACCGATGTAGACCCACCAACATACAAAGGGAAGAGAAGCATCTCTGATTATTTTTGCACCATTAAATCAGTGGCATGAAAAAAAATAAAAACCAAACCAACAAAACAGCCAGATGTGCTGTACTGGTCACCTAGAGTGATCCAAGATACCTGAGGTTAAATTACACTCATTCATTTTCACCTGAAGCGTGGCTCTCTGATGGGAGAGATGGATTGCACTTGGCCAGTAGAAAAGTCCAGATCTCCTTGCTGGAAAAATCATGTATTTTTCTGAAGGGGTTTGAGATTTGCCTGTGCATGGCCAAGGATGCTTTGTGCTATTCAGATGTGACACATCAGCTGTAACCCTAACCTAAAGTCATCTCTGTGCTAACAAAACTGGCATTGAATTTATTTCTTGGAAGGAAATAAATTGTGAAAGTTGGACAAAATAGAAAAATCCCGAACCTTCTTACTTAACAAGTGTCTTGGATCACCCTACACACTCTACATTAGCACCTTTAACTTTTCAAAGTTTTGGTGTGAAGGTGTGAAGATTTAAGATTTGGACATTGCCTGTCAATACCTACAGAAACAGAGAAAATAACCTATTCTATCCATAGAAACAGAGAAATTCATACAAATGAGGTGTGTAATGTAGATGCTATGCCAGAATTTTTGTCATCTTTCTTTTCAGGATATACGGTCCAGGGTCACTTAGATTTGGTGGAGACCGCAAATATCAGAGATGCTGACAATGAAACAGACTTTTTTAAGGATTTATAAAGATTGTGACAAAGCCAGATTACTGGAAAGCAAGGGCTTTGGATGCTGGTTGCTCTGGAATTTGAGCCCCAAAAACTCAGTGGTTGAGCCTTTTCATGGTTGCATTTTTCCTTATTTTGAAGTCTAGGAGTCATTTACGGGCAGGATAAAACACAAAATCTGATCTGGTAACATTACTTCCACTGTTCAAGTTCTGAAAAATAATGAGAAGAGCCCAGATCATTGAATTCTGACCCATAATTGCATCCACATACATGTAAAAATCCTTGAAAAACAAATATACCAATTACTGCAAAAGTATCCAAGTCACAGTAAATCTCATGAGGACAGCAAGGTTTCTAAGCCACTGAGATACTTTTGAAAATATTACCTCATGTGCAAATATGACAGATCTGTGCCCTTCCCTAGTAATATCTAAGCAAAGCTGGTATTCTTTAAGCAATCTTCAAGACAAAATGTAGCTGACAGAAATCTTTAGAAATAATTTAGCCCATTCCCTTTTTACAGATTTCCACATATTTTCTTGTGGTCTGGAGAGTACCAGGGTTTGATTATTTTTTTTTAAATGAACAATTCTGGCTTAATCCAAAACTGACTGGACTCAAAGGAAAGATTTCTGTGGAGTTTAGATTAGATGTGTTGCTGCCTAACAAAGCAGCACTCCCATAAAATTTATTCCCGAAAGAGGATTGAATGTTCTACTTTTATTTCAGTAACGCTTTCCAATTAATTAACAAATTCAAACTATTTGTTAAAGAATGATTCCTGTAATTATTATGTCTTGAGTCAACATTTGAATGCAAAGGGTCACCCAGGATAACAATTGTATTGGGACACAGGACTATACCATCTCTGTTCAAAGAGGGGAATTGTGCCTATGCCTTAAGTCAATGCACTCAGCAAGGAGAAGCACATCATATTTATCTTGTTATTAAAACTAGTTTATTTGGGGGGAGGGACAGGAGGGTGTCTTGGGAACTGGTTGTGCAAATTAAAACAGATATTAATGAAATGCATTAAGACTGTAGGGGCACCTAGAGTGATACAGACTTTTTTTTTTACCATGTTAAATATAGCAAAATACTGTGTACATTACCTCTGGGACCACAACTGAAGTCCCATTCATAGTCCTACATTTACTGTAGAATTTTTTTCCCTGTTTCATTTAATAACGATCACAAACCTTATAGCAAGCACGGCCCAATTCATAAACAAATCCCATCTGAGCAGTTGTGAAGACACGTGCTGCAGGAGGAGTACCCTGTACAGAAAATGAGTCGCATTAAGTTTCCCGTCCCTGAGAGTATTAATGTGGGTGGGAAAGGCAGGGCTGGACGCAGGGAGTGACCCAGCAGGGATGCTGCGTCCTGATACCCGTGTTCCGCTCCCAAGAGGCCAGTGGCTCAGTCCTCATCCCAGTGCACCTTTTGGCTGCTCTGCTGAGGATTTCCATCCCAACAAATTAATTTTGAGTGGCTGGTCTTCTCAGCTGGGGTCTTGGATGAGGGTATCACCTTGCATCACGAAGGCCATGAAACTGCTTAAGGGCATTCAGCCATTTATTTTTGGTATGAATTTCTATGGGGGAGCTGTTAGGGAACGGCCTTACACTTCTGTGCCATCACTGCAGACACTGCTCTGAGGTGAACAAAGGGTACCTAAATGATGTCTACGCAAAGGAATTCTAGTTGCTTCGGTATGTTTTACAATCACATTTCTGTCTTAAAAAGTGTAAAATTATACGTTGCGTTGAAAGACAAGGGATTGTTGCTAGAACGATTGAACCCATGTAGAGACTTGTAAATCATTTGAGCCCCACTTGAGTTTTAAGACAGCGGTTTAGAGGATGCTGCCTGCGCTTGTGTTGGCCACATGATTGTTCAGAGTGGCAAACCAGAGCGAACAGGACTGCATGTCCAAGATCCTGGGGGAAAAAACAGGCATTTTGTTTAAAAAGCAGCATGCAAACACATCCAGCTATCTCACACTTCAGAGTTTGTTGCTGGGGGCTGTTGTGGAGTGACCGACTCACCTGTTGGACAAGGCAAATGCGCGAGAGTCCCTTTTCCTCCTGCCTTCCCCAGAAATCCCTCACAGTCACTGTACCTGTATGGGTTGGTTTTGCCGGAGTCCATTTAAATTAGAGCCTCCCTGGCTGGAATTCCATCCGTATACTCTACCTGCCATTGATAAAATGCCAAAAATGATCAAGGGTTTCTGTATTTCTTTGTGAATCGGGCCTGCAGTTCAACTGAGCATTTGCTATTGGGTGAGATGGTGCTTATCTCAAACCAGCATTTAGTTTTACCTCCCAACGCTAAGGCAAAGCTGGGGTGGATGGTGAATTTGTTTCTACCGAGCCCAGTGGAAGAGATGCCGACAACTTCGCAGCCTGAGCTGGGACAGGAGCTGGATAGGTGACAATTCAGGGCATTGACGGCAGTGGAAACACTGCCAGCCCTTGGGGTGGCTGCGGGACCCAACCCTGACTCCGCACCGTGTACAGCTCTGCATCGCAGCTGGGAGCACTAAAACCCCACTGAAACGCTAATCAAGGGACTGTGGTACTGGTGTCAATACACCTTAGGCAACCATGAATACTGCAGTATTCATAATGAGTTTAGGTATTGTAACTCTTAAGTTTATAGGGCTTTGGGACTGTGTTAAATTCACTTTAAATGCGACACTGCAGTAAGCAGTCAGGAAAATGACTGTCAGTGCTCACCAGTACACCAGTACCTTATCCATATGTAGAGTAGGACCCCTCTGCTGTCATAGGTGAGTTAGGATGTTTTTTCTAAAGCAAAAAGGCTTTGCCGTTAGCAAAAGCAGAGATCCTAATACTGACTAGACAACTGTATCCATTCTCCAAGTTTCTTTGTGAGGTTTTTTTTGGTTTGTTTTTGTGGTGTTTTTTTACACTTTTTGAAGTATATTACCCAGTAGTCAGTGAAATGGGTAGCTTAAGAGTACAAAGAAATGTTAACACTAAAGGAAGTCATCAAAAGGGGAAGCCAGTAACTACTAAAACATGTATAAGGCCTCTCCTACAAATACATTTTTAGAAAATAAAGTATGTGCCAGAGTGACTTGTATTTGGTTATCTCAGTCATGTGCTGTCAAACAGCTGGATTTTAAGAGGGTGGGGTTTTTTCTTCTTTAATCATAAATATCACATTGCACAAACAAAAAGTTGAAGGCATAAGCCTAAAAATACCATCTGCAATATACAGTATAGCAAAATGATGTCTAAATAAAAAGCCCTCCCTATAAATTGCTCCAAGGCTAAAGAGAGACTCCTGTGGAACTTGTGAAGATGTCAGGTTAGTTCACGTCATACCTAGTTTGCAAATACAGGTGTTCTTAAAGGAAATTAGCTTTTGTTGTCATAAGATGTGTGCATACACACATATATTGATATACACACACACACACACACTCACATACACTTGTTTACAACAAAGGCCAATTTTCTTTATATTTGTTGTTATGGCTTTAAGTTTCACATTGCAAAAGAGAGTGAGACAAAGACCAAAGACTTGCAGAAATCCATCCCTTCTCTGGTTGCCCTCACGCCTGAAATGCATTAACTTTAATGGTGCTTTTTTGAACTGGGCAGGAAAAATACAGGTTTATCGTAAAGCTGCATTTGAGAGTAAAGTGGCAGGAAGACCCTAACTTCATTAATGGGCAGAAAAGGAAATAATGTCAAAAATCTTTAAATGTGTGCAGAGGGCAAGGTTACCTTAAGTTTAAAATGTGAAGAAATAGCCCAGAACGCTAAAAGACATCATCCTGGGCTGCAAGTATAAATAAGCCGAGTAAATGCTACTGGCTGCTCGCTTACCTGCACTCGAGCACTGGCAGATCAGGAACTCCAGTAGCTGCTCTGTGAAGCAGAGTATCTGTGCCATAATGATTTAATTTTAAAGGTGCATACAGTAAAAACAAAAGAAGTTAAGAGGCTGTGCTCTTTTTTCTTTTTTTTTTTTTTTTAATGGCTGGCATTTTAAGTTTTGAAATGTCATCATCCAGAATTCACCCCAGCAAGCGCAGGGCACGTTCTTGCGAAGCTTTGCCAAGCACTGGATTGGTGCTTTCTGAATGTGAAAATACCAGCTTTTTTATTGCCATCGCTGTTGAGGAAGGCAATCCTGGCAACATTTCCATTTTCCCCGTTTTAACCTTTTTCCTCGGTTCTGAAATTGCTGTGTACTGTTTGGGTAGCTGGTGTCCTGCCACGCACAGGCCTGCCCCTGAATCCCCATCATGTTTCTTTTCGGTCTCGCAAACCCCCAGAAACCAAAACCTGCGTGTAGTGGTGGTACTAAGGTGAAATTGGGGACTTTTAGGTAAATTCTGCATGGCAATTGCTGTGTTTTCACAGCTGATGTAGCCGAGTTTACGGCTGTGAGTGGAGCACGGTTAAACACTGACGTGGCGCTGATGAGATTATTTAAGCAAGAGTGGAGTGAATTAAACAAGGCAGGTAGGAGGGAAAGGGAAGACATGGCAAGTGACATCACCCTAATCACAGTAATGCAGCAAACTTCTCTCTCTGTTTACACTATTATACTTTAAATTAATAACATCCATTTTACTAAATATGGTAGCAATTATGCTTGATCTTTCATGGCGCACAGTGAAATTACTGTCACTGAAACCACTTAACAGCTTGGGCTGTTCAAGATTGCTAGGGTGTTGTTTCCGTCCACAATAACCGCAGTGGCTTGGGGCTTGGATGGAAATTATAGTGAATAGCTTGTATTTAGAAAGGTTTTAAGTCTGCTGTGGTTGAGAAGCCCATGGTTATGCACACACAGCCCTGAGTCTTTATCATTTCAGACTGTCTTGTCCTACCACTTGAATTGCATTGTGCCCTTGTGAAAAGCAACACGCTTTCTTTATACAGGAAAAGATGGATATTTAAAGCTGCAGGATTTTTAGCTGAAGTGAAGAAGAAAATATAATCATAGCATACCACCAAAATTTCCCATTGAAGTCACTTTAAACTAGAGGTGTGAGTCCCTCAAAAATTACGTTGCCAGAAGAGTAAATCCTGCGGGAAGGTTCGCACTGGTGCCGCTCCCAGGAAACGTCTCACCTTGTTACAGCTCAAAGCCATGCGGTAGCTGGGATTTTCTGCCACCAACTGGTAGTGAGGGGCCGCCTGTTCAGATTTCCTTTGAGGCAACTTATCTCAATGGATTGAGTTTTTCTTAGTTTTTAACCAGTATTAAAAAAATAGGAAGGATATGTCGACTGTGAAGTGATATGTAATTGTATGTTTGTCTTGCACGTGGTTGAATCTTTCTGCCAGCAAGAGAAAATACCAGAAGGAGAAATTTGTGTGAAAGTGTTACATTTACACTGTGCCCTGCTACCAAATGCTTCAGATAAAAACATGCAGCCTTAGTTAAACAGTCTTTTCTTCTGAGATTAAAAAGGACTTTTTGGAGTCTTTCATCAGGTCCTACCCAAATGGAAAGTCTCACCATTTCTAACATACTTGCCATTATAGGAATAGGCCCATTGCAAAGCATAGGTCATGTGCATCTTGGCATGTAACAGGAATTTTAGATTGCATTGTACTCTCACATTTTTGCCCCATTCAAAAGGCTTAACTGCCAATAGGAGATAAAGCATTCCGAAGCCTGCTACTGCTAAATGCATTATCACTTTCTAAAGCAATGTAGTTTCTCTGGTCTTTTCAAAATTTCCTCATAATGGAGTCCTTGAAACATCTTGAGGCAGGCTCGTGCTGGAGAGCAAAAGAATAATTATTTGTGGGTGGTTCTATTTTTATTGAAGGCTGGATTGTAGTTGAAAAAATGTTGGTGTTAGAGTTTCTCCCACACTTACTTAGCTGCAAACACCACCACCCCCCAACACTACAGCTAGATTTCTCTAGGGTAGCTGCCTTAGAGCAGGGAGCTAGCTCCTTTGCTAAACCAGAGCCTGATAATTTTGTCTTCCCTGGGTCCTCTGGGCTTGTGCACTTGGTATCAGTGCTATTATTGACGTAATGGATAATGAAACACTTCAGCAGCATTAATGATTTTACAGATGATAATGTATCTGCAGCCTGAGTGGTATAAATAATGCTGGTAGTGATGCCTGCCTTGGGAGACTGGGCTGGAGCAGTGCAACAGGGCCGTTCACAGCACGGGGGATTTGACTCTATAGCTGGTGTAAATCAGGATTTGGCTCCATTTAACTCACTGGTAGCCTGAGGGTTTGGCCCTAAAAGTTTAGTACTTTTTGTGAAATCAAAATGAAATCAAAATCAAGATAAAGAGTCAAAACTACAGCCTGGGTGCTCCTGGAGGCAACGTGGGATGGGACGCCTCATGCCTCCGGGGTTTCCTTACCACATGGGCGCAGATAAGGAGCTGTGGCAAGTCTTCCCATCGCTGCCAGCTCAAGCCGCTGCCTGAAAATGGAGGCATGTTCATCCAGCTTCATTCCTTGGCACCACCGCTGACCATGCGGGAGTTCAGCTGGTGAAGTGGTGGGCAATGTGCGAAGCAGAAGGTCTTGCCGGGCGGGCACCGGGGTCTGCCGGTGCCGCTGGTGGTAGGGCAGGGCTGCACTGTTTGCAGAGTGGCTTTCACAGGGCAGGCGCTGCTGGAGGAATTCGCTTTCTTGTCCCCTTTTGCGGGTTATCAGAGCAAGCACAGAAGTTAAGAAGAACAAATCCTGCCCTTGCTCAGCAGAGTAAGAGCATGCCAGAAACCTCATAAAGAGCAGTTCTGAGCAGTTATCATATACTATGTTTATTGAAGAAGGGCTCAGTTGGCAGCATTCACACTTGGATTCCTCCCTAGGTCAGAGCTTTTCCTGAGCTGCGACCCAGATCTTGGTCTGGATCTGCACTATGCAGTAGTTTGGGAGCAGGGAAGGGATTGACCTGCCGGATCTGACTCAGATCCCTTTGGGTTTTGGTTTGGTGTTTTTTTGCCCACTCCTTGTTTGAATCAGTTTCCTTGTGTGTGAATGCCAATAGAGTTGTCAATATTAACCCAACAAACACTCCATGTAGGTAGACCCAACAGCAAAACAACATTCAGTGCGAGCTGAAGCAAAACCCTGTTCGTCTACAGCAGTAGCATAAAAGGCATGACCCATATGCTATAGCAGTTTTCATCTGTGATGGTAAAATACCTTGTCTGACCTCTACTCTGATAACCACCAATGACTTTGATCATGTAAACAGGACAAAATGAATTTAAAGTCTTACCACAGTTCTCATTAAGAAGTTCAGATTTGTTTGGCTTTTTTCTTTTTAATTTATGTATGTGTGTGGTTGTGTGGGAAATATAAAGCTTTTTTGTATCAAATAACATCAATCCTTGCACACTCTATGCAAAATTTTGTAAGCATTGCAATAATGCTATGAATTACACAAGGAACTATTTTAACTTTATTACACTTTCTGTATAAAAAAAATTTGTATTTAAATGATTTCAACTGCAATCTTGTAAAATATATTAATAAAATAATGATTGTTAAGAAGGAAAGAGATGTTGAGGGTTTTTTGTTTGTTTGTTTGAGCATGACAAACATGAATTAGACCTCCAACTTTCATACGTCTGTAGGATACAGATAGGATATGTCCGTAGGATATGCCAGACTGGATGACACTAGCGACCCATTTCACAGCATCAAGTCCCTGCATATATTCATGCCAAAAATGCTGTAGAGGCTGAAATGAGAATCCCAGTGGATGGCTGTTGGAAGAAAACCTCTCGTCAGCAAAACAAAAAATCTTCTCTTTGGGGAAAGTTGAGTTACCGTCCTTCTTACAGTTTTGTGCAACTTCTCGCCCATGTCCTGGCATTAGAGACTCACCCCCAAGAAGTGTTGCAGGCATTGAGGTCCTTCCGGAGCACCATAAACCTCTCGAAGAGGATCACTTGCTAGTAGAGGGGATCTAGTGCTGCTTGTGCTCCAAACCAGCAGAAACTTGAGGTTTTTCCAAGAGGGACCGGAGGCAGGTACATGCATCTGGGAACAAGCCCCCACCTGCACACAGTGTAGAGAACACGAGCTCAAGTCTGCCTGGAAAAAAAAAATAATTTTAAAAAAAAAAAAAACAAAAAACAGCAGCCTGGACCAACTCACATAAAGGCTCTTGAAAACCTTTGGCTGCTGTAATGATCCATCAGTTTTATTTTAATTGGCTAACTAATCAGATCCTCATGGGTGACTCTGCACATGCCAGGCAATCACTTCTGCAGGAGCTGGTTTTTAAATATGAATTTGTTCGCCCTGGATTTTGTCAGTAAATGAGAGCATTGATTGAGGCTCATTACCTGAAGGAATAGCAAGAATTCAATCCGGCTGAAAAGATGTGCGTGCCTTCCAAGGGCACAGAGAGTTCGAGCCCAGTCCTCCCAGCTGCGACACTGCCAAAATCCAGCTGGAGGGATACTTGTTTACCAGTTTGCAGGCACTACTGTTTAGCAGGCTCCAAGTAAGTTCACTCAGTACTGCTCGGTGGGCGCACACTTTTTCTTGCTCACTGAGTTTTGGACTGTTTGCACTTTTTAAAAAAAAAAAAAGACACCTTTCAGCTGAACTTCAGCTGCAGTTCTTGGCCTGAATTTGGAATTCCTAGCAAACTGACAATGAAATAATTCATGAATTAACCCCCATTAAGCAGCATGTTGGCAGGAACTTCACAGCACCCGCAGGAGATGCAGCTCTACATAGCTGCATGGGCAGCACCCAGCACTGCCAGGGCAGGCGGCAGCCGGATCCTTCCCCAGTACCGGCAAACTCCACGTCGGCTGCCTGTAAATGTGCTGTGATTTAAACAGTGGGTAGTTACGAAACTCTGCCTTAACAGCAGCGTATTTGCAGTGCCCTCATGCTGGAAATGCAAAGTGCGGTACTTAGTAGCAACAATACGTTAACCATTTTTTAAAGCCTGGGAAGCCGTAGTTAAAAACAGGGTTTGTCTTCAAAATTGACTCCTGCGAAAATTATTAAAATATAATTTCTTCCCAGGTGTCTTGCCTTTCATTTTTTAAGGAGTACTTCCCACTTTTTGCTCTCTTTCCTTTCTACCCCAATAAGTAATTCATCGTTTCCTTTTTTTTTTCCTAAATAGCAAACAGAAAAGATGAACCAAACAAAAAAAGAACTAGAAAAGCAGAAAAGAATCATTGAGATTAAATGAGTCCATTTCATACTCTGTAAAATGCTAACAACTTCAACATTTTAAAATTTTATGTGCAGCTGAGTTTTTGTCTTTTTCATTTAATTCTAGTACAGAGAAGTTGGTGCTGCTGAAGTTCAGTTGTTAAATCAGGGTGATTATTTTTATTTTTATGAACAGCGTCCAGAAATCAGTGATGAGAAGTATCTGTTTTTAACAGGTTTTCTCCAGTGCTGTGACCTTGATTCTTCTCTCCTTAAACTGAACAGAAAAATCCTCCTGAATTTAGTGATGAAGGTTCAGACCTAAATAGCTCCAGTGCCAAATGTATCCCAGAGGAAAATTATATGGCCTCATTTAATAGAGAAAAAGCAAGAAGTCTGGCCAGCAGCTAGAACTTGGCTCTTTTCTGCAGTCATTTCAGAATAAAAAGCAGAGTGTAGGTAGTCTTTAAATATTTGATTCACACTATTGGACTAATGTAATATACATTACTGATACGATCTGAACTTTTAAAAATTGGGCTTTGTGAACAGCCCTTCACATAACAGCTCTGCTTCAGGCTGTCATACAGCTAGGCTTGTGTAACATCAGCTATGGTATTTTCCCTTTCACACCTACAGGAACGTTTTGGGTTTTTTTTTTACCCTACTTCTAGGCTTTGCTTTCAGTCTCATAAGCAGCACGGCAATGCAGGCAGAAAACAAGCCCGCTGCCTCCTCGCTGAGGAATGCATCCGACCATCTGCTTTGCTCCATTCAGTGGGTGCATGTAGGGAGGGGAATAGCACAAAACACCTTTTAAATCTCTGAAATAACCTCATTTGGCTTGGTTTTCTGCTCCTCCCGCTGCAGCACGCAGCTGCGGAGGCAGAGCTGGCGGCAGTCTGGGCTCCTGCCGGGGCCAGACTGCTCCTGGGCTCCCGGTCCCACCTCTCCTTCCTCGACAGCCCTGTTCCCATGCCACCGCCTAACTCAGACTAGGGAACAGAAATATCGTAAATGACAGCATAACCCACAAGTACACGGGGACAATAAGACCTCAGTGCTGCTCAGTATTTCAGCACCATTTCAAACAAAAAAATACATCTGCATTACCTGGCCTAAACTCTACCTACAGCTCGAGTTTAGCAGCTGAGAGCTCCGAGCCAGCCGAGGGATGTTGAACATGACTGAGATGGGATTTTTACCTATTGAGTATGGGTCTTGCATCTGCTTTGCCAGACTGGGGAGATCTAACAAACAAAAAAAGACAAAAAAACGGTACATACACATGCCAAAAAGTGGTGCTGTTATCTGTGTATGGCTGCCGCTCTTAGCCTGATCCTTCGTCCAACCAACATGCCACATCTCCTGCCCTGAGGGATGAGGTTCTGATGGAAGCTGCTGCAGCCGGGGTTGGCAGCACCATGCCCCAACGGCGGCAGCCTGCTGCATCCCCAATGCGTTCAGGAGCGAGGCAGGGCGATGGGGAAATGCCCCGCTCCTCCCAGCATGGCAGGACAGCCATGCAAGCACACAGGGTGCTCCATAGAAAGACATTCCCTCCCAGCCATGGCAAGAAGTCTGTCAGGAGGCACGAGATATGCTTTTTACCCCAGTGTGTCCCACATGACATAGATATATATGGGTTTCAGAGCTCTTATGGGAACAAACTGAGGAGGCCCCAGGGCTGAAATAAGCAGTTAGAGCTGACGTTGGTCCCAGAGAGGGCCACGTTTAGCTTAATGCCCATGTAACAAACACAACCTGCCTTTGCAAACCAGGGTGATGAAAAACTTACTGCTTTCAGTATCAGCAGGCTTAGGAATAATAACTGACTAATTGGGAAGTGTGTGTGTGCGTGCGCGCGCGCGCGCATGCATGCACACGTGCATGCATGGGGATGGGGGGAAGATGCATTTCTGAATAATGTGCTATTTTTGTGTCAGTTGTAGCAACTCCCAAAAGCATTTGGGTATTTCAATAAACCCCCATTTCAAAAGAGAGTTTTTGCAACACAATCATCTTGAACCATAATAACTAAATTTGAAAGTAACTATCATCTGCTATAAAGACATTAAAACATCTATAGTGGAACCATCAGGCTGTGAATGCTATGGGAGCTCTGCACACATACACACACACACACACGATTAACAAAGAAAAAAGAAAGGAGAAAAGCACTGTCACTTCCAAGAAAACCCACAACCTACCACCTACATGATGAACTTTTAAGCACAGAATGCAACATCCAATGAATTATTTATGAATTAATTTGCAATGAACAGTTTAGCAGTCAAAGGAGACATAAACTGGCAGCGCAGCCCTGCCTGGGGTGACGGCAGGGGACAGGAGCGTGCTGTTCCTGTGGCAAGAAGACATTTAGCAGTGTACATGATGAGTTGCACACTAAGAAAGTTTAAGACAAAAATCCAGTTCCTAGCAAACACCAGCCTGGTGTACTAATATCCCGACGTGCCCTGTGACCCCCACTTGCACACTGCACTAGCACACGCCATCGCTCATCCAGTGCCAGGTGACAGATACAAGCGCTTTTTGGTCTACAGACATCTGCTGTGGCTGTAACCGCTCCGGCAGGAGTCATAACCCACCACCTCCCACCTTCCCCCCACCACCACTCTGTTTTTATGCTAAGCTAAAACACAAGTACAACACAGTAAGCTGCTGCTTAAAGGCTAATGATGGGAACAACGAAATCAGGAGATATAAAGGCCACATCCTGCTTTTAAATTAATTTTTTATAGCCAGGCTGTAAAAGAGGCTGCCCCTGCCCAGCGCTGGAATGGACTCTGCACTGAGGGCTCCACACCAGCAGTGGCCTTTAGCATGACATTAAATTAATGCTTTTTTGAGTCTTTTTTCTCCTCCTCTGTTGAAATCCCTGGTTTGACTGTGTGGCTGCAGCCAAGCCCCAGTCCTGATGCTGGCCACACAGCTGGGTGGCATGCTCTCAGGCTAACCAGCTGCAGATCATGGGCATAAACAAACCTGGCTGGATTCCAGGCAGAGCTGAGAATTGCATTCAGCAGCTCCTGGGGCAGGGACAGGGGTGATGTGGGAGCTAGCAGAACATGGGCAGGACAGGCTTGGGAGAAACTAAAAGCAGGGCAGGCAGGTTGGCCTGGACTGGGCTGTTCTGGGCTCGCTGCAGCTCCTGTGGCATTGTTAGGCTGTCGTGGTTTAACCCCAGCCAGCAGCTCAGCACCACGCAGCCGCTCACTCACTTCCCCCGCCCCCAGTGGGATGGGGGAGAGAATCAGAAAAAAATGTAAAGCTCGTGGGTTGAGATAAGAACAGTTTAATAGAACAGAAAGGAAGAAACTAACAATGACAATAATAGCAACAACGAAATGACAATAATAATAAAAGAGTTAGAATACACAAAACAAGTGACGCACGATGCAATTTCTCACCACTCACTGACCAATACCCAGTTAGTTCCCAAGCAGTGATCTGCCCCTCCCAGGCCAGCTCCCCCGGTTTATATACTGGGCACGACATCACATGGTATGGAATACCCCTTTGGCCAGTTTGGGTCAGCTGTCCTGGCTGTGTCCCCTCCCAACTTTTGTGTCCCTGCAGCCTTCTGATGGCTGGGCATAAGGAGCTGAAAAATCCTTGACTTAGTATAAACATTACTTAGCAACAACTAAAAACATCAGGGTGTTATCGACATTATTCTTATACTAAATCCAAAACACAGCACTGTACCAGCTACTAGGAAGACAATTAACTCGATCCCAGCCAAAACCAGGACAGGCACATTGTGCAAACAGAGCAGCAGGCATTTCCCAACATAGCTCCTGGCTGCAGCAGTTTGAATAGTTTATAAATGCTTTTGGATCTTTTATTTTTTCATTCATTTCTGGAGCAACACCAGCGTCCTGCCTGTTTCCAGTGGAGTGGCTGAGACTGCTGCTCCCCTTAAAGCACGGTACTGCTGAGCATGGTATAACTCCCTTCCCACAAGGACTTTTATAATGGTCACTTTTCTAAGGTATACATCTCAGTTACCCTTAACCCTGGCTGTGCCCCTGTCCCCAAGCCCAGCATGGCAGTGCACAGTCCTGCCAGCCAGGTGGGGCATGGGCTTTTTTTTGGCAGTGCCACGATGGAAGCTCTCCGTCCAGAGAGGCAACGTTTCTTGGTGGGAAGAAGAGCAGCATCGCATCCCCCGGTAAGCCTGACTCACACCTGCGTAGGCTCTGAATGATGAGGTGAAGCCATGCTGCTTCCCCAAAGCAAGTGAGAAGCTGCCCTTTGTGTTGTCTTCCATCAGAAAGACTGAAGGTAAAAGCAGAAAGATTCTATGATAGTTTAAAGAACTTGACATCGTCTGAAGTTAGGAACCAGGTGAAACATTTACTACATCTTCGCAGTTCAAACTCTGCTCAGACTTCGGCTGTTAGGAGGATGGTCAACATTTCCCTCCTGAAGAGAGCAGACCAGGCAGAGCAGCTGAGAACAGCAGAGTCATGAGGTTATTTTCCCATTTTTCGCATTTTTGATTCCTTTCTGCTTTCTCCATTGACTTCTGGACCTGAAGCCATGTGCTTGGTGTCCGTCAAATCAAATACTTGGGTGGGACAAAACTGATGAGCACAATGTGCCAAGGAGAGAACCGTTTTTTTGCAGTTTTGCAGGACAAGGACATTGCACATACAACTTGTATCATGGAGAGAGGTAAGAGCACAATGAGACAGACAGAAGCTGGTGGGGTGCATGTGTCTCAGGGGTGAGAAAGGCAGGTAGACACAGACACCGGCTTCCCGCAGTGACTGATGGATCTTACTTTTTTCCCTCTCGCACGTGAAGACCTTTGTAACACCTAAAAAGCAAAAAATGACAGCAGAAATATTGAAAGCTCTGCAACCCTAGAGCAAGTTCAAGGAGTTCCCACTGAAATCAGTAGGTGCTCTGTCTACATATAGATTGTCACGCCCATTTTTTAGAGACAGAACAGCCATCTTAAAATGAAAGGGCCAAAGTTTGGCATGATGTGAATGACGGTTTGGATCCAGATTAATCCAAACCGTAGACCAGTTTGGCTCAGGAGAGTTGATGTGGGCTACTCCCTTCCTGAGAAATACAAGACTAAAACAGCCACCAGGGCCAAAACAGGAAGGCCAAAAATAAACTAATAATTAACTAATAATAATAGTCTGAGGGCTACTGCTCTCAAAAGAGTATTTTCATCCCTGCTTTGCATAAGAACTGCAAGGAGGACTTTGAGATAAACCATAGAAGGTGCAAGAATGGAGATGGCAGGCAATTCAGGGTAAAGAGTTCATTCAATAAATTACAATTAATTATTTGCAATTTAAAAAAATTTATAAGCTGCTAAATTCCATTAACATTGCATGGCCTATATAAAGTGACCCCTAACTGCATACTGAAGAAGGTTCTGTGTTTTTATGTTTTCATCTCACCACATAAAAAATCATTAGGTGAGGAGCACATTGCCCGAGCCGGCCCATCATGCAGCAGGCAGGAGGCTGAAAGCTTTAATGCACGTATTATAGCACGGTGGGCTGCAACAGAAATCTGAATGCAACAGGAATGAACGCAGCATGCTTGGGACCACGGAGAAACCAGGCTCCTCCGTAAGATGTGGACCTGATCTAATGCTGTAATGGCTTTGGTGCCCAGAAGTCACTGCCAGGCAGTTGTAAAGTTACGCGGACTCCAGCAAATAACCACATCTGACCTGAGCACAATTACTCAATTTATGAGAGCAGTTAGGGCTTGGGGATATTGTTATTTTACTGTTGGCAGAATGGAAAGAACAAGTTCCATTGCATATGACTGACTCTTGCCTTAGGAGGACCTAAAGAGAATCCAGAACTGTTAAATTCATCTCCTACCATCCCAAAGAAATGGAGAATTACCAGTCACTGTGTCCACATCACCCAAACACCCATCAGCCAACTATCAGCCAGCCACGTGGTGCTGCGCAGGAGCCCAAGGTGCGTGGGCATCTGCACCTGAACAAAACAGTTAAAAGCCATAATACCTAGGCTGCAAATCTAGAAACACTCTGGCAAATCTAGAAGCAATTGCTCTTTGGTCAAATTTAGAAAAGAATACACTCCCCGAAGAACACTCTGATGGAGTAATGCTGTAACTGTCCTGGTTCATTTGGGTTTGCTCTATGCTGACGTTAAGTCATGTATAATGTTCTTGTAAAATACTTAGTTGGCTGCAGTTGGATAAATGGCCAATTCTAAATGATCCTTACTGAACTGCAAGATTAGGCAGTGATTTCCCACCTTGGATTTTTCTACGCCCCTCAAGATTTCTCACTCTTGGAATTTGTCACATCCATGAGAAATTAAACAGGGTGCATTGCTCTGACGGCAATTTCTCTGGCTTCCCTCAATCCCAGAAGCCGAGTGGAGTCTCTTGGGGTAGTTTGCTTGCAGTGGAAAAGATTTAAAAGCTGACCATTTTCACTGAAAAAAAAAAAACCAAAACTTGGATGAAGTTAAACATGGGATTCAGAGTCCTTTGCTTACACTAAATGCACAGAAACCCAGAAACACAGTCTAGGAAAGGCAGTTGTCTTCCACCAAAACAGCAGCAGACAAACTTCTTGCTTGTCACAAACCAGGCTATGACATCAGGCGCGCACATCCCCCAGCACCATTTTGCACCAGGCATCAGCACCCACCCTCAGCACCTCCAGGCTGGTGCTGCACTGCACTGCGCAGACATCCCTGCCCTGCACTGCTCCTGGCTGTGATTAATGAGAACTCGGAGCCGGACTGGGGAACTACAAGTCAACAGCAAGCTGGGGAACAGCAGGTCAGCTAACTGGCATTAGAAGCTTCCTGGGACAAGAGAAAGGCGTGTCTGCATTACACTGCTAACAACTAGCTTTAACTTGCATTTTCCAGGGAATATTGTTTCAGTTTAAGCCTTTTAGGAAGCTGTTGACTTTAGCAAAATTCCCTTCAAACAGGAAGGCTCAAGCGAAAAGGTAGCTGAAAGAATTAGTGATGAAATCGTATTTCCTGATCCGGAAGTGCCAAGGCTAGGTCAGATTTCAGTGGGAATATTCACATCCCTAAAGAGAGGCATATGCTTCTGAAGCGGCCACTGGCAGGCTGCAAAGTAGCTCCCTCTCAGGGGTGGAAGCAGCCGTGCCAACATGAGCAGGATGGGTTTTCTGTTCGTCAGCAGGAGATAGATTTGGAGGCAGGGGGTGGGTTGGTTTTTTTTTTTTACATGCTGCATGGAGAGGAATTCCCAGAGGAATTAAAACTCTTTCTCTTCTGGACCTGGAGCTGGTGTTCAGGTCTTCACCCAGCACTCAGACAGGAGTTCTGCCTGGAGTGAGAGTTTAAAAGCTTCAGAAGAAAAAGTAGGTCCATTCAGGCATGTCAGTTATTCAAAAGGCCAGAGACAAGGTGTGCTGAAGGAGTTGGGGGAGTCAGAGGTGAGACTGGAAAAGCCTTTTCTTCCACTTAGGTTCAAGACCACACTACAGCACTTCAGTTACTGGTTGGGAAAAGGCTGCACAAATCATAGAGGCGGTGCTGGCAGTTTGCTCATTGGAGCACAAGCTCTGCCAATGGCATCATTTGGATGTTTAAAGCCCTTGGCTCTAATTGTAGCATGGCCATGCTTGAATAAACAGTGTTAGGATTACAGTCATTGTGGAAAATGGGATGGATTGTGTCCCAGTCTGCCTGAGAGGAGAAGCTAGTTCTCTCTTGGCTGGGCAGGGGAGCTGGCATAGAAAGCCTCTGACATCCTGACACCTCTCTGCAATGATTTCCCTCAAGATGAGAGGGCTGATGAGGTGCAAAGAAAGGCTAAAGCAGACTGAAACATCCCTTATGCAAACGCTCCATTTAAAGCCAAATGCGTGCAGCCTAAGGTGATGATGGGCTTGCAGCCTCTTCAGCAGTCAGTTCTGCAGAGGGTGGGAGGTCAAGGGTGTCTGTTGTCCCCCCAGAAGGAAGCAAGACTCCTGGGGACCAGGAATAGTTCCCACTCATGCAGAGAAATCCAGCCCTCAGTCAAATCCCAGTCTGGGAGTCTGGCTAGAGCAAGACTGCTGCCAAGACATTCAATTCTCACACAACCGATCTCTCACCTTGGGGTATTTATTCATCATCTTAAACAATGTGTTTAGTGAACCCCAGGTAGATGGCTGATTCCTATAACAGGGAAAGCCACAGGCAGTGCTCAGAGGCCCAGCCCTCCAGGCCTTTATCTTTGTAGATAAGCAAGTTTTGAGTCTTTGGAAGAAATGCTCTGACTGCTATTAATTATTGATCACTGAAGCCAAGCTTCTATGCCGTGGACATCTGCTGCTGCATGGCAGATGTGAAGACAGTGTCAAAATGGGACAACAGGGTTAGAAGACATGCAAATATCGCCATTGTAATGAGAGTTGGTATTTTGCCTGGCTAGTCCATTTTCTTTCATGCACAGGAAGATAAATTGTATGGAATGACTCTCTGGAAAGACAATTCCTTCCCTTCCTTACTAATACTGAAAGTCAAAAGTTAAACACAGCAGATAAAACACATATAGGACTAATGCAATGTTGGAGCACCATCAAATCAAAAGGGCCTCATCTCTGGCTCTCATTCCTCTCCCCTTTCTGGTCACACAGAGCATTCCCTGTGCCTATGTGTTGGGGAGAAGTGAGAAAGCAAGGAGCCATCAGCAACAGTAATATCCCAGAAATAACAATGACTTCTCAAGAAACAGGATAGCTGGAAGCCTCCAGCATTCAGACTTGGCTCATTCCAAAAGAAGGAAAATAACAGCACAACTGAGCAGTAGTAGGA
Source organism: Sagittarius serpentarius (assembly GCA_034782735.1). Classification (NCBI taxonomy): domain Eukaryota; kingdom Metazoa; phylum Chordata; class Aves; order Accipitriformes; family Sagittariidae; genus Sagittarius; species Sagittarius serpentarius. The sequence goes on along the minus strand of JAVKLA010000042.1, from coordinate 12,938,288 downwards.
AAAAAACCCACCTATTTTTAGTGTGGCCCCTGGGGAAAATTGGACACAAGTTTGAGTTTAGCTCCTGTCTCCAAGAATTTAGGACTTGCCCCAGAAGAAAGATAATCTGGGAAGATGAGTCCAAAATCACGGGTGCAGATTATGCTCCATTCAAGACTGCTTTGTTCTGCCTTTCTTTTTCAAATGTTACTGTACTACCTCTGGCTTCTCCCTGGTGCACCTCCTAAGGTGGTCTTCTGAGCCTGACACTGAGTAACAAACGCAGTTGTGACTTGTATGCTAGGTAATGAGATGCCAGGCACATGGAAAACCTGATAGGCAATGTTCTCAAATTCTCTGTTAATTACCAGTGTTTGCTTAACAAATAGCTGTTAAAATGCCTCAGTGCACCAACTTTTCTGGGACCACTTTGTATTTCCCAGATGTTCAGCTGGCAAAAGACTGACAGATGCCTTCCTCTGATTATTTTCCCTCGAACTGGCAGAAGTTTGGAAATGTTGATTTGACATTCCCTGCACTAGATTCTGCAGACATCAGGTTAGACACCTCTGAGATGCAAAAAGTTGCTTTCCAAAATGATAAAGGCAAGCAAGTAATGTGAATTTAATGTGGAAACAGCATTCTTCCACCCCTTGGCTAGACATGAAATCAATGTGAAGAGCAGCATAGAGAGATAACGTCTGGCTGTACCGATACTAACCCTGAGGCTCATCTGAGTGAGTTTACCTAGCTCTAGCCCAAGAATTCCCAAGAATTTAGAGAGATCTGAGTTACCTCCAAGGCGGAATTAACATTTGACATATAGTTAGGTAGGACAAAAGAGCTGAACTTCTCCATTCAGGCCCCTGAAACTCCTTGTCTATGCCAGTACCTTGCACTCTGTCTATCGGAGTAGCCACTAGCTGGCACAGACTTGGAGGAGCTTCCTTGTAGGGGGAAACATTAATATGCAGCAAAGTGCTGTTACTTCTTGGCCAAATTTGTGAATTTTCAGTCCTACGACAAAATTAGACAGAGCAAACTATTTGAGGATAATGATTGACTCTGAGACTAATGCACGAGGCTAGGGTCCAAGAAACCTTGTGCTTAGAACAATTCCATATAAGCCATTTAGTATCTCTGTCAGCAGCTCTGTTCTGGGATTAATACATTTCTTGGGAGATTCTTCTTTAACACATAATGAAACAATTAGCCCAAAGGAACTTCAAATAACCTGAATACAGAACCCTTTCCTAGTTCTACTCCAGTATCTGTCATATTAAGAAATGCACGTTTACAGCCCTCTTGCAAGGGTTAACACAGAACACTTCTATTTGCAACATACCTGAGCATTACATAATGCAGAAGCTGTTTGCCTAAAAGGCTTAGACAAAATCTGGGAAAAAGTTGAGGACTAGAAGAAATGAAACAGAGCCCACGTGACATCACTAGACAGTATCTGTAGCAGTTACCTTTTGCTGAAGTGCATTGAATGAGCTTTGAGACACCTATGAAGAGACAATCTGCTTCCCACCATGTCTGATCTACAGGCTTTTATATTGGAGTCAGGCTGAAACTTATAAAAGAAACACATATTTACCCAGAACAACCATAAAAGGAATGGTTCCTGATACCATGGATGTTGACCACCTACTTTAAGCAGGAAGGCTGTCAGACCATGTAATTTTCATTGTCAGCTACAGCCCATCAAATAGGGCCTTTAACTTCCACATGCTGCTAAAAAGAAAAGGATAATGCCTCTTATAAAGCTGAACTTTGATTTCTAAAAGGTCATGCATGTTGCTTTTATGTATATGTCAATGCTTCCATTTTCTGGATGTACATCAGTACTTCTGCACTGAATGAAGCTTTGATGTACTATTCAGCTATATGAAACCAAAGCATTTCATTATTTCCTCTGGAGCTTCTTAAAGAAAAGTGGTTGAAGATCGTCACAATTCAACACACTGTTGTATCTCAGTGCAAGTGGTATTTTAATGGCTGAACAGCTCAATTAGCACTTACAAGCAATTGTAAGCAAATGTTCTCATAAGCATCAGTTTTGTAGGCTCTACTTTATAAAGTAACCTGTTAGTGAAAGATGCAAAACTTTGTCAGCCAGTGTCATCTTGCTGAGTAAATACGAGATGGAAGATACCAGTTCTGAGAGTAGGAAGGAAGGGAAAAGGTAGAGAAGCTGTTGTCCTAGATGGCTCAGCTACCTTTTTTCACAGGACACCAGTGAAGAAATCTTGAAGTCTGAAGTGCAAATCAGCTCCCTTTAAACTGTCTAGAGAGATTCCCACAGACTGTTTGGGAATATTGTCTAAGTCTCACTCTGAGCGGGTTATCTAGATTTCAGTAGGCATACAGTGACTGCCTTTACTGCATATAAACCAGTTTGGTTTCTTCTTTGGGCATGTCAGCCCAGTTCCCTCCCAGACACAGTAATTTACCTGAGATGCAGTTCAGAGAATAAAGTTCATATCAGTTTTGGCCTGTTATAGAATTATCACAAGTTTAATCATTTAAACTCCCTAATAGCTGGTTCCAGATGTTTTGAAAAAAAAAGAAAAGAAAAATCATAGTCAAGACCAGTTTTGTTAAGCTTATTTGAGTGCCAGCTGAGTAAAATATAAAAGGGAATTTTAAAAATCAATTTCTGTCCTCTGTAGTTATCACCTGGGGAAGAGATCTTCAGCAAATATTCATAGCAATGAAACATTTATAGACATGCTGCTTAGGTTTACTTACAGATTTTCTAGCCATGTTTCAGAACTAGCATCCAAGTGTCATTAGCCTACTCTGAAAATTCATGACCTGCACATCTTTAAAAGCATCACATAGAAAATTCTTTCTAATCATGTAGCAGATATGGTAGAAATGTATATTGTCTAATTTTCCAGTAATAAATAAGATTTCATAACCAGGATCACAATTTCTAACTGCAAAATTTCTGTTGACTTCAAAGAAAACAGAATTTGGATCTCTGAAGCGTTAGTACAGCAAACATAAAAGTCCTGCAAATGAACACTCTCTAGAAAAAGACTCCTAAAGCTATCTGGTTTAGTGTTTGGTTCAAAAGAAAGCCATAGGTGAAAATCTTTCTGACTTGTAAAATACATTTAACTAAACCAACCTGTCTTCTATGCATCCTGCTTTAGCTAACCAGTCTCTCTGTTAGCACTCCTCACCATGGTATCTGAACTTCTTCTGCTGGAGGTGTTATTCCAATTACTTCACTGTAGCTGCTGACATGTAACTGAGAGCAAAATGTGAGCTTCTGTTAGGAAAATAATGCTCCAGTTTTAGATGCTCCCTCTTTGTCTAACAACGCAGAAAGTCACACTGCGAAGGATTGTTTCCAGAGCTTGCTCTCTGTGGTAGTCTCTCCTCCTTTCTTTTTTATCGTTGCCACAACGATGTTGACACAGAAGTTGGGCAGTCTCCCATCTGAATCACATCTTGGCGCTAGAGCTATTTATGATAGTCAATACAAATCAAATACCTCCTATGTACATTAGCCACTGCTCAGCTGAATTTCTTGCTTCTCCTGTACTGACCCAAATCTCTGTAGGAGACAGAGAAAGCATTTTTCTTATGCATCCTGACTCCTAATTGAAATAGGAAAACTCCTGGGAAGGGAAGCTGTAAACATACAGCAAGTCTGAAGAAACTGCTGGTTTGTGATCATGTACAAACTGCTTCTTTCTCAGCAGTTCTCTAGGATTTAGAATAGATTTCGCGACTGACAAAATATTTCACCCAGTCATAGCATAAGAAAGAATTATAAACAACCTTGGGGATGGTTCCCAAGCTGAATCTTGGTGTATTGACCTTCTAGCTTAAAAATCAGATACCTTGCTTAAGGGTGGGATAATCAGCACTTTAAGCTTTTCACTGTGGACCCTCCTACCCCACCAGCAGTTGCAGTTATTTGTTAAGAATGAAAGTAGCGGCTGCAAACCACCTCATTCCATTTCAGCCCTTGCTTTCCAGAAAATGAAACAAGGAGGTAACAGGACTAAAGAGCAATACCTCACCCATGGACTTCAACCCCAGTTCAGCCCACAGGAACACCTTGTCTGGACATTGCTAAGGTGAGACACAATTCCTGTAGGAGACACAGTATTTCTCACCATTTTTTTGATCTTGGGATGCTTCCAGTCGCAGGGCCCAGCAGGTATCAGTTAATTTATGATGGGCTCCTATGGTGGAATTAGCTCTTCTCTGAAAATGAATGATCCCTCTGGGATGTGCTGGTTTTGGCTGGGACAGAGTTAATTTTCTTCATAGTAGCTAGTATGGGGCTATGTTTTGGATTCGTGCTGAAAACAGTGTTGATAATACAGGGATGTTTTCATTATTGCTGAGCAGGACTTACACAGAGCCAAGGCCTCTTCTGCTCCTCACCCCACCCCACCAGCGAGGAGGCTGGGGGGGCACAAGAGGCTGGGAGGGGACACAGCAGGGACAGCTGACCCCAAGTGACCAAAGGGATATTCCATACCATATGATGTCATGCTCTGCATACAAAGCTGGGGGAAGAAGGAGGAAGGGGGGACGCTCGGGGGGATGGCATTTGTCTTCCGAAGTCACCATTAGGCATGATGGAGCCCTGCTGTCCTGGTGGCTGAACTCCTGCCTGCCCATGGGAAGTGCTGAATGAATTCCTTGGTTTGCTTTGCTTGCGTGCACGGCTTTTGCTTTACCTATTAAACTGTTTTTATCTCAACCCATGAGTTTTCTCACTTTCATTCTTCCGATTCTCTCCCCTGTCCCACTGCAGGGGGGAGTGAGCGAGTGGCTCTGTGGGGCTGAGTTGCTGGCTGGGTTTAAACCACGACATGGGGGTTGGGGACACAGCAGGGTGTTGGGGTTTTGGTTTTGGTTTGGGTTTTTTAAGAAAAGGCTTTTCCTTCTCTCTGTAGGTTAAAATGTCTTGCCATGACAAACCAGCACTTTGTACGTGTATGTGCACACAAACACACACAAACACACACTGGTAATACAGGTCTAGGACTGAGACCCATCTATGAGAAACCACTTGCACAGTTTTCCAATCAAACTCTCAGCAGAACAGCAAATAAAATCTGTTTATGCATAAGAGCTAGGACTCAGCCTGGTCACTATGACTTATCTGGACAGTATCAGGGAAGAGGACAATCTCGCATCCTGCTGTGACAGAGCTAATTTGCAATCCATCTCTGACCATCCCACATCCAGGCTCCCAGTGCCCTCTTTGGGGCAGCACCTGTCAGTAGTCCCATGTCATAAACCCTCATATAAGATGTAAGATGATAAAGAGGATTTTAGGAAGAGTTAATTCTGCCAACAGCATGAGCTATGCTTGCAAAGCCTTGAGCCTTAACGGCGGCCATGGGAATGCCTGCTCTGAGACCATCACTCACGAGGGGAGACAGCAACCACCACTCATGTTCCATGGCTGTTACTGTTACATCCCACTTGCTGCAGTTTCTCACTTAAACATGACTGCTTCTGCTGACCAGTAAAGTATCTACAGCAGAACCCATTCTGTTTAATGTGCTATCTGAAAAAGAAACTGCTTTGAAGCTTTGTAGATCATCACAACAGGTAGAAAGGATTAGCTGATGATTTTGTGAATGAGGTGGATTAGGAGATGTGCTGGAATGCATCTTTACTGGCTTACAACAGGCTGGCACTTCAGAATCACCAATTTTTGCTTTCTCTTCCTTTAAAAAAAAACAAACCAAAACCAAAAACATTTAAAAAAAAACCCAACAAACTTAGAACATGTAAGGGCTAAATCCTGGTTCTGTCACAGGTAGAGCAGACATCCTTTCACCTTAACCCTCTCCCAGTACAGCAGAACCTGGCCTGACCATTGCAACATTGTGCTGATCCTTACTTTCCTGATGATAACAGTCTACGTAGTTAAAACTCATTGTGTGTTGAAGAAAATAGCAACTCACTTCCCACAGTGAGATCCAGCCCAGAACCTCACAGTATACAAAGCTCTTGAGATATTTTGAGCTTAACTGAGACATCTTGATTCACTAATAACACCTCTCTCCAATGGCTGTCAGAAAAGTAGAAAGGTGAATAAGTTGCCAAGTCTTTTATAGCACTGACCCCATGGAGGAATTTCATCTCTATGTACTGCTGTCTCAAACCATCTCCTGGAGAGTAAGCAGAAGTATTGGGTATTGACTTCCCGAACCATGTTAATATTGATGAAAAGTTGTTTACTTCTCAAGCCTGATGAACAAACAGCATCTCTCCCAGGACTGTGGGGGTTTGCTGTCCAGACTGTGATGGTTTTATACATATGTCAGCCAAGGTTTGACTTACTGAAGGAAGGTGCTTGTTGTATTAAAGGAGTTGCTACTTGAACAACTTTCAACATACAAAGGTCAAATATCTCTCCGAGCATAGGCATGAAGCTTCTTAGATAAATAATGAACAGGAAAAAGTGACAGAATCTTCTAAAAAGAATCTATAAAACCAAAGTGAAGGATCAAGGGTTTTGCTGATCAGAATCTTTTTCAACAGCCTTCTTTTTTTGTTAAAAATGTGTGACTGACCTTGAAACCCTTCTTAAGAAAATTTCTCCTTTGAGAAGTCACCTTCAAATTTGCAAATGCTGCAGCTTTAGTGTTCTGTAGTAACACCCCCACCACCACCTCCACTCCCCAAATGTAATTAAATTCAGATTAAAACTTTAAACAGCTGAAAGTGAAATCATATATTTTGGGTTGTTTCTACAATTCCTTTGGCAGCTCTGAACATGTGGGATGATTTAGTGTTTAAACTATTAAGATTTAACTTTTTCCTCAAGTAGGGAGAAGTATGAATCCAATGGCATTACAGACCTGCAAAGATTTCAGTTGTCACGACAGGTATGTGAATACAAGTGGAACAGATGATACACTATCACATCTAAACATGCTTATCCTTTCAATTAGTTCAGCCTGAGAGATTCTGTCAGGGTAAAACATGCTGGTGTCTCTCCACAGACCATTACCTGCCTTGTCCTGTGTCGAGTCCTACCACTGAGCCAAGAAGTTCAAGCTGGCAAGCAGAAAAGGTTAATCAATGGCCACCATAATATGTGAGTTACCTTACTCTGAGGTCTTGAGAGCAATTTCAGACAGGTGAGTTGTCCTCTGGCACTGCAGGAAAAGGTGATAACTACCTGGAAATGGCTAAAGCCGCCCAAAAAAGACCCCAAAATGCTGCTTTAGCAAGCGGTATGAAGAAACTGTTAGCTGTGCCTGACTTCTCCTTGTATCGTACTTTATTTTTCCATTGTGTTGTGCAGACTTTGTGGTTACCTTCACATCTTATTTCACAGGGAGAAACACTGAGCTCCTGTTTTCCCTGGGCTACATATTTCATGCTGCAACCAAAGGAGCAGTGCTCCCAGCACAGCAGGCCAGCTCTTCCCTTTTTTTTTTTTCCTGGGAACCAAGGAGATAAGGAGATAAGAAACTTTTCTTTTGGGTAAGTTGTGGGTGTTTTTCTGACAGCCTCTGTGTCTTGTACACTTGTAACATACTTAATGTAGATAAAAGTACAAATATTTTGCATAATTACATGGATGTTAACATTCATAGTGCCTGTGGCATCAGTTCTAATTTAGTAAAGTGAATCAGTTCCTTTTCCTAACAATTCATCAGTGCTGTTCCAAACAGAAAGGATGCATTGTGCTTGGCTGTTACCACACTTGAACATTAGCAATTCTAATTGCAAAACTCCTTTAAGTGTTACTCTACTGGAAAAAATAAACTTTTTAAAGATATATAAGTTTCTCCTCAAATCTCAGCTTTAACATAATACAGGCAGAAATTGCAATCGCAGAATCAGGTTATAACCATGGGTTAAGGTGTAAGAGTTGCCCTGTTTTTCTCTCCACGCCATTGCCCTTTCTCATTGGTCTGTTTTACCTGGTCACAGATGGTACATGCTGTTAATCTGGACACCATTAGCACAGCAAGGACATGCTAGCAGAGCAGAAAGTGGCTTACAGAGTTTTCACCTCAACAAATGAATTGAGACAGCAGATTAAATTTCTAGAAAGTAGTGGGAAAATCCCTAGAAAGCAGCAGAGGAAATCCTTGAAAGTAGGAGGAAAATGTCTAGGATGGTGTGGGAAAATTCCTAGAAAGCACAGGGCAATTCCCCCAAAGCACCACCCACATTTCTAGAGAGCAACTGATGACGTCCTTCAACACAGCAGAAATTTCCTAGAAAGCAATAGGGAAATTCTTAGAGGGTTTGGTGTGAATTCCTAGAAATCTAAGGGTAAATGCTTGGAAAGCACCATGTAAATTCTTAGAAAGTGGTGGGAAAATTTCAAGAAAGTACCAGTAAAATTCCTAGAAAACAACAGATTAATTTTTAATTAAATTAATTAGTTAATTTAATTTTCTATAAAAGAACCAAGTTGAAAAGCACCAATGAACTCCTAGAAAGCAGTACAAAAATTCTTAAAACGCAACAGGAAAATTCCTAGAAAAGACCAGGAAATTCTTAGAAAGCATGGGGAGAAGTCACAAAAAGCAATAGAAATTTTCCTGGAAAGCACACGTTGAAAGGCTGTGAGAAAATTGCCTACAAAGTCACAAAAATAATTCTGAAAAACAGCTGAAAAAAATTCATAAAAAGTAGCAGGAAATTGCCTAGAAAGAACCAGGAAACTTCCTAGACAGATTCTAGCCCAAGGAATTGCTGAATTCCTAGGAGGATTCTAGATTGAGGAATTCCTGGAAAACCAGGGAAACTGCCCCAAACCTTCTAACGCAAGGATTCCTGGAAAGCAACTGTTATATTCTTAGAAAGCCATGGGGATTTCTTAGAAGGGTTTTGGACAGCGGGATTCCTGGAAAGCTGTGGGAAGTTCCTAGAAAAGATCTAAATTGAGGCATTGCTGGAAACCCATGTGAGGATTCAGAGAGAGGGTCTAGACTGGGATGTTCCTCAAAAGCCATGGGAAATCCGTAGTCCATTTTCCTTGGAGATATTTTCCTTCAGGCATAGCACAACCTTATTCTCCCAGGATGTTACAGCCGCCCAACCACTCTAGCGGGGAAGCAGCCCCAGCAAAGCGTGTATGAAGCAACAGCAGCTCTGCTGCATAAGGACAGTCATCCTGGAGGAACAAGGAACAGCTGCAGCAGGCCCTGGTAGTATCTGCTAAATATTTGCAAATTGTGTGCTGAAAAACATAGAGTAGGACAGTGGAATCCTTATAAACAGCCATTTGGGGAAGGAGAGTGCAGAGCTGTCTGAGAGGCTTTTGTTGCTGCTTGTGTTAAATTAATTCGAAAAGCCCTTACAGTAGCTCAAGCAGAAGAGAAAAGACCCACTCATCAGAACTTATCCTTTATGGAGAGCCGGTCTTATTCCTAATGAGGTTTCACTATGTCGTGCAGCTAAACAAATTCCAAAAAAGCCTTGGCAGAGGAGAGACTCAGCATGAGCATCAGCTCCCAACACCAGGGTGCCGATTAGCCGCACGACCTGATTATGCCAGTAATTAAAAAGGCAGCACTGGGCACAGGGGGGCATCCGGGGAGTCAGACAGGTTACTGCTATGGGTGTAGAAAATTTTAAGCTCTTCCCTCTCTTACTCTGCTCCTCTGTGTTTGTGTTTCTGTTCTTTCCTTTTTCTTTTTTTGTTCTTCTTTTCTTTGACTCCTTTTTTTTTTTTTCCCCCTGGAAGCAAGCCAAAAATTTTGGGTGAAGCGCAGGCATCGCAGGGTGGTAAGCTGGTAAGGGTGGCTTTATGGCACCAGCGTGCCTGAAGTCACACAGGATCTGACTTGAGCCTGGTGCAATTTAGAACAATCTTGAAGTAGCCTCTATGGGTCGTCGGGGAGCTGTTAGGAAACAGCTACGGCCTGGACTCACCAGCTTTGCCTTCGAATTGCCTTCTGTCACGTCTGGCCATTACAATCAACTCAACCTTGATGACTTCTCTGATTCCAGCCGAACATCGGATTTGCTGATGAAGAAAGTGTAGACGCTGCACAACAAAGACCAAAGATTTCTGCCTGTCAGGTCCTAAGCAAGTCTGACGCCTACTGCAGAGACGGGCATGGAAGGAGGGAGGTGCTCATCCCGTCACGCCAACAGGCAGTACCGGGTCTCTGCCAACACTCTACCACCCTTTCTCTTAGCTCAAGTGCTGCACATTGCTTTGATTTTATGCTTCCCATCTTGTACCCTGTGGCTAGGTGTTTGGTTTATGCAGGGGGGAATTGTGTCTATATTCACACATAAATTGAAAATGTATTAAAGCTGTCAGTTATCCTGTTTTATGTACATATTTTATTTCTGCTTCGTATTCAGCTCTTTCACAGCCACAATATTTTGTGTTCTTTATATGAAAATTAATAAAAAAATTGCATCATCATGAAAGATTTCATTTCCTTAAGCTAGCAGTGGTGAGAAAAAATTCCATCTGCTTTATGTCACCTCAGTTTCAATCAGTCAGAAGTAAATTTCCATCAACTCAATCCATATACTTTTCCTCTCTGTTTACTCTTCCTGTACTGCATGGAATCAAGCTAAACTGCAGGAAGATTTTTTTTTTTTAATGGGCTTTTTAGATTAGTGCACATGGTGTTGCACACAGGTAAGAAATCTTGCTTATACCCTTTTGTTACCTGCCCAGGGTAGCCACTGAATGGCATTTCACATGCCTTATTTCCCATTTGGATTTATGTTGCTTCTATTTACAGCCTTTGAAATTTACTTATACTTTCCCTTCGATTAAAAAACGATTCTGCCTGTTGTTAGTTACAGGCTGTGACTGGGTCACCTCTCAACTTTCTCTTGGATAAAACCCCTAAATATCTTAACTTCTTCAGCCCTGCACATTTGTGTCTTCAAGATTTGTTGTGCATTTTTGAACCCGCTATGATTTGATGGACAGTTTGGGGCAGGTGGAACTGGCCCAAACACTGCGTTCCCTTGCTGACTTATTTGGAACGGTGGGAAGGGGTCCCACCTCTTCCCTTCTCCTACCCGAGCACTACCTGATAACTGCATTTGCTCCACTAACTGCTACTGGTTTCTTCCCTTCCACTAGCCCAACACAGTTCACAAGGAGCAACAAAGCTTCATCTGGATTTTAAGAAATGGAAGAAAACTAGCTGCCCATATTCTGCCAGGGGAATCGGACCTTGACCATCCTGTAGCCATCGCCATGGTGCTGAGAGGGCTAATTCTCATTATGTCCTTAGGGAAGTTAGGACAAACCTCCTGGCACGTATTCTGGGGGACTGGCGTGGTGGAGAGCTGCTCCTCCAAGCCAGGGTGCAAAAGGTGAACATTAAATCCTGAAAGAGTCCCCAGCACAGAGCCCTGAGTGCCATTCTGCTGCTCCTCGGTGTCAGCTACGAGGCTAGTTGTGCAGTCCCAAGCTAGCTGAGCACACATCGTGTTTGTGCAAACACTGTGGAATTCATCTGCTTTTTCTGCCTGAAGCTCACTGTTTTTGCCAAAAGACTTTTCTGATTCGTCTCCATGCCTCTCCCCCCAAAGCCATTACACACAAGTTATTTGCTCTCAGTAATTGAGAAGGGATGGGCAGGGCAAGCAAGTCACTCACATTTTGTTCAAAATCCTTTTTGTGTCCTTCTGGTTTAGTTAAATTTGGTCAGGCTTTTCTGCTGCCCTTTGGACCATAGCAAATAACTCATCACTTCAGATTTGGGACAGTTAAGAGAAGAGGAACAGTAGTGCCACCTGCAGCAGAAAGACTAAAATGTAGGTCTCCTCCAGCCTCAGGAATCCGGGTCTGCAGGTTGAGTATCAAGCAGGAATTTTCATTTGGTCCACATATAGATCTGACTTTCAGGGAAACCATCCTATGCAAAGACAGCAAGCTCAGTGCTTTTTACAGGTGGGAATCTCTGCACTGCTATTTTCCTAAAATCCTGGCTGAATAAAGGCAGACTATGATGATGCTTGCAACAAATTCAAAGCGAGCTCCAGGCAGCTGTGTGCATGCAGATTTTGGACCGTGCTTGCCCAGAGCAGCAGTGGCTTTGCCGGTGCCCAGTCATGCTCATACAGGCAGCACACCGCAGCCAGCTCGGCCCTGGCAGCCCACGAGTGAGCAGAGTCCCAGGGGCTTCAATGCCTGGAGCTGGATCATCCCTTCCTCCAGCAGCTGTGGGGAAACGATGGGCTCTCAGTGACACTGCGAAGACCATCAGTGCTGAATAATTTCACAGTGGAGTGAAAATGAGCGTGACGATGAACAAACCTTCCCCCAGCAATTTCTACCGCCAGCCCCCTGCTCGCTGGGGACCTCCACTGATCACATCCTTTCTTCACATTGTCCCGTTAGGTCTCTGGTGGCTTTTTTCATCAAGCTCTTCTTGTTGCCCAACCAGAGAAGGGCTAAGACTGAGACCCAACGCTGCTCCTCCCATACTGGGCTGTAGGACTGTAACTTCTGCCCAGGGCTTCCAGAAGAATAAGCAGTGATTGCAGTTGGAGCTGCTACTGCCTTGAATCTCTGTTTAATATCAATTTGCTAATGTTAGTCTTTCTAATTTAGTGAAAATAGACTTACACAGTAACACCTTAGTGATGTTTTCAATCAATCAGCAGGCAATTAATGGACAATCACCATTATACTCTCTAGTCATAGGTAGCACAGAAGAACAAGCACAGCACAGCCACAGTGAGAAGATACCAGCCTGACCAGACTTTACATACACAGAAATATAGCCTTTTTTTTCCTTTTTTCTGAAGTATAACAGTGCAGAGCACTTCTAAGTTGCCCAACATGTCCCAGCCAGCTCATCTCTAACCGCAGGCTTGGTCACAGAGAGAACCCACATGTGATATTACACAAGATTTCCACAAGCAACCAGTATGAAATAGTCCATGGGGTTCACCCCAGCTCCAGCATCTGATCACAAACCTCCTGCACTGGTCCTTAGGGACAGCTTTCCAGTAGCGCTGAGGCTACAGCCAGCTGATCTCTAAAGACACAACTCACTTTTATTTACAGGCCAGCACAAATCCCATTGCACCATTTGGCTGGGCAGGTCTCACAGAGCATCTCCATAGAGTAAAAACCTCCTGGGGCTGCAGCATAAAGCAGTATGCAGAGCAATGTCTTTCTGAGAGGAAGATGCTCTGATCAGATCACACAGGCAGGATTAAGGATATATGCACAGAAAGGGTATGCCAATTAACTGCCAAAAAAAGCAACAGTAAGTTTCTGTAAAACATCTTCTATCAGAAAAATCCCATTTCATTAAAGTTCAGATCTTCTGTGGACATTTGCTCGCTAATGATTTTTCATTAAAGAAAAACACAGGCCATCCCATAAACATCTTGGTAACATCTGGCTTCTATTCTGCAAATGTCAAGATGGAGCACTTCAACTGCTTCAGCAGCAGTGTGGTATGGCTTTTCATTCCAGTATTTATTTTGCATTATGGAAAAGATAGTGTTTCAGCTGACCAGCCAAAAAACCCCATAATCCAAAAATATAGATTTGTAGGACATGACCCTTGCTTTTTAGAGCTCATTTTGCAACAGGAACAAATATTCCAAAAAACATAATTTCCCAGGTTTGACAATCCCACCTAAGCCCATGCTACTAACAAGAGGAGCAAAACCATCTTACTGAAAGACAGGATCACTACACAAGAGAGGACACAAATCTTGTCTAATCACTAGTCTAGCTCAGGTTCATAGAAGAAGAGCCAAACAGACGTAAGTCTTTACAAACTCACTGAAGTCAATAATGCAATGCTTGCTTACCCTTATCTGAGAGATCAGGTCAGACACAGGGAATCCAAGAGGACCCCAAGTCCATTTTTTCTTTTACTGCAGGATCTAATACACTAGCATTTGACAGGTGATGGCATAAACTGCTGTCAAAAGCTTCCTTCAGCTTGTTCCAATGAACTTGTAGTTAGGAAGCTTTCCATAATAGCCAGCCAAAAAACTGCTGCAAATTAAGCAATTTTTTTGTTTTCTTTCCTGAAAGGATCAGAAGAAGCCATCCAGATTATGGACCTTTTTACGTACGGGAGGACTCGAGGCATACAGCTGGGTCCCTAAGATGACCCTTTAAGTCTTTAACACGTCTTTCAAGCATGTCTATGGCTTTATATCTGCCTTCCCCAGCAGCAATTCAAACAGAAAATTGCCTTGCCTACTTCACACAGATGCAGAAAGGAAGACAGCAAAAAAATACCTAGTGTTGCAAAAAAGTAAATACAAGTATGCCAGTGGAATGAAAAACCAACACCAAAGTCATTGCAGATTAGTGGAGCATATCTGCAAAGCTGATTTTTCTCTGAAAACTTGTAAGCAAGCTTATGAATCCCAGCTAGGCTGGAGCGGGCATGTGAATCCTGCTCCATGCTGGCTCCTCCCAGAGAGGAGGTGCTCAGCAGGAGAAGGATGAAGTCTGGTGGCTACTACAGCAAGTGTATTCATGGATCTTTTCATGTTTCTTGTTCTTGAGTCATAGCATACAGATACTGCCAGGGGAGCCTGGGAGAGACCCAGTTCCCTCTACCACACAACCAGAAATCTGGCCTAAAAGAAAGCACAAGATCAGTTTGCTCCTGTGTTTGTGGACAGCATTGTGAGTGGGAAGCTCTTAGCAGATAAGCAAGTAGACAAATTCCTAATCCTGTAAAGACAGAATATAACGATCTGCACTTGCTCCTCCAAGTCCTGTTTGGTCACCCTGACTGCCCATTGAGCAATACTTTACTCCAGCATCAATGACTCAGTTAAACCTGCAAACCAGGATAGGATCTGGCCCTAGACAGGGAAAACAAGTCAAAAAAGAACAGAAGAATCGGAATGCCCTCCTAGCAGAAATTAAATCTCTGTCCCTCACTTCTTATCAAGTTTAATTATCTTTAAGGGTTGAAGAAGACGACACACTGGGATGGGTCTGGCAGCCTCCTGTTGCAGTTCCCTCTCCTGTCTTCAGTGAGTGTAAATTGCTGGAAGTTCAATATTGTTTAGGTACACATTGGAGCCCTGGGCTGGCATACGGCACCCCATGCTCTGGACTCCAGCGGTCTGAAGCGCTGAGCCCTGGCTGCTTCCCGAACTCGTTAAAGAGGGTTCCTGGGCCCGAGCGTGCACATGAATTATTCAAGAAGATAGGTGGGCTCTGGAGCAAACAAATAGAGGCATAAATAAGTGACGTTGAGCAGAGGCACTCTATCACCTGGGGAGAGGTCACTGCAGGCTCTGTGTCCCTTATACATGGATATTAAAAAGACTAAAAAGGAATATATAATGCCTTCCCCACCAGTCTCCTTCACTTCTTATGTTGACAGTTTTCCTCCCAGCAAGGTACACTACAGAAAACAGGAGCTTTCCATTTGCTGACTGCAGGAACAACAAACAAAATCTTAATCAGGAGCAAAAACTAGGGAGTTTTATAACCGCAATCCATAAGTGACTGTTTTTTAAATCTAAAATACGGTCTTTAATTAGTACTAATCTAGTTACTTTCCTAGAACTAATATGCAAGTTTGCTATAAATCCTTCAAATTCTCCTGAAAAATATTAATGCTACTGCTTTTTCCATGTAAGCCATCATTCTCAACTGAGTCATAATGATGTGGATGTAATCTGAGAAGTCAATGCTGCTCTTTCAAGGGATGGCCAAGCATGCATTTGTCTTTCGTTACAGTAGTAGAAGACAGCAGAATAGTAGGTGGCGCAGATGCGCTTATACAGACTTTGCTGCCAGAAAATGGCAAACTCATCTCTCTGACTTTGGGATTACTCTGTGCTGCTTTCAGAGTCTTTGTTTTGACCAAAGTTGTTAGACAGATCAGTGGCACAGCCAGAAATATCCACAAAATAAATCCCTGATTGTCCCTCTCTTTCTTCTCGTTATTCACGTATTTTTCTTGGACTCCTTTACCTTCCACAGTGCTGAAATGCCACCCTCTGCACAAATTAAATAGTTACACCCTGGAGCTGATGATTGAATTATCTCACAATATCTACCTAAAGAGATTTAAACCAAGCAAAATATATTGATGGTTATTATTCTGAGCACAAGGGAGCTGGTTCCTGAGTTTTCAATCACATTGAAGTGGAGAATCAAATTAATCAGAAATTGGATGAAGTGGAAGGTTCTTGATCAGAAAATTTATTGTAAAATTCCCATGTGAATTAAACCTGAAGACGGAAGAAACAGTTATACTTGGCTTACCCAAAGTAAGAGTTTGTGTCTGCCTAGTGTTGCCCACCTGCACCGCTGGCTTTTGGAAACGTAGCCAAAGAGTGTCACCTAATGGCCAAACGTTTTCAGCTGCTCTGTCCCTCATTTTCTCCCCTGTCATCATTCCTAGCATTCCCGTGTTACACGCTATCCTGTTCTGCATGATAAAAAGCAAAAGACACCATCTTTCCTTTCACAGATTCTTTTTCTTCTTCTCTGGCAGAGACAGTGCCTATACATCTGAAATCAAAACAACCATTATCTTATTTTCTCCTCTGTCCTGCATGTGACACAGTCTAAACGTAGGCATCGCACACAGCTCAGCTTTCCTCTTACCCAATCTGCGTGGCATTGCCAGCGTGGGCTCATACATGCCACCTCTGGGAGATCGGAGGCAAAGACTAAATCCTCCAAGGAGGATGGTCTCCAGCCTGTTTCTGGCTGATACGGTTCAGTGCCTATGGAATGAGCAAGACACTCCGGTCACCAGTCAGCGGATTTTTCTCCCCTCCTCATGAGCACTCTCCTTTAATGTTATTAGTGGCTGTTGTTGCATTAAAGTCTTCTGAATTGTATGAGCCAATGCAGCCTTCTTGTCCTCACAACTGTCAAGCAAAGGTGTGACAACAGCCAGATACTTCAAGGAAAGGTACAAAACCTCCTCAGTAGTCAGTGACTGGATAACCTGGTTCCAGGGAGGTTTCCTCCTAACCTCCCCTAACTAAAAGTGATTTATGCCGAGAAAGGCAAGACTTCATCCCTTCAGCACAGAAGAAAAGAAAAGGCAGAGCCAGACCTACCTTCACTCTCCCAGCAACATGCACTGAATTGCCAACTCTGCAATTGGAAAGTGATATTTGAGGGGGTTCCGTTGCCTAGTGTTCCTTAACCTGAATTGAAAGGGCAATGAAGTTATACTGCGACAAAACCCTAACGTGTTCCCATTTTCCTGGTGCAGTTTTTGCTACAGGTAGTTTTCGCAGCAATCTAAATATTAAATGCTTCCGCAGCCTGTTCCCCGGAGAAGGTCAGTTCCAGAGGGGAATGGAGACACTGAATTCATCCTGTCAGTGTTTTATAATAAATGAAATATTTGCAAATATAAGTCCCATACATAGCTTCTGAAACTATGATACCTTCATTCTTCTGTGTCCAGAAACTGTACCTTATTTTTTGCAGAAACTGCCTTTAGATAGAAAGCAGAATTTTTTGTCTTTGCTTGGTCACTAAGACCATGAAATTCACCCAGCTATACTAGCATTATTTAAGATCTCCCAAATGTCCTATGATTTAAGGGCTAAATTATGCTATCTTTATTCAACAGGACTCTGCTCCTGTGACCAACTTACTAACCTAGCCTCCGGTACTGTTGGTTTGGACAAGCAAATGCACATAGGTTGGAACAATCATGGGGCAGAGATTGACTTTTCATTTATATTATTTGCAGACCTCCAGAGCAACAGCGCGATCAGGGGTCATTAGCAGCACAGTCAACAACATCAGGAAGAGTGGGAAGAAAGAGGGAAGGTCCGGAAGCAAAAGAGGCCAAGAAAGAGACCACGACACACCTCTTCGGGTGCCTAGCTGCTAGTCTCATGGGTCCCAGCACAGCCCGTCCTATCAGATGCTCCCAGTAACACACTTCCTTCCCATTTCCACCCTTGCCAAGTGCTACACCTCAAGAACTTCCTATTTTAATCACTTAGTCCTGTTTTCCAGCCCATTTATCACCTCATTAACAGTAAATGCCTTTATTAAGTTAACTATGAAATGCAGCACTAAGCTGTTCAAATGGGGTTTTAGGGGTATAGACAGGTTTCGTTCTTCCCTCCTCCAGTCTTGTAGCATCCGTATTCAAATCATTCTTGTACATATTCACATAATTGGCTGGTCTCAATCTGTAATTAACTGTATTTGTATAGAATCTCAATTTGTTCATAAGAAAGTAATATTTAATGTAGTTCAGTGTTCACCTGCCTTTTCAGGAAGTAGATGGATGAAACAGCACCTGATTAATTTTATCCCTTAGTTCTCTGTTAATTTGAATCATGAAGAGAGGACAGAGGAAATGTATTTAAGTGGCCAATCCCTTCTCACAGTTCATCTATTTTGGGTTTCCAGAAAGTGGGCCAAGAACATAAATATTTTCTTTTTTTTGTGATCTCTGACCTGGACCCTGCTGGCCTGCCCTGACCCTCGTCAGGAAAGCTTGCTTTGCAGTAAGAGACCAAAGAGCTTCCATTTATTTGATTCCACCACGAGAAGGTTAAGAGGTCACTAAAGTATCCACATGATTCTCTATTAAGAAAGAGCTCTTTAATCTAGCACACAGGGGCAGATAAGACCCAATGACTGGAAGCTGAAACTAGATCAATCCAAGCTAAGTATGGAGAGTCATTTTCTAATTTTTTTTTTTTTCAAACCAAAGAGAGTAATTAACCATGGGAACATCTTCCATTAGCGCCTGATAGATTTTCTATCACAGGAAGTATTTGAATTAAAGACCGAGGACATATCCAGCTCAACCACACAAGAGTAAGCAGAAGGAAGAAGGTGAGGTTTACTCCCAGCTGTACCGCTGGCGAGACAAACCCGGGACATTGGTTCAACTCTGGTGCCAATGGCTTTTTTAAAAGCGTATTAAAAAATTGAACCAGCGGAAAAAGATAAGCACAAAACAATTTAAGATTTAGAAAAGTAAGAGTCCATGGAACATTTTAAAGGTCAATTTTGTTTTATCAAAAGAGTCAAAGCCCATCAGTATTGGAAACGAGCATTTTCACAAGGAAGAAATAATGGTGCTGGGTGGAGAAAGGTATGGTAAGAAACATCGGCTGTGATCTGGATGCAATCAAACCAGAAATGAAACAAGGAAAGGTCTCAGACTAATCCTGGTGGAAGATTAGTCCTCCACACCCCTGATCAGTATCTCCAAAGCACAACTAACTGTATTGCTGGAAGGCGGTTTATCCAAGATCCCACTCTTCTCATGGGAGAATGGAGTCAAAGCTCATCTTACCGCAGCAGGGACAGGCATACACCAGATGCCACCCACAACCCAGGATATAAGAACAGCATTTGCTGGGAGGTCAGCCCTGGTGCACCAACATCTGCATCACTCTCTGGGGGTGCTGCCCTTCTCGGATGAATAGGAGCCGAAGTCTGAACAGGGGTGGCAGAAATTGTCACTCTGGACAAAGGGACCTCATTTGCATTCTGGTTAGGGACACTATACAGCTGAGGCCCATGTGCTTGACAAGGTGGAAAATAAAAAAGGAATTGAAAATTTGAGGGCTTTTAGTCCTCCTAAAAATACTTGAGTGGATTATCCGCAAGACCTCTGTGTTCACATTATCAGTTGTAAGTAGCTCATAGAGGTGTTTCTGAGCAACACTTATTTCCAGCAGCCAAGCCTCTCCTAAACCCTGCTGTGATGTCTCTGCACAGCTGACTCTTTTCTATCTGGTCATGGGATGGGGCAGTTGTCGGCATAGTCGGGTTACTGACATCCTGGAGTTAAGGTATTGCCACGTCCTCAAAACTTGTGAAACAGGGCGTTCTGGCCAAGCAAGGAAGGAGCTACACAGCACAGTCCAGCTGTCTTTTATTATTGTTGTGAATCCAGAGGAAGTGAGAGGAATAGCTGCAATTTAGGGAACTCACAGGATTTTCTAATTGATGGAAAGCGATGCTAGAGGTATTGCCGTTGTTGCTCAGGCAGTCCAGCAAAGGAAAACGATGAGAAATCCCAAGAGGAGACCGTTACTCTGCATCTGCTACGGATTTCAGGAAGGGCCAGTTGGATGAGAGACACCCTGAAGGGATGCAGCTGAGACTGAGAAAGCAACCTGCTGAGAGGGGTCACCGTGCTGTGCTGCTTCGAGCACGGGAGGTGATACAGCCCAGATGTTACCAGTAGATTTGAAACTAAACAGACATGCTCTGCAGTCCCTTGCAACACCTCTTTTACAAGCCTGGGAACATCGAAGAAAGGTTTCATCCCCGCTGGGACCAATAGATGTTCTCTGACATTTTAAAAATACTAGAAGCCCATCACAACCGACGAAAGGCAGCAAGTGGGTCATGCCCAGAGAGATGTGGAGCAGTTCCTCTTCAGGGGGGCCAGTCATTGAGAAAGAGAAGGGCTGTGCAAGTAGGCAGCTGGAGACCACATCATTCATCTGCGTGCGTGTCTGTGCAAGCAATGCCAGCCCACGCCTACACTCAGCCCGAGCAGAACAGCACTGGGCTTGCTGTTTGCTGCAGCAACTTGCTCATCACTAGAAAGCAAGAACCGCTTGCTGGTTTCCTCCCATATTCTTAGAGACAAGTATCTGGGATGTGGTGGGCTTTGGGAAGAGAAAAGGATTTCTATTTGTATTAAAATAACGCCTAGGAACATACACCAGGAAATCAGGTCCCACCCTCCCTTCCTTAGAGGGAGGGGAATCCCTGACTTGAAATGTTTAGTCAAAAATATATAGATGAAGAGAGAAAATAGGCAGAAGTCTGGTCCTACTACATTGGGTCTGTGTGGCACTCAGTCTGGGTACATATTCTCTTGTAAAGCTCCCTAAATATCCTGGGTACTTCACTCCAGTGGTTGAGTGGCAGCCTAGAGGTATGTAAAAGCAGAGGAGATCTCTCTGCTTTCCATTTTTCTATGTGAATTCCCATGGGATGACATTATAAATGGGGTTTGTATCACTGGGGTTTGTATTAGAGGAGACAAAAACAATTCCTGATAATATTTTGCCAGTAGTAAAATGGAAAGAAAAGAGAAGGCACAAAAGGCAGAGTACGAGCAGCTAATGGACCAGCATGTTGTTGGTATTATTAAGAAAAAAATTAAGGTACTATCATTAAATAAATAGACAAAGAGGAGTCAATCATGCTAACAGGTGCCACCACATACCAAAGAGACTCAGGAGACAGCTAAATAATGTATTGCAATATCAGACACACACTGGTGACCCAATGCTGCAACATGAAATGGAAATGAATCAATACAAAGTAATGAGAGAGAATAATACATGGATTAGTGAGGACAGAGATGGATTTCTGATCCAGGATTTTCCCCAAAAGATGGCTATGTGCTCTAAGAACTATAAATCTTTAATCAGTTCATCAAGTGGCTCACTTATTCCTTTGTGCATACACTCAGGGCTGGATGAAAGTACCTTCTGCATCTGAAATGTAGGCATGGCAATTTCTGGGGCTGAGTAAAGGTGCTTGGCTACTGGAGTGGATCCAGATTCTGGAGTGAAGGGCCTGGAAGAGGAGCACTGCGCAGGGATTAGTAGCTGCCTTGGAAATGATCCAGCCAAAGCTGAATCAGCCAGAGGGATGATCCACCTGCAATATTCTTAACAGGCAAAAGGGGCACAGGATCTATGTGGGTATAAGCTGCTTGCTAAGACATTCACAGGGAGGGAAAAGGACTTTGCTCCTGGTCCAAAAGCTTATATGCTTGGTTGAATGGGTGTTGAATGGATAATGCAAAGCAATGGTGGGGTAGGGTCCAGAGCCCAGGTCTCCCTTTCACCGGACCCCACTTCTTTCTGACAGTTCTTTCTCTCTCTCTGCCACCAGTGGGACCCAAATATTTTCCTTTTTTTTTTTGCAGTATCCTAGCTCCAGATGATACAGGAAAGTGTCCCTACTCCAGAGCAGCCACTGGCTCTGCCACTCTCTTGGGAGAAGTGGGTTTCGACTCCCCCAGGAGAAGGGTGGAAATTAATTCCTGATTTCCAGTGCATGAGCACACACTGTAACTCACAGGTTACTTTATAAAGAACGGATTTTGCCCTCAGCACTTCTCCTTCCTCTGGTCACGTCTTAAAAGAAAGCAGCAGCAATTACATTTTATAGGAAACTCAGTATCTAGGCACAGTATCACCCTGGGAGCAAGTCGCAGGCTGATCCCCTTGGAGGTGACAGCCAGCTGCGTGCCTCATTTCTGGGTCTTGGAGGGGTTCAAAGATGGTGCAGCAGGAAGAAAGCAGCTGAGTCTGTTAAGACTGTGGATTTTATTAACACACAAGTAGAAGTGCCAAGAAAGAAAACTTTCTGATGGTTGGGGGTATATAACGTGGGAAAACAACACTGGTAGATTTTGGTATCAGGTGGCAGCCTGGGTGAGGAGGAGGCACAGAAAACTTTGGATCTCAGTTTCTAGCTTGCTTTGACCCCACTTGTGCCTCAGATGAGGGTTTTTTAGAAAAGCTTTCTGAAGTCAGGAGATTTATATCTTATTTCCAAATGGAACAGACTCTGCTGAAAATGGCATGGATTTTACCAGGTCAATACAATCTACTAGTAAATACGAGATGTTTAAATCTAGTTCTACATAAATAGCCCCAGCAGGAAAGTAGCGGAGCCTGCTAAAAAAAAGTAATCAATTTTTAATGCATCTCCATCAGAAAATGTAGCATCAGCCAAGGAGATCTCAAATCCCTCCTGCAGAGAGTAGAAAAGGGAACCCACTGCACACACCAGCATACATATGGGCAGAGTCGCTGGCTGTACTTTTTCTAATAGGATTCACACCAGCCTTTCCTGAAGTGAGGTTCACATTCAGTGCCAATATTATACACAGTTAAGAGACCACAGTTTGGAAAGTGATCTTCCAAATTATGAAGCAGGTGGGCTAATCTGTCAAGTGCAAACGCAGCAACCACTGCCTGCGAGGTGGCAGAAGGTGTGGGGTCAGTGCGCTGCCCTGCTCTGCTGTGACCATGTCACAAGGCATTGGAGCCCAAACCCAGACTGCTAGAGGAGAGAGGCCAGATGCAGTAGCAGTTTGGGAAGTTTATACACATACGTTTATAGAAACAGAGGAAACCAGTTACTCTAAGAAGCATTCGGTCAAAGCCCCATCGGGCTTTCGCAGCAAGCACCTTGCGCTCGCTCTGTGGCAGGAGATGTTCCATCATCACCAAGCAGCTTTATGACCATCCAGAAACCCTCAGATCTCTATCCCTTGAACTTGCACCTCTTTCAAGAAAGAAAGAGGGAAGAAACTAGCTTGAAAGGTGGGCTTTACTACCTTGAACCAAGATTTACATAATACTCACCTTTTAACAGCCTTTCCTTCCCTGGTTTTCAATTAACTGCTCTACAGTAAAGTAGCAGTCTGTCAACTAATGCAAAGAGTAGATCCTTTCCTAGAGCTTTAAAAACTATTCTTTCAGGCTCCCTGACTGCAGAGGGCTTTGAACAAACTGTTTCCAGAGAGGAAAAGGAAAATCAAGAGAATTGGTTGTTGCAGTCAGCAGTCTTTCTCCCAGGCTACCAGCTGCTCCGGGGAAGAGGAGCAGTCACATTACAGTGGACTACTTCCAAACAGAGTCATCAGTTTTGACTTTGTATTTCTTTGTAGGTAGATGGAAATTTCTCAAGACTAAAAGCAGGAGGGAGGGAGGGAGGTACCTTTCTACCGTACACAATCTGAGAGAGGTGAGACTTTACAAGAAGGTACTACAGAATGTTTCCAATTTGTTTCAGGGCAAAAAGATTCTGCAAGAATGAAGGGGAACTGAAATGCTTTTGTAAAATCAAATGCTCCTCATTTTTCAAGTGATGACCAAACGGAGGTGAGATTTGAAAATGATGCCGGCTTTTCCAGGAAATTTTTTGAAAACTAGATGTTGCTGTACTCCAGTAATTCAGACCTCCAAACAGTGAGAAAAACAGGTTTTAAAGAGAATCCACAACTCTGGGGACATGAAATGAGCTAAAGAAAATTAGAAACATTTTAAAGATTGTAGAGTTGGAGAAACTGTTAAAAGCGCACCCAGGTCAACTGAATTATGTTAGCAATTTGCAAGAGGGATCTGAGAGATAGTAGCTCAATACTGGGAAAAGCTTTTTGGTTTGGGTTTTGGGTTTTGGTTTTGTTTTTTGGTTTAGTTTTGGTTTTTAACTTTAAAAACTATATAGGTTTTATATATATATATAGTACATGACCTTCCAGACGACATTCCAGATTAATTATTAATTCTTTCAGAAAGAGGCTAATAAGAATAAATAACTAATGGCAGAGGAAGCAAAATGAAGCAGAAGCAGAATCATTGTTGCCTCTGCAAAAACCCCTGTATAGAATAAATTTCCAATCCCAAACCAAAAAAGCCAGGTTCACCATGGATCATAAGACCTTGTGTCCTACACTCCAGCTTTGCATGCTGAATATCCCCTTAAGAACTCAAACTAATAGCACTCTCCTCTTGAATTTTGCAGTAGCATCATATGCAGAGCTCCAGAGGTTAGAAACACTGTCTCGCGGGCCAAATGCCATGAAATAAGATCACACTGCAAGACACTACTTATAAACAAGAAAATCTGAATTCTCAGCAAAGCCTGGGATTTTTCAAAGCACCCATGGACACATGGGGAAGCCCATACATATTTGGTACTCTGCTCCTAGAAACTCTTCTGCTAGAAAAGAAAATGTTGCTGCCATAGCACTATTCCCTGCATCCAGGCTTGTGGAGGCACAACTCTTAAGACTGCTCAAAGGAAAACCGCAATGTTAATATCAGGTATTTTTTTTCCATTTCTGTTATTGTTTGCTTCCAGATAAAGAAAGGTACTACAGAGTCACTTTGGAAGTAGCCTTTAATGTACCTCCAAGACTTCTTGGAGCTTAACTGGTCATTTCCTCACGAAAAGATGCTGCTCACACCACCACATTGGGCAAGGCAGTCTGAGCACCCCTCCCATAGCAAATCAGCATTCGTTATTCATTTCCCATTAAAGGAGACTTTAGATATTTCTCTGAATAAGAGGGAACCAGAATAAGCCAGAGGAACAAATTGTCCCATCAGCACCAGCAGATACCAAGGAGCAGGGACAGATATAGGTATGTGTATATATACACCTATACACTTATATATGTATATATGTCCCCTCCTTGAGGGGGGGGGGGGGGGGG
>JAVKLA010000042.1:12897681-12913145 GCA_034782735.1 Sagittarius serpentarius | reverse complement strand
GCCACAAATTGCAGTAAACAGTGATAGAGAGAGAGAGAGATGGTTTACTGCAATTTGTCCCCTCCTCAGGATATTTCCCTTTCCAACAGGAGGGGCAGGAGCGCTCCCATCTCGCTCACTCCTCTGGCACCGTGGCTCTAACCTGCCAAAAACTGTTTGCTGCATTTTACATAACTTCATTGGTCTGACTTTCCAACTGGTTAACAGCCCTTATCAGCAAATAAAAGCCTCCAGCAGCAGATGAGCAAAGTGATTGAGAAAGCCGTAAAAACTGAAAGAAGAAAGCTGTCTGTAGTTAAAACAAGCCTCAGCTCCTGCTCCCCAGCAAACTCCCCCAGTAAATATAGAGAACTAGCAGGTTTATTACCCTCCCTTTGATTGTATGTCATTATTACAGCATTGTTTTCCCACATACCAATTCCTCCTTAGCTCCCACTTCTAATAAAAACAGAGATTTGGGTTCTTTTTAAAGATGAATAGACACAGCTGCCCTCATACTCTAAGTGTGAAGTGGCTGAATATCACTCTTGAAATTCCAGATTCAAGGCCCTGACAGTTATCTGCCTGGGCTGGAAGTCAACTAAGTCATGGATTACAGTAGAATTGCATGGAAGGAAAGGGCTGGCAGTAGAGTAATAGCACCGTGGAGAAATGAGACCTGTTGAAGGACAATTCTTCATAAAGAAATTCCAAAAGTAGCAACCATTTTTGATGTAAACAAACACACAACAAAAGTAAAAACAGTTTCCAAAAGAAAAAAAAGAAATTTGGCACAGAATGCCTTGAGACTAAATTTTTCTGTGCTCCATTTTGAAGACCATTAGGAAGCACTACCCAAACCAAAGCATGAAATCATTGCTCAAACACAACACTTCATTCACATGGGAGCAAACCTTCCCTTGGGGTTTGATTTGGAGGTGCGTGGACAGAGTGACTGGGATGTGCAGGATGAGCGTGGGAAGCTACGTGCCCAGCGCTGTGCACAGGGTGCCTGGATAAGCACAGGAGGTGCAGGGATGGACCAGTTCCCAGCTAAAGAAGCCAAGGAGTTAAAAAAAAAGGGCCTTTTGGCTGGAAAAAACAGAAACTTGGTTAATTTCTTTTGCTGGTAGGAGACAGTTTAAGAGCACACCCTTGTGAGCAAGCGTTGACTTTTGTTTGGCTCTCCCAACCCCAGGGGGATTGGTGATTGCTCTTGTCCCTCAATGAACCCATCATCCCTGCACATCCACGCAGAGGCTTGCTGTGGAGCTGCAAGGTCTGCAGAGCCATCCCATGGTGCTCCCTCAGCTGTCAGGCTAGGCACAGGCTGACAACTTATAAAGCAAAATAACACGCTATAGCAAGCCTTGCTGCTCACAAGGTTTAAGAGGGACAAGCAGGTAATCCTTTCAGCCCCAGGGTAACACAAAGGGCTAGCAGGAAGGTTTGCCAGGGCAGTGTAGGGCAGCCTCATGTCCCCAGAGCTGGTGTTCACTTTCAATGCTGGCCGCCTGCTTGGCCAATTCCCAGGACAGGGCAAGCTGGGACTTGTTGCTGGCACCATTTTGGTGGGAGAGACAAGTGAAATTATGCCTAACATGACCTTCACTACAAGCCAGTGCCAGCTGTCAGGACACAAAAGAAGAAAAACACACCCATGGAGAAACAGCAAGTCCACAGACTCTAGGATCACTCTTGCCAACATAGAAATGCTTCGTGTTAGCTCTAGCTATGATGTCTGCGTTTAGTATTCATTGCTGTGTCACTGATCCTCATGAATTCCTCCCATGTGCATGTGCCTCTCTCATCCATTTCTATCAGCAGCCCACTGTAATTTATTATTAGTTAAGAATTAATAGACACTTGGAAGTATAATGTTACATTTTTCTCTTATCTTCTGGTGCTCAGAAGCATTTCATGCAGCAGATCAAGCATTAAATCTGTCATGTAAACACATTATTTTGTCATGTAATGCATTATGATCGCACACTACCAGGAAAATGAAAAGCACTTAATGGTTTGTGTTTGATGTGTACTGTCAACAAAACTCAGGAAGAATTTATAAGGTGGTGTAGTTTAATGAGTACCTGTTTAATAGGGTTTGCCGTATCATTCAAAAATGTGGCTTTACAGGAGATATGTGATACAATGAATTTTGATGTGAATTATAAAGCCCAATCTAGATCTCCAGGCTTCTACACAGCAAAGATAATAAGATCCAGGGAGCTGTTTATAAGCAATAAATCATGACCTTTTCTCGTTTTCTCTTGGAATATTCCTCTCTCCTTCATCAGGTTTTATGAAGCTGCAGGCATCATGTCTGAAAGTGCCATCCAGTATCTTTGTATTATAAAATTAATTTCTTTTGTAGAATAACTCAGCTATAGACAGGAAATGAATGAATGAAAGAGGGAAGAACAAGCTGATAAATATGAACCCTACCAAACACCCAGCCACTGACAAGCCTGGTAAAGTTTAAAGGAAAAGAAAGAAACAAAGAATTTGTTCATGGCTTGGGAAAGCTTCAGTGAGTGGATATCTAGGGGGAATCTCAACCCAGCAGACTCCTAACAAAAGCCCCACACACCTGGCCAGAGGTATCACAACAGCACAAAAAAGGCAAAAATCTGAACGCAGCTGGAATTTCTTCTCCCTTTCATCCCCAGAATGCTGCTGGGAGCACCTCCCGCAACCCCAAACCAGATGCGATGTGATATGACAAAACCCAGAGAGAACTGTGAAGGCAAAGCCCAGCCCTGTCGTTAGCCCACAGAAGAACTGGCCAAGCAGTGCTTATGCTGCAGAAAGGGCAGCCCTGTAGCTTCCCAGCATCTTGCTTCCAGTATTAAAATTGGTTTAAACCATTCCAGTGACACTGCTGTCACAGGACCACCCTGGGCTTCATAATCCGTACATCCACATTGGGCATCTCTCAACAAGCTTAATAAACCAGCTCTGTTCCTCTTCAGCACTGGAAGGGTTTCATTGCCCATGAAGTCTGTCTGAAGGAGGCAACCACAGAAGAGCAGACTCCCAGAGAAAGCAGAGACACTTAGTCATCACCTATGTATATCCCCAGCTCACGCAGCTGTGGCCTTTGTCTTCCCCATACCCATGCAGTTATGGTACTAGGAAACCACTCAGGAAGGATGAACACATTCCCCAGCTTTGTAAACTAAGTGACCTAGAGAGAGAAGAAGGGATCAGGTTGGTCAGAAACAGCACCGAAATTCATGGTCAACGGCCTCTCATTCCAGTTTTATGACTGATTCATTTAATGGCCTTCTGCAAGTTCCAAGTCCTCTGCAGGCTCCAGTTCTCTACCGTCTCCTCTGTGCTGTGATACCACCACCACAGAGCCTGTAGAGATGCTCAGATCAATGATGCTGATTGTGTCCAGTGCATGACCATTAACACTGGAGCCCAACATGGAACAAGCTTGTCAGAAGTGCTGTTAGACTGAGAAAACTGGCATAAATCAGCAGGTTGATGACATCTTTGCCCACAGCTGATAAACTAGCTTTCTGCAGAGACAACATGATGCATTTTACCAGAGCTCTTTACTTGGTAGCCTACTGCATACTCTTAACTATTAATTATACAACTGGGAAAAAAAAATTACTTTTTAAAAGCTAGAATGACACAGACATCCTGTCCTAGAAAAGATGATGGGGACCTGACACCACCTCAGAGACAATCAACTCTTATTAACTTCAGAGATAGCCGTGATCCTCAGCACTGGGGCAGCTAGGACAGAGCCTGCATGTCTGACAAGGCAATGAGGTTTTATACACCCGGGACATTTTCCCCAGCACTGCTATTTAACCTAACTGTACTGTCAAAGCCACAGCAGACAAAGCCTCATGCTGTAAGTCCCTGTGATATGGGTCCAGGGTCTTGCACAGAGCAATGCCCAACTGAGTTCTGAAATTCTCCCACAAAAGAGCATCCTCCACCTTCCTTCAGGTGGGCTGGGTCACCTTCTGGACCAGTCCCATCCTCCCTCCCTTGACTATGGAGGAAGCCAAAGGTAACCACACACCAAGTGGATCCAAGTTAGAGCTCCCCCTCAGCTCATGGTACGCAGTTCACAGGACAGTCTTAAAAACGTCTCTTCAGAGGACTTTGGTTAGAATTCACCCAGACCTGATGTAATTAAACGCTCCGAGTTATTAATATTGACAAGATTTACTGCTCCCCATTTACAAATTATTTGCATTTTTATGCATTCTTTTAACATGGATCATCATGAATTTCTTTGGTATTCATGAGGTTGCAATTTGTGTATTTCCATAATTACCTCATTATATTCTCCATTAGACAATGGACCAAGGGCATAAAACACCGAGCAGAATTCAAAACCAGTATTGACTCACTGCTCCATGGAGAGACTGATTTCCCCTTGTCCTTGAAGCAGAGCTCACAGGAAAGCCCTGGGAAAGAGCTCTGCCCCAGCATGGGCTGAGGCTTGCAGGTTGAAATGAAAAAAAAAAAAAAAAAAATCAGTGCTTGATCATTACAGCCTATGGGAGTTTCCATACTCAACATACTAGGTCCATTGATAAATTCTCTGCACAGCTCTCTTGGGCTTAAGAGGATTATACAATGTGCATTACAAGCTAAGAAATCACAATCATTTTAGTTCCACAGTTTTTAAAGTAGGACACAACTGAGAGCTGAAGGGCTCACAAAACCACCTTCTGCACAGCAGGTCCAAAAATGGCTTGGACAAACAGTCCCTCACGCCAGGACGCTGTCATTGCATCCCCTAAGGGAAAGTTTGCAACTCAGACTTCATGGGTAATTCACTAGTGCACTGGAGGGAGAGGGAGGAAGAAGGAGAGATGAATTTCATGTACATAAAATCCTTTATGTGTACTTAGGAATGGATATGAACAGATTTAAAATTAACAGGCTTAGTTCACTGCTGGGCAAGTGATCTAAAACGTCCAATAAATAATTCATCCAAGCAACATACATCACTGTGCAGCCTGGTCTGTGACGCAGACCATGTCAGGGGGGTCTTGCTTGGTGAAAGAGAGACAACTTAATTCAGTGCAAAGTGAATAATCCAAAATCCCATAAATGATTCAACACTGGATTAAAAGCTATAGATTTCTCCGTAAAATTCTCTGCCCTGCATTAAATATGCAGATGATTGTGTGATGTTTATTAACTACTAGATGGCTTAGTTAAGAATGACACCAGCTCTGGTGCTTGAGAGCAACTTTGAAGCCATGAATCTTCATTAGACGTACATCTAAGCATGAAAAGGAGTTACCTTCAACAATTCAAGGTTCACTAACATCAGTTGAACTACAGAGCATACACCAATACATGAGAGAGGAGAGTCAGACCTTAGTATTTTTTTGTTTAGAAAACATAAGTATAGACAGGAGTTATTCCCTGGTTTGGATTACCTACCCTACAACTCTTTTCCTAGATAATAACCCCCCCGACACACACACACACACAACTACAACCCTTTCCTTTTTTCTAGATATTAAAAAAAATACATTTTCTTAAATATCAGGAGAACATACATCTTCTTTCCTTCTTAGGAGAAAAAAAAAAGCCATTTTAGGAAGTGGTGGATTTCCCTTCCCTTTGGAGAAGGCTCAGTGCTTGAAAGACTAAAGAAAGTCAATGAATTTATACCAGAGATCATTTCCCAACACCCTTCTCCCCAATCCTTCCAACAGTTTTGCACAATCCAGTTTGCATCCGTCTTCCCAGTGTCCTTGTGGCGTATCTCAGCTTCAAACCACTGGGAGCTCTTAAGCCAAGGTTATCACAGAGTAAGGAGATGATCCTTCCTACCAAAGGGCTCTCTGTAGGAAGCCCCACTCTAGTCTCACTCTTTCTCTTAGTTCTGAGCACTCCCCAAAGTGATCATTTGGAGGGCCCCTTGCCAAGACCACCACCCTTTCTCATGAGCTTAATAACAGGAAGGCGTGGACACCAAGATGAGCACTGGGATGGTTAGACCTTGATGTTTCTTTTGCCAGGTCACTGCTGCCACAGTGTGATTGCAGGAGGTGCCGAGTCTTGGATTTTATGTTTTAAAACAGCAAGAGTAAACAAAGCCACGCTGCTCCCAGCTGGGGTTAGACATCAGTGGGAAGAGGAAACCAAGAAGTGCATAGCCACGACGGCCTCAGGAGCACAAGAAAACCAGAGTGTTACTGAGACTTGCAGGAAACTGTTCTGCTGGAAGACGTAAGCTGGAGCCCAGGCCAAGCGTGCCGAAAGCATGGCTGGGAGCTGGCCGTGAGCTGAGCTCCCAGCTGGGACCTCCCTTGCGACTGGAGGAGGCTGCATTTATTCTGCTTGGTGGCAGCGAGTCTGCATCACCTTTGCAGCCTCTTCTAATCGCTCCAGCTGTTTCTCTGCTCTGTAGCTCAATTTTGCCACCTGCTGTCACGTCTGTGGCAACACGTCCCATTTCCTCTTTCTACCCGGCTAAAATTTTCCAGTTTTTCATGCATTCATCTCACACTGTGTGGTTATCTCTGTTCTTTCCCCAAGTCCCATGATGCTATTTATTCTTATTTCTAATTTCCTATGTACTCAGCCACATTCTTCCCTTCTGCTTGCTCTTTCTTAAACTCCAATTAGATTCCACCTTTGGAACCCAGAGATTTATTTATATTGACCTTAAAAAATGCCTAGGAAAGCACATTAAGGCTAAGAAACAAACCTGGAAACATAATGAAATGTGTTGCTGAGATGGAAAGGGACCATCAGAGCAGTCAGCTCCAATAAAGTCTATTAAGAGAGGTCTCATTAATCTCAAAATGATATTTAATTCATTCCTCTGGTTTCTCTTTAAAGGATTTGTATTCCTAACTCAGCATTTGCCCTTTTTTTTTTTTCCCAGTATTTCCTCCTGTTTTCTCATTAGCCAATCCCATGTCCCAAAATATTCACATCTCCCTTTTAATTGCTTTTCTGTACCTCCTCCATACTAATTGGGTAGTTCAGTCATTATCTCTTCACATCAGACCTCCTTTACCCAATTTAATTGGTCATTTTGATACAGATAATTGTCCACAAAATACTGGGGTCCAATGAAAATTATTATTTGGACCAAAAGCTAAATCCTTCATTAATAAGCCACCTTGCTCCATGGAGCAGAGCCAGACTCCCCAGATACACCACCATTTAGGCTTGATATGGACTCTGAACAAATAAAAACCTGCTTCGCTCTAGCCACAGGCTCCCAGCGCAAGCCCAGAAATGCTGCAGTAACTTCAGCAGCTCAGAGCACTGGGGAGAGGCATTAAGTCTGGATGATTTCAGGTCTTAGTGCTTGGCAGGGTGGGAGATGGCGGGAGGCAAGGTCTGGGTGGACTGGAGTTTTTTAGGAAATGCATGGCAGTTTTAAAGCAAATGGCTTTGCTCGTTGGCAGAGAGGAGGTAGAGGAGGGCAGGGGGAAGGTGCACGTGGGCAGACTTTGCAGGGAGACCTGCTTCAGCAAGTTCGATGGGTACCAACAAGTACAAGTAAAGCAACTCTCGAGAAAACCTGCGTCCCACAACACAACAGCACCAGCCTTGCAGCAGCTGCCAGGGCCGGGCTGCCTTTTGTCAAAGTTTTCCCAGTGTGAAGCACTGGTCCCTGCAGGGCTTTGCAGCTAAAACTCTGTGCGTTGTTTTAAGCTGCTTACCAGAGGGTTTTCTTGGCTGCAGTGCTTTATCTTTACTCAAGTGCACCTCTTCTTTGCCTTCCAAGCTAAAAGTCTTAAAAATAAAGACTAACATTTCCAGATGCCAATGACATACTCTCTGGCAGTCTTTTCTTCCTAAAAACCTGCTGCTTTCATCCAGTTTTCCTTCACTAGACCCAGAAACTGCATTCTGGGGCTTCTGTTGCGTTTGGAAAACAGCATTTCTTTTTCCTCCAGCTACATTTTAAACGGCTCCCTTTAACCTTTCACAGAACATACTGACAACCAGGGTCAGTTCCTCAGAAATTACTTCAATATATTTTCATTTAAATACAAGCCTCCCAGATTCCTCGCTTCCAACTGCCACTCTAAACCCAAGCCTCAGTAATTGGGGTGGATAAAAAGATAAATAAAAATGTTCAGTGACATAAGTTACACTTACATCTTCCCTACGGCATTTCTGGGCTGCATTTCCACATGGCTGATCAGATCAAACTCACTTTGTTGGCTACTATTTCTTCTGCCCTTGTGCAGCTCCCCAAAGCAGGGCCTTCAAACCCAGCCAACACCACAGCAAATGTGCTGGAACCTTCCCCAGCAAGAGCCAGCCCTGCTCTAAAGAAGTCATTAGTGCAGAGCTAATTAAGAAGAGCAAAAGGATCGGCCCAGCCCTGCCAATGGGAAGTTGCAATGAAGATATTGCTGGCTTAATTAGCATGTTTACTGGGGGTTGGGGCAGGGCGGGGCAAGTTGTGTTGTTTTTCTTTTTAATAAGGAGTACATCAAAACTGTTTTGGTTTTTTTCCTTCTTCTCCTTCTATACCTTATGGTTTTGTGTGGGATTCATGCCTAGAAGCCACGTTGGGTGCCAGGCCCCCGGGCTCAGCACGTGCTGTGTGTTGGGGACAGCAGCAGCCGCATTAACCAGCGTGGAACAGACACAGGTCTCAGCTGACCAGACCCAACCTGGGAGCCTGCAGGCTACGTCTTCTCTTCGGGGACCCTCTTCTGCCTCCCACAGCGCCGCTAGACCAGGGTGCGCAGCAGGGTGCTGAACCTGGGCGAGATTGAGAGGGACCCAAAGAGGAACCTTTCCTGCTTCCCCTTAATTCATGGCCTGTGGGAAGATGCTGTAGAGTCAAAAAGTCTCGCCGCAGCCCTGAGCATGACTAGCAGGGAAGTCCAGAGCTGCCGCACAATGTTTTCTTCTGATCAACTGCTATTCCCACAATGTGCTC
The DNA here is from genome assembly GCA_034782735.1 of Sagittarius serpentarius. Classification (NCBI taxonomy): domain Eukaryota; kingdom Metazoa; phylum Chordata; class Aves; order Accipitriformes; family Sagittariidae; genus Sagittarius; species Sagittarius serpentarius. The sequence goes on along the minus strand of JAVKLA010000042.1, from coordinate 12,904,255 downwards.
TTACTTCAAGTTGTCGCTGCCTGGAGTTGCCATAGCAGGGACTGGTGAACTCCAGGCAACGGAGATAACAGTGTTGTGGATTTGAACCTTCTCCCATGCCGTTCCCGTCGTCCCTGCAGCAGAGTTGGTGAGGACCCCAGTGAGATACATGAAAGCTCTGCAGCATATCCCATAGCTATCCCCAGCCTCCATGGCCAGTCCCACTTCACTAATGCCCCTTGGCTGGTTACCAACTCAGTCTGGTTTTTAAAGCCTGAATCTCAACCCAGCTGAAACACAAGCAAAAGCCCCCTCAAGAAGGGGTGCGATTAATTGGTGAAGGCTTCACTCTGCCATGCATTGCTGATCTGCCCTGCAGCCACTCAAAGGCTCCAGTCTTCTCAGCTGAGTAGAAGACAAGGTTGGTGCTTCAGCGCTATCATTATGGCAGCATTTACAGGGCTTGAGGATAACAGGGTGGATTTCGGACCTCCCTGGACTGCTCTGTGCTGCCGGCAGCCCTGTCTCCTGCTCAGGCAGCCCAGGGCCAAGCCAAGGTCCACGACGTGGAGCTGGGCTGCCCTCCTGGGCTAACCACACACATGCCCATGCAGCCCACAGTGCCCAAACCATCCCCATCCTCAGGATCAGCCTTAAGCTCAACCCAGGGATGTGTCTGAGCTAAACAGCCACAACCTGCTTGCCAGCTCTGTGACGCTGAAGTCCTGGGAACAGGGATGGCAGGTCCTGGCAGTGCCCCTGAGGTTGGGGTGGGAGCGTGGGGGCAGCTGCTTGCTGCAGAGAAGGACTGGGCACAAATTCTGTCCCCAGCAGCAATGTTCTCCCCCCCAGCCCTTCTGTCCCACTAGAAGCAGCAGAAGATGAATGCCACCCTTCATCTCTTCTTCACTGTTTGTAGCGTCCCCAGAGCCTTTCCATGGAGATCACAGGATTTTTGCCTATGCTGCTCAGAAACACTGAGATGGCTTCACCCATCTCCTGTGGGGACCTGAAGGGACGGCCAAGTTTCCAATATGTGGCTGTGCTCTGCGTTGTGCTATCTCACCAAAAAGATGTGATGGGACTGAGCACCCCAGTCTCATCCATACAAAACTCAGCCAGCCAGCACTATGCTAACCTGTGACTGGGTGCTGGGGCCCTAAATGAAGCACCCTGGGGCTGGATGGCACAGCTCTGCATTGTCAAGGAGACTCCACCACAAGAGCTGCTGGATTTTGAAGGTTGTTTTCATGAGGACCAAAAGACAACTCCAAACAAATGACTGGGGATCCCCTATGCACATTGATGGGGGAGACGTGAATTTACAAATAAGTGGTATGGGGTTTTGTGGGAGCAGGATAGAAAAATTTCCCTGCAGGTTTGTCTTCTGGGCATTTTCCCACCACTGGAAATGCTGCAGTACTTCTTTGGAGAGCTGAGACAACACACCAGTCATTTCAACACCTGGGGAATAACTAACCCCTGTTCAAATGCCTTAGGATGTGGCATAAAAAAATACAATTGCTAGCGGTAAATTACAAAGTTTATTAACATAGTCTCCAAGGGTCATTCAAACATGCTGAATCACAGGCAGCATTGGTACCGCTTAAGTAATCTGCATTTTTGATTTATACTCACAGCATTCTTGTGGCTTAATTTCTCTCTGATTATGTAAAAGCAATAAGATCTGTATTTGCTGATTTTTTTTCTTTTTTTTTCTTGCAATTTGAAGTTAGGCAGCATTCCGTGTTATTTCTTCTCTCTTCTGTTCCTTACAGTATAAGTTGTATTCAAGGAAAAGCATTAGTAAAACTGGAGAAAACCAAATCCAGTTCTGTAACATGGTATTAGTAAGAAGGCAGATGCCAGAAACACCTATGAATAATGCATAAAGCACCTTCTCAAAGAAGCTTCTTTATGCAATGAGTTTTAAAGGTGACATGGCAAAATTTGCACAAAGATTTTCAATTCTCACAGTTGAAGCTTTGGCCTTTGGTTTACACTCACTGATATTTTGAGGGCTCATAAGTATCTCTCAATGCATCATGAAACAGGCCCTTTTTATTTCCATGGCATCTACAGAGACCTAGGAGCTCTTCACAGGGAAAAAACGCTGTTTTCTCCTTCAGCGCCACTAAAAACTTTTTCAAGGTCTTCTTCTGGTCCAAGGCTGTAGTGAGAAGCATAGATCACTATGGATGGGGCAAAAGCACATTGCTGCTTCAGAGCATCCTTTCTTATTTGTAACATTGGCAAATTCCCATTGACATGGAGACCAGAAGCTACTGAGTCCACTGACTTCAATGATGCAATGACTGCTTTTTACACCAGAGAAGTATTTGTCTCGTTTGCATTCTTCTAATGGATAGGAAAGGGCTGTTCAGATCTCATAATGACAGCTGTAGGATAACCACCATGGGATTCAGAAAAGAGTCCCTCCTTGGCCCCCAGTCCTTATCTCCTAGGTGGGGTATGCAGTGGGGGACCATCTACCATTGAAAAATTACTGGTCTTTGGCAAAGGGGTGATACTTCACTGGACTATCCTGTGGTTTGTCTAGAGAAAATCCTTTTTTCAAGATAAGCCAGAAGACATGAACTTATCAGTAACACCTGCACACGGTGACTCACCTTACTTTCGTATTTCATATCTGCCTCAAAACGATCACCTCAGTGATCACCTCACATACTTCAGCGTGACCCAAGAAGCATGTGAGAGGGTGCAGTGGCCCCACGAGAGCTGCAATATTTATCTAGTGGTGGAAAGCTTGGTTTGGCACACTGCTGCTGTGTGCCATTCATGGGGCCCGTTCTTTGTGTATTGCCATGAATTGCCACTCGATGCGGGACTGTCCATAAATCCCTGATCCCTTTCTGAGCAATCATTTTGTCAGTTAATCGTCATAACCATTTGTCTCTCCATTTCTTTAAAATAACCCCACCAGGGTCATGCTCTGGTATTTGATCAAATAAAGCAGATTAGATACTTCCTTAAACTGGGGTTACTACATAACAGTACCAGTTGCCGAAATTCTCCAGTGTTCTGGATGTCTGTTCATCACTACATAGCAGCAGTATCCAGGAACCACTGTTTGATTTTCTAGGGTGACATCTGAAGCTTGCTCATAATACAACTTTGGTAGTCAGCACCACAAGCCAATACTACAGCCTTTACAATCAGTGGCCGATACCTTCCTGCCTCTAAGAAAAATTACATTGGAACTTTTAAAAGAAATTACAAAATGGATTACCTTTTTATTATAAACTTCTTTGTGTGTTTACCTAGAAGCAAAATAATATTAATGTCACAATGGTAAAAAGAAATCTATAATTCTAATGTCAGACAAATGAGTTCAGAAGCAAAGACAGCAAGTTGCAAAATTTCTGTGGGCTAAGCAGGAAAGAAAGGATCTCATTGTGATTTAAGTTACACCAATGTCTGTCAGGAGCAATACCAGGAATCTACGGGACCACTTTACTATAAAGCGAGAGCCAACAAGATGAGCCAGACCTGCAACAAGTGAGTGAACAAGTTCTTTGCACAGGCTTCCTCCTGCTGCATCCCCACCAACTCATGCTCCCTGGTCTCCTCATGGTGACACAGTCCTGGAGTAAGGACAGCAACCCCCATAAAATGAACGGAGTGCTGTCACAGGGGCCATGGCAGATTTACCAGAAGATTAACCAGAGATACAGAAGGACATCTGCACTAGGCCAGCATTAGAAACATTAATCAATTATGTGCTTAGGGATACTTACGTTTCCAAAACAACGAGGGCATCAGTATGAAAAGAACGGGCACCGCTATGCAACAGGCAATGAGAGTGGCATAGCTGGGAAACTGGAAGGGAGAAGAGAAAAACTGAAAAGGCTTTAGAAGCATGTTTATTTCAGACCTATTCATGTGGGAGTAGGTTGCTCAAGTGGCTAAGGGCTCTGAAATATCCGCATTGGGCTGGAGTTTGCAATGCTTTTCTGAGCTTGCCTGTACAAAGTATGGAGAAGACACAACAGGTTGATCATGATAAACAACATGAATTACTTTTTAAGTATTTAATAAATCTTCTTCTGAGGCATTTGAGCCTAGATTCATCCCACTTAACATGAACTTCTTAATAAGATGGCTAAAGTAGGAGCTTCGTCACCCTCATCCTTCTCTTAATTAGAGACAGGGAAGCGTAACAACCCTCCTAAATTGCCTTTTGCCTGGTCACACCCCGAGGATGCTACCTTTGCCTCTCTTACAGGGTGTCAGGGGGATGAGGTTTCTCTGAAGTGTCCAAGCCAGATGGGATGGTCACAGGCTTTGGCTCTATCCAGTGGAAAGATGAATAGATGGTTCCATTTGCAAACACTGTCCCTTTAGTATGCATACATTGAAAATCACTAGCATGTCCTGCTGTCCTTCTGGCTTCTAGTTAAACACTCTTGAAACTTAGAGGAAGTTTTACCTTATCTCCATTATCATCATGTTTCTCAGCATTGCCATCTGAACATGCTGAAGTCCCTGAAAATAAAAGAGATTGACATTATTACTGGCACAGTCACCCGAAGGAGTGAGGGCCACTGTGATTGTCACTGCTTTAGTCAAGGAGTAATGAACTCTCAGGGAATGAGGAGGGCAAAATCTGGCCCTGAGTAGGAGAAAAAAAGCACATTGCAACCAAAAGGGAACAATCCGTTTCCACCACAAATGGTCTATCAGGCAGTCACTGGAAAATGTAAGTCTTCATCAAGGAAAGAGGAGGCTTCCCAGGGATAGCCCGTGAAGCAAGACAGTAGAAACCTGTCTGCTGTGAAGGAGTTTTCACCTTTGTAAGCATGACAAGTTGTCATAGAAAGCAGAGGTAGTAAACAAGGTACAAGTCTAAGTGGAGGAACTGCCTCAGTTTAATTGTGGTCAGACTTACATGTGATTGCAGTTTTTGAAAGCTGCATTAGTAATGAAAACCACAGGAAACATCATAACATTCAGATAACTTACCACAGATTTAAGAAAGCTATATGAAGACGATGCATTTTTTTTCTATCTAGGAATATTAAGAATAATTCAGTTCTAGCTTTCTAAGCTTTGGAAATAGGGATGAACTAAATGAATGCTCAAGAACTCTTGCAGCAAACTTTCCTGCTGTTATTCTATGATCCTACTCTTACTTTTGCTAGTGAATTTAAAGTCACAAAAAGTTAATCTAGGCTTGGGCCTTGGCTCGTGATGACCTTATGCTACAAAGTACTGAAGTATTGAAGTATTTAAGTATTTGGAGCACTTGATCTGTCACAGGAAGCACCCAATGTTTAGCAGCATCTTAAAAACAGAGGAGTCCCTCAGCTTAGTGAATCAAAACCTCAGCTTACATCCTGTGACAGGAAAGCTTCTATGCCTTAGGCCATGCCCTTACCTATAGAAAGGCTGTGATGAGTAATGCTTTCAAAGGTTTAACAAGAGAACATCCATGGAGCCTCCATCTGAGCAAAATGCACCAAGGACCAGATGAGTCAGTTGTCGAGGCATGTATATGTAACACACTTGCAGTGCCTGAGACCGCAGCCAAAGGAAACTATATGCATGAGACACCCAGAATGTCACATGGTGTTGGGGGGATGATCAGACGGTCCCATTAGAGAAAAAAAAATTCCTTTTTTTCTTCTTTTAACTTTTCAGAGTATATTATTCAGTGAACTACCTAATGTCCCCCAAATTCCTCAGTTCTGATCAGCTCTCTACGAGAGCTGAGTTTATTTGTCTCCATGTACCAAATAATGTGCTTGCATTTTGTCAGACATGGACAGGGCACAGGTAGCTCATAGGCATGCAACTGTAACTAGAAATATGCACTACAGTAGGAAAGAGATTATGGCTAAACAAATATAGGTAATAAAACCCTAGCAAGTGCTAAAAATCCCAGGGATGCGTGAACATCGCATGTTGCCATACACCTGTTCTATGACATCCCTCTTGCCTGGGAAGGGAAGAGAAGACTAGTTTAGCAGAACGACCCCCAAAGACACAAGAAGTACATATCTCCCTCTGACACACGTGTCCCACAGTCAAAACTAAACTTTCTGGAAGCATGCTGCAGCCTGGCTGATGGGAACAACTATTGCTCCTTAATTTCCATTCCTGAAGGAGCAAGCGTTCTCTTTGGGGTCTGAAGCATGGTTGGTGCTGGTGGCGTTGCTGCTGGGGGAAAGCAGGCGAAGACAGATGAGAAACTAAATCAGAGCCTGGTCAGCAGGAACCAACTGCCCCGGCTAACCCAACCTATCTGGCAGGAATTGTGCTTGGAGATGGAGGGCTCTCTCAACCATGGGTTTCTCTCCCAGCCGCCGTGCTAACATCAGTACAGACTTCAGCAACAAATCAGCCTTCCCTTACATTACAATAAGGCTGAAGTTGGTCCATTTAGTGCATTATTTCACAGAGTAAAAGGAGACTGAGTCAAGAACTTAATTTGGTTTATGGCTCTTACTAGTCAGTGCTCAATTAAGCTGCAGCATTTTCACACATTATGACAGTTTGGCTCTCGGAAATAGCATAACACAAGTTTTTGCATGGGTGGGAGTGTACATGACTCACCTAAGCACGGTATGTTTTC
>JAVKLA010000042.1:12824350-12892866 GCA_034782735.1 Sagittarius serpentarius | reverse complement strand
CCCCTCCCACCTTTCCTGTGCCCCTCCAGCCTCCTTGCTGGCTGGGCAGGAGAAGCTGAAAAGTCCTTGACTGAGTCCAAACACTGCTTAGCAACAACTGAAAACATCAGGGCGTTATCAACATTCTTCTCATACTGAGCTGAAAACACAGCACTGTACCAGCTACTAGGAAGACAATTAACTCTATCCCAGCTGAAACCAGGACAAAATGGAATATGGGAACTCTGCTCCCATCCCATCTCTTCTCCTAAGAGACTGTTTGAAAGCTGTTCAGAAACCTGGTGTGAAATACATCTGGTTTTCTCAGTTTACCATTGTCTCCTCCAAAAAGGAAATGCTGTCATAGTTTCCTTTCACTGACAGTCTCAATAGCGGGTCCAAAATACCTGTTCATGTGTGAAATTAGGGCCTAATTAAGCTGTAGAGCAGTGGGATATGTCTATGGGAACCTGATCTTAGAAAGTGCACTGCTTTTTCTGTTTCCGAGCAAGCCCTGCCAACTATCCCACTTAAATTGCAGAGCACTGTGTATGTAGATGCTGTAACTGCTAGCATTATACTGACTTTAAAAAGAGCATATGCATGCTGTCCTTGTGCTCTTACTCTTAACGACCATCTTTACTTTGTGTTTACAGCCAATACCCACCTTAGCATCTGGTTTGAATCTTTGCTACATATTGTTCCCTCTTAACTGTCTATGCAGTTCCCAGATTGCCCTAAAAGAGATTTATTCTTCATGAAAGACACTATACAAAAAGGGTTCCCATACAGCAACAAATCTTTTTTGGTTTACTTTCATCTAGTCTGTGTCGGTCCTCCTACCTTGTTGCCTTTTTCCCCCATGTTATCATTTACATATGGTGGAGCAGGAACTCAGGGGCCTGGGGAGCATCCAGATCTGGTTCTCTGCTGCAGCAAGAGGATCATCCTACAGATCTGATGTCTCATGGCCAGCTTGCTTACCCCAAAGAGGACTTGCAGCAGTGGCTGCTGTTATCACCAGCTTTGGCCCTGGCTTGCCGAACATTTCTGTTTTGCCAGCTGTTTGAATGCCTTTTCTTTTTGGCATGACTCCCAGATAGCAAACAGATGCTTCCAACTGTGTCCATGTCTCTTTTGTTTTGTCTTTAATGGACTATTCCCCAGGTGAGGTTTTAGTCTGTGGCAGGCTGCCTCATGACTTGTTATTGGGATGACATTTCAGCTTCATTATTGCTTATCCCATTGGCAAGATAAGCCAACTTGTTCAGGTTTCCACAGCTCCAAATGCTAAAAGAGTAGAGGCAGGCAAACCAACATGCAATATGGTGTGAAGGGCAGAAGCTTCTGCAGTGAAATTAAGGTAGAATGTGCCAAAAAATAAATTCCTGAATACAGGATAAGGCTTTGCAAGATGGCTTCTTGTTTTAGTCCTTGGAAAGTGTAGGTTCATTTGTCTTGTTACGGCAAAACAAACAGAGGAAAAACCAAACAGCCTCTTTCTGTGACGACAGAACAAAACAGTTCATCCAGTTGACCTTGAAAGTATCCCTAGAGGAGCAGGGCATTTCTCACTGAGCGGGTTAACACATATTTTCAAGTCACCCCAACAAAGGTATGTGCAAAACCAAGACCAGCTTGAACTGTTCCTGGAGTTAAGGTCACTGCTGCTTGAGGAGAAATGGGCTCATCTTCTGTTCTCATTTCATCCCAGTCCTGCACAGCACAAAAGCAGCTTTATTAAGCAGCCCTTTAACAAATGAAATTTGCCTGCTTTCTCTTTGAAAGAAGCAGAGCCCTGAAGTTATTAAATAAATAAATAATAAACCCAAACAAACAAACAAATAAATAAATAAAAAGAAGAAGAGGGAAGACAAAAGGCACCAGAGTGTCTCCAGTGCAGTTTCCCACCAGTATTGGTGCTAGAAAGTTACAGGTTTTGCAGTTTCAAATCCTCTTTTAATTTATGTGAAGTTAATGTTGCTAACATCTGCCTGCACTGCAGGTTGGCCTGGGAAACTTCAATACCGCAACAGCCTTGATTCAACAGAATGAATTTCTGCAAGGACTAAATAACTTCCTTCTCAGTTGCAGCCTCTTCCACAGATTCATTTTCCAAAAGAAATAGTAAATAGGACTGAATGAACATGTTTTTGAAATTAAGAGGTTCCTAAGACTGTTATATTGTGACACCCTAGTCTTATTGTAAGAGGAATCCTGCCGTCGTCCATGGCAGTGACCCTCCTAGGCATCAAGATTTGACCCAAAGCACCCTGAGCATCAGCTATGCCTGGGTAGTCCCACTGAAGTCAGCGAGGTATGTCACTCCAAATCCTTAATCCAAGTGAGAGAGAAATGGACTCCAGATGTTTAATATATCTTCCAAAATAGAAAGGAATGTTCATAATTGTTCAGATCATACAGGTATACATATATTTATATATATTCTCTCTTGAACCAGCTCTCAGTGATAGCCGGTATTAAGCAGTAACTCCAGTAGTTGCTGTTGTAGTGGTCTCCTCTCCTGTAGACTGGTCATTGGGTGGACAAAAACATACATCCTCTAGCCAAGACAGCTGGTTGAAAAAGAGGTTTTTTTCTGGATCTATTTCTGGAATAATTTTCCTTCTTTGTAGAAGATACTTGGCATCTTTTCCCTATCAACCTAATTTTTTTTTTTTTTACTTCTTCTTGATGCTTCTGTACTGATGAAAATGCAGAGAAAATGACTGATAAACAGAAAAAAAGCATTTAACTGCCCGCTTTGCTCGTTTCCTGAGCCTCAAGACTCATTCTCAGCACTGAGCCAAGTCAAAGAGAAGGCAGCAGAAAGCCCTTCTTACCTTTCAGTAGCTCTGCATACAAGAAAGTTTTTGAAAATAAGACCAAACGGAGGCGAGTACCTCCAATTTCTTTTGAGGCTGAGGATATGGCAAGGAAAGAGCCTTCCTGTTTCTTCTGCTGAGACTGGCAAAAGACAAAAATTATTATGGAATTCCCTGGGCTACAGCAAAGTGCTGGCGAAGCTCCACTTGAGCAGCAGGCACCATGGAGGTTGTGTTACCTTACCTCAACGGGGCACAGACCACCTCTTGCCCCTCAGTGTATCTCACCGCTGACCAAACTTTTCCACTACTTTTCAGATCAGTTTAAGAACATCGTAGTTGCTATAGATGTTATACGTAATATTTCATTCTGGCAGAGGTTAGCCAATTAATATTTAGCCACCTGAGGCAGAATTTCCTGAAATGCCTAAGTGATTTAAAAGCACAACTCCCATTAGGAGCTCATGCCCCACGGAAAGCGGGAGAACTCACATTCCTGAGCCATCTCAGGCAATTTGGAAACTGCATTGCTGATGCCTAAATGCGCATGCAGAAATGTAGCGGATGTCAACCACGCTTGCAAGACCCAGTCTCCCAAGTTACTCTTCCTTGACTTCTACCTCTTTTACGATTCAGATTTTAGGTGGGTGAACTTACTGGGGAGTAAAAGGAGAGGAATCTCCAGCCATGCTTTCCCATACTCAGTTTAGAGCAGCAGACAGCCCTCAGAGTTTCAGAAAAATCTTTTCTTTATCATGTATATACACTCATTACTCTGCCAATATTTCAATCCCCTGTCTTAGGCTGTGTCAGCACTGTAGTATGGTGGAGAGACAGATGAAGAAGCAAAGCCAGCAGTACACATTTAAGAGTAGTAAAGAAATTAGTTAATTTGTGGGGACCGGGGAACTAAGCAAGCCCATACACAGAGGAAACCACATACATTTTTAAAAAGAAAAAAAAAAATTCTCAATCAGTATTAACTCAGAAAGTTAAGAAAACTTTTGAGTTCTGTATACAATCACATTTTCACAAAACAAGTGTCGCTGTTCTTAATTTTACAAAATTTTTGTTTTCTGAACAAGCACACAAAAAGCAGGTGAAGACTCACCTATAAAGGTCTGTATCATAATCCAGTGAAACAGCACAAAATGGGACATTTTAGCTGATGGAGACTCCAAGGCAGTGAGTGGAAGGAGAGAAAACTAGATCTTATACTTTCCAGAGATGCTGAGTGAGCCTCACTGAAGTCTCATTTCTCCATTTCCAGATTTTATGTACCACAACTGCTTCTTTCCTACACTTCCGGATAGAAGTTGCTCAAAAGAGGTGATCCTGCTGTATTTAGCATTGGTGCGGCCTCACTTAGAGTAGCGTGTGCAGTTCTGGGCCCCACAATTTAAGAAGGATGTTAAGGTCCTTGAATGTGTCCAGAGGTGGGCAACAAAGCTGGTGAAAGGGCTGGAAGGCATGTCTTACCAGGAGCAGCTGAGAACTCTGAGTTTGTTTACTTTGGAGAAAAGGAAGCTGAGGGGCAACCTCATTGCTCTCTACAGATTCCCGAGAAAAGGACATGGACAGGGAGGTGCTGAGCTCTTCTCACTGGTATCCAGTGATAGGACGCGTGGGAATGGTCCAAAGCTGAGCCAGGCGGGGCTTAGACTGGACGTTTGGAAGCATTTCTTTACCAAGAGGGTGGTCAAACCCTGGAACAGGCTTCCTAGGGAGGTGGTTGATGCCCCAAGCCTGTCAGTGTTTAAGAAGCATTTGGACAATGCCCTTAATAACATGCTTTAACTTTTGGTCAGCCCAGTGGTCAGGTAGTTGGACTAGATGATCGTTGTAGGTCCCTTCCAACTGAACTATTCTATCCTATCCCATTCTCCTTCCTCTTCCAAGATACTCAGCATGTACTACCACCAGTCATTTCAATATACTATTTGTTTTGCCTTTCCATGGAACTCTTAAGGCCCATTACTGTTTTGTGGTGCTGAGCAGCAAGAACAAGCTCTGGGCTCTTACACCCCTAAATATTTGGCTTAGCCTCCACCTCTGATTTTGTCTTCACTTACATTTTCTTAATCTCTTCATTACCCCTGATTCTGTCTTCTGCTTGAAGACACTCCTCTTTCTTTCACCAGATTCATATTTTCTATTTGCAAAGACAGCCTTAGAGAGACACAAATGTTTTCTTGGGGGATTAAAAAAAAAAAAATCCTTCCTAAAGATCTGCAACACCAACTCCAAGAAATACTTTTTAATCTTTCTGACTTTTTTTTTACTCCTCCTGACCAACTAATAAAGAAGTTCTCTGAAAGTTCTTCTCTGGAAAAGATAAGTAATAAAGCAAAAGTAATTCAGGGCATTAAGGTCAGGAATGAAGAATTGCAGGCAAAACTGTGTGCAAACAGCAGAAGAAATTCCAAGTTCAAATGATAAAATGATGGGCTTTAACCAGACATTACCCCCTCAGAGTGAAGATTTTGGGCTTATCCCGAGTAGTCAAGCCCATGAAAATTTCACCCCTCTACTTGGTAGCATTAAAAAAGGCAAATCAAATTTTAGCAGTTATTAGTAAAGCAATAGAAAACAAAGCAGAAGACAGCATTACACCACTGTACAAATCTAGCTTGGATCCTATGTATAGTTCTAGTCCCCTCAAAGCATATGTTAGATCCAGAAATGATTCCAGGAAGGGCAAAAAGAATGGTGGAAAGTATGGAAGAGCTTCCACAGAAGGATTAGATAGGTAGTCCATGATGAGTCAGCCTGGAAAAGAGATAACCTTAAGGGGCACTATGAACAGGTCTACAAAATCTTGAGTAGCACAGGAAGGTTGGAAAGGGATTAGTTGTTCAATATCGCCCCAACACAGCATCAGAGAAGGGCTCTTGTGTTTGCAGACCTGCTGGACTCAGTAGTATGTTGGAGTAGGAGGCTACGTCTCATGACCGTCCTCATGCATCGCACCACCACTGTGCTACAGTGGCAAGAAGTAGATCCCCAACAGACTAGGCTCCAGCAAAGCCAGGATGCCTGGTTCTTTCACCAGCCGGTAGCCAACTGATACTCCTGTAGCCAGCTTAGTGGCAGATTCAAGCAGCGTGAAGCTCAGAGAACTATTCGGAATCGAAGTGATGCCGCAGTGCTGCTCTGTACCTTCACATGCTTCAGTGCAGCATAAACAGCAACCAGTGGGGATAGACACAACAATACAGCAGTGTCTTATTGTCAGCGTTATAAGGCAGGTTAACTAGCAATCAGTAAAATATCTAATTTGCTACATTCTACCATGTACAGTTCATACAATGCCAAGTACGCACAGCCCCAGCTGTTCTGTGATCAGAACTAATGAAACATGATGTGTCCAATATCCTGGAGACTTTTTCCCTGCAATGATCCCAGTTTCTCCTTTGTCTCCCAGCCTCACCATTAAGCAGTGGCTTTGAGCCCATGCCCAGCTGATGCCAGTGCAGGGAGCAGCTGAATCCCACCTGGGGCACAAGTTTGCGTCTTTATCCAGCTACCAATTTCCATGAAGCCTGTCAAAACAGAATTGGTCAGTATGTTGCAGGTGACTAGGAAAGGAAGAGGATGAACACAGCTTTGTTTCAGCTTTGTTTCTTTAGCAAGACTGGGCTAAATGCAGCAGCAGAGTGAATTGAGAAACACTACCCAAAATCCAAGCGTGCTGAGAAGAACCAGAAAAACGCGGCTTGCTTTCTGCTTCTGTACTGCTATCTAGTGGCTTCTTGCAGGCACAAAAGGAAAGGCAGAGAGCTGTCTCAAAAAAATCAGTTTGCAGCTCGTTAGTTAACCACACCACTCTCAATGTGCTGCCAGTTTGTGTGCAGCTGGATAATCTCTTAATGGGTGAATGGGCTCCAAGTGCCACCTGCATATCTCTGGGGCTCATTTTGAAATGCCTCTTCCAAGATCCACTGACACGAGTGGAAGTAATGAAAAAGTACAGGGACCTTCTGCCTGCATGTATTTGCATGTATTATACTGCATAACCAAGGCGAAGTTCTTGCTCCACATAACCATTGCAGAGTCTGTTTACCAAGTTACTGCACAGCAGAAAGGAAACTTTAATCGAGATTTTGGTTATCAGATATTCTAGAACCTTATTTTGCATGAAAACTCTCTGATATGAGAAATAGTCTGTAATAGAAAAAAAATCCTTACGGGCAGTTTTCATGATTGGCAGTCTTCAAGGATGGTCCTCAAACACCTTAAGAGCACGAGCAGTTGGAATCAGATAATTTTGGAAAACCCACACTTGTCTAACTCTGATCCCAGTAGAGACTGATTTGGTAAAAGTTGCAGAAAGCAGAAATTGCTGAAGATGTTTTCTGAGATCTAGTTCAGAGACCAGATCAGACTTCCTCCAGCGCCCGTCACGGACTAGAGCCCACAGCGGCGACACACTCAGCCAGGCAGAAAGAAAGCAGCCTCTGCAGTGGGGTCAGTCATTTCAGTTCAGTAATTGTTGCTAATAGTCAAATACAAAAATACAGTGTAACACTAGCAGGTTCTTCCTAGTTTAGGTACCTTCTTACACAAAGCAACAAGTGACGCTAAGACAGAAAATGGCAGAGCTGGTTTCCTCTACCGCCTTTCCTGGCCTAGGGATCAGCAATCACCTAATATCCGTGCTCCCACACTGACCTCTTCAGTCAACCATAAATTCACCTCCACATTTTCAACCTTTTAGGCCTGCTACAACAGACAGCCCCAAGACAACACACAGCATACGTGAAAATACAAAGCACACCAGGGTCACCTATCCCAACTTGCTTTCCATTTCTTCCTTCCTCAAGATGGTGAGGAGTCTTTCCCTCCTTCGTGAGCCTTTGCAAGCGCACTCACCTGCCGTATCCCACCTTAGCCAGGCTCTCCAGGACTCCTGGGGGAAAACACTCCCTTCCCCAACCTGCTCAAGCCCTCCCATCTCTACCAGCTGGGGGAAGGATGGGTAACTGCTCCACTGACCCCAGCTCCCCTTAAAGCAGAACCAGACTGTGGCCCCAAGTGTCTCAGCTGTTAACATAAATATTATTGCTCCTTTACACCTCATTGGATAATACAGCTTTGCTCTTCGCCCGACTCCCTTGAAAATTATGAACTTAATGGTAGAAAGTTTGCAGTAAATCTGCAAGTCTTCCCTGTGGCAGCAATGCCTGCTTTAGGTATTCCACATTGCTGCTTGGGATGAGCTTCAGGGCAAAATTTGTACTGACCAGTATTTAGTAAGAGTTGGTCTCTCTCCTGCTTGTACTACTTTTCTGCTCTATCAGGAAGTCGCCAGCCTCTGTTTAAAAATGTGTTCTTAAAAATGACTGGGGAAAATTATTCTTCCACTTAAAGCTGATTTGGGTATGTTGTGGCTATTGCTCAACAATGCATGAAGTGTTGATTCATCCTCATGGGGCTGCCTCCATTTATTTAAGTACACCGAAGTTTAGTGTTGCAGAGAATAAAAGGAGAGACCCCGGTCTAACTGAGGAGCAATGGGGGAAAGGCACTAGGCCACAGATACTCCCCATTTATGAGCTAAAAGCCATCAAATTCAGCGTGAGACATTAGAGGCGTTTGGTATCTAGAGGGATATAAAGGCAGGGCAAACTTTCAGCCGATATTGTGTGCAATGTCCACACTTTTCTTAGCTTGCAGAAAAGTCAATAAATTAATTAACTTTGCAAAGTAGTTTTTGTTCAGTTGTTTTAGAGGCCTGGAAGTGAGACTTTTCACCCCAAGGACTTCTCAGGGCATAGGCACGCTCAAGGAGAAAGCCACAGAGAAAAAAAGATGATGTATTTTGCAAAGGAAAAAAAGTCATGGTTCTCTGAAAATAAGCTGTGAATATTCTGCACATTGAAGTGCTGATCCTGTAGGCTCTGGGGACATCCCATGACAAGTTGAGCATCAACAGCTCCTCCAGATCTAACTGTGTGTGGACAGGAATTAGTACATTGCATTACTTAGCTGTTACCAGGACCGGGGGTACCCAACTGTAATGAAAATTCAACTAGGTGTATATTGAAATACTAATACTACAAAGTTTTTTCCATGTGTCATCTTTGCCATGGCAGCTATGAGATCTCTTCTGCCCTCTGCTGGCATGGGCTCTTTTGTAGCTGTCAGATACAATACACAGCAAAGAAACTTTTAAAACACATGTGGTTTTCCTGTAGCGGTAGAGTAGCCATTCTGGCACTTCCTCTTGTTTTCCAAAAAGGAAGAGAGAATTTGAAGCAGATAAATATAATGGTAACTTTCTTTAGGGTTTGATAAGTGGATTCTGGAAACCCCAGTAGGGTTTCTTTTTCTGGAATAGGCTGACAAAGTTTTTCATTAGAAGTGTAGATTTTGTTTTATTAGAATAATGTGAATAATGCTTAAGTAGTCCAGTCACATTTAGCTGCTGAGCAGAGGGAGCAGCTAACATTTTGCAAACTATTTAATGTCCCAGCAATGACAAAAGCAAGCATGCATACAGTCCTTAGTGTATTATATAAATGTTTTCCTCTGCATGGATCTCATCTTCCAGGGCACCATGCCTCCCTGCAGCTTCTGGCCTCCAAAATGCAACAAAGCTGCACAAGAGAGTAAAAACCATGCCGTTAAACAAAAAACAGACTAATAGAAATACAGAAGAGCAGACAGCTAAATCAACCAGCTCACTGGAAAAATTTAAAATATGCAAAAAACACTTAAACGTGACTGAATGAATCATTTTTCCACTTATGAGACAACCCACACTTGAAGTTTGCATGCTCCCTAATGCAACAACCTGACAGTTATACTCATTTTTGCTTACCAACTAATGATAAGTAGCAGGATTTATTAATTTCTTTTTGCAATGTTTCCTATTAACTTGAGATTAAAACAGTCAAAGTATGTCATGGAGTGGTCAGCATACTGACAGCATTTTCTTTCTGCAATCTGGTTTGTCCTATTAGATAAAGCAGAAACAGAATACTTACTTTGTGAAGTCACCCGTCTTCTTCGTATTGTATAAATATTCTAAGGACCATCAAGAATGAAAATAAAGAAAAAAAGGAAGAAAACATTTTTCTTTAAACCATTAGAAGCAAGTAAAGTAGCAGGTTCAAAAAGAAAATTCAAGTGTAAGAAACTAAATAAGGGAACTTTAAGCAAGTACTTTCAGTATATAGGAAATCCCCATTATTTCCATGAGATCTAGTTCATATGGCTTGGTCTAGCCAAGAGTCTCTATGAACACAGAAAAAATACTGGATATAGCTATATGAAACCAGTGCCCTTGCCATTATCATTGGTAAGAACTGGGACAACATGGCAACTGAGGAATGCATAGAAGCAAGTGAGTGGGGCAGGAAAGGTGGGCTTGTATCACGCATCTCCTCACCAGACCCTGGGTCGACTTGTTGCTAAGGAGTCTGAGACGTAAAATGACGAGACCACATTCCCACCTTGCCGTTCTGTGCCCCAGAGGCTAAGGGGGAGAGCTGAGCAAGCAACCACAGCGCAGGGCACAGAGTGAGGCCATCCAGAGACCTTAGCTCACTTCCCTGGAGTAGAAGATATGAGGCGTCTGCCACAGCTGTGATTAGAAGCACATGACCAATCCTTGAATAACCACCCATGAAAAGTACTTACGTCTGGTGAGGAACAGAGCCAAAATAAGGATGGCTAGAAGTACCGCACATAAACCAATCCCAATGTATAGCCCATTTTCTGAATACTGATGACTGGGAAGTGACACAGACACATTCTGTCAAACACAAAACAGATGAGCATTAGTGGCACTGAGAGCAAGAAGCCCATACAGTACCGAAAGGCCATTTGTGTGTTTCGCACCCCTGCAGTAAAAGTACGCTTGAGAGTAAAAGCCTAATTTGAGACACAGGACTAGTTTCAAGAAGAATCACTGCAACAGTTGTGTGAACCACGCTGTTAAACACATTATCTTTTGAGATTGTCAAAGGACCTGAACTTACGGCAAATCCTATTTGTTGAGGTTTAAAAAATAAAATATTCACCAAATAGTATTATGATTAAAGTATCTCCTGATGTCATACCCTCCCACCTCTTTGTCAGCTTATTCAGTAGTTAGTCAAGGCTTTATACCAATAAGTAAACATGTCTTCTCTTCGCATTAGTCTTTATTTAGCCAAAACTTCTTTCTGAAGCCAGCCATTAGACATCTAACCTGACATTAGGAACTCAGGCCCGCAGAGATGCTGACTTGGTCCCTGACTTGCATTCTGCACATGCAGCAGTATGAAAGCCCACAGCACACACCACCTTGCAGTACATCACAGCAGGCCTTCCCAAAGGCTAGCTTGGCTGTCTTGTCTTCCTGATAAAATCTGGGTGCCATTACTGCCTGTCACCCTGCAATATGTACTGGAGGACTCAGGAGAACAGACAGAGAGCTGCCTGTTTGAACCCCATTGCACGGGGAGTGCCGGGCATCCCTGTGCTGTCAGGTGGCCCAGTTTCAACTCTTTCCCCATATCCTGCCATACCTGCATGTTTGCAGTTACATCCCAGCAGTCTGAGGTGCTTGAGCAGGGACCAGAGGCCTGAAAGGCAATATAGATGTTGCTAACGCTCTTCCTGCGTTAGTAGGAAGTATTTTATGCATGCAAAGCAGGTTTTTTTTTCCTCTTTAATAATGAACACATCAGCATTCTTTCACAAGCACTAAACATGCAGACTACATAAGAAATATTCTTTTGCAATCAAACTAAAGCAGTACAAGTGAACTGCAGGCATGACCCAATAACCTCTCATGTCTATCCACTTTGTCTAGGTATGCTACAGCACAACAGAGATGCTTACAGTCTGAGGAGCTCCCGAAGCAGAAACTGATGGCCACGTTCTTGTGATAGTAAAGGATGATTCACTGGTGCTCCCGTGAGCTGAGCAAAGGCAAGACAAACACATCACTTGCACAGAGAACCATTCTGCCTTGACACAGAGGCATTTGTACTGCTGACTTGGGACCACCGAACATAAGTGTCTCTCTATCAGGAGTCTCAGCTCTGCATGTTGTAAACAGGTTGGTACCTTCAGAGGGCAGCACAAAACTCTGAATATTGGAGCCTCTGCTGCCCTTTTCAGAGCTTTGAATTCCTTCCAGGAAACACTTAGCTCTTGCTATTATCTCAACACAAGGCCTAGAAGGAAGGAGTTACCAAGGTAGGCATCTGGTTTTGGAGCCAAGAAGCAGCAGTGGATGCCTAAAGCAAACTTAGGTTATCTGATGAAAACTGATTAAGTTTAGCTCAGGGCCTTTAAAAAAGCAAGTGGTGCAGAGTTAGAGAAAGCAAGTGACACTTTTAAAGTCCCAAACAGCTATACAATAAACAGACTGACCAAAATGTGTTATATTTGCATAAGGACCTGCAGCATATTTTGAGGTAATTTCCCAGAGCAAAGCTGTTTGCAATATTTAAACTTTAGAGCGACGAACTACAAACTTATGTCACACATCAATCTCAGTTTCTCCATATGTTGTCAGATGGTATACAACCCTCCTGAAAACAAAGTCTCCTGTTCACATTATGACAACCCCAGCTGGTTACTTTGATGATTTAAATTGTTACCCTTATCCCAGAAGCTTTATTTTGAAGAGGACAGGATCATTTGCTTCACTGTTCTCTTCCATTGGAGATGCTGGAGTGCTCCTACATCAAGAAGCACATGGCCACCTGCCTTTTGCAGTCTCCCTTGTGACCATATACATATTAACTTGTGTTCTGAAAGCATAAAAAGTTATTCCACCAGCAGCTAAGGAAGAGGTCACAGGGTTAAGAAAACCCGTGAGTTCTAAGATTGGAAGCAGTGTTATATGCAACTAGAACAGAAACAGTCTGAGAAAGTTTTCACTTCTTCTTCCAGAAATAAAGTGTTACCACATTTGCATTTCTGAGTTGCTTAGCTGGAAATATCCGAGATGGAGGGAGGAATACAAATGACATCCCTGATTTTTCTTTCAAAAGCCAGAGAATAAGCTATTGTTACACTATGAGCTCTTTCTTATGCACTGGAAATTAAAGTTATCTTTTTCAGACTGGAAAAGATGCAGCTGAGTGAGTGTATGATAGAAGTCTATAAAATTGTGAGTGGAATGGAGAAACTGAGTGAAGAATAGTTGTTCACTGTCTCTTCCGCTACAATGAGGGGCCTCACATTACTGCACATGCATAGGCTACAGAGGATGTGGGCAGCCTCCAAGACACAAATTATACCAGGGTAGAAGAATACTTTGGCACTGTATCACAAAATTACTGCCCCATTTCTACCATCATCCTTAATCATCTGCTGTTGACTGCTACTGAGATAGGATCCTCAATGAGATGCATTTTTGAGCTAGCCCAATAAAACAGTTCTGTTATAGAGCAACAAATAAATTTATTAAGTGGCGGGCACACGCAGCTCCTAAGAATTTGTGTTTTACTATTCAAGGGATGCATTTCCAGAAGACGAGGTGAGATTTTATACCACAAACGAAACAACATACCGAAACAAGAGCGACAAGAAAAACAATGCTTGCAGCACCAGTAAAACATCTACTTAAGCATAACTTCTGCAAGCAAACTTCCTCCCATGTATACACATTCGTTCCGATGGGCTCTCGATATACTGTCAGGCAGAATCTAAATCCAAGTTCGATCTCTGGTTCTATGGTAATGTTTAGTAAATTTTAGCCAAGACATTTCTATCATCTATCATTTTGTTTCCTTCCTAAGATCCCCATTTGCAATATAGCCTATATATGCTATTGAGATTAATACTTGGATAAAAATTACCTGAGGTCTGTTGAGAGGTGTAAGTGTGAGGACTTGCAGTAGAGATCCTAGCTGATGTTAAAAAAATAAAACAAAACCAACATACGTTATA
Source organism: Sagittarius serpentarius (assembly GCA_034782735.1). Taxonomy (NCBI): domain Eukaryota; kingdom Metazoa; phylum Chordata; class Aves; order Accipitriformes; family Sagittariidae; genus Sagittarius; species Sagittarius serpentarius. The sequence goes on along the minus strand of JAVKLA010000042.1, from coordinate 12,879,166 downwards.
ATTAACTGTAGTGTGCATTTATGTAGTGAAAAAGTGTTTCTATAATAAAAATTTGCTAGCATCAGCTACACAAGTACATCTGTCAGCCACCTGTTCCATATATTATCATGCTTTTTACAAACAAGCGAAAAACTAAAAATCAAAGGAAGAGGTGATAAAAAATGGTCTATACTAATTTTGCATCCCTGGGCTTTACTCTGGAATCAAGCAGGGAAAACGAAGCACCGTTTTCTATGAAAAGGGTGCAAGTATAATGCTTTGGATTAAGTACCCTATGCTGCCCTTTCTCTCAAATTCTTCAAATAGTGCTTCTAAGAAAGCCCCGTAGTGCTGTGCACCTTGAAACAAAGCACCATGTCCTTTTTTTAATTGCAGTGACTGCACCAGGATTACAACAATACCAAAGACAGCTTAATTTGAACAGCACTAACAGCAGATCTGCAAAGTCCTAAAGATCAGTCCTATGGCTGACTGTAGAAATCATTTCCGCCACAAGCTTTGAAATCCAGACTCAACAGCGGATTTACCACAATAATATTGACCAAAGAGAGCGCCTCTGCACTCACCTTTCTCTATCACAACCCTGTGATTACTCGTCTGATCGTTGAACCACCCCGAGATCTCCACGCGGCAGCAGTATATCCCACTGTCTGCTTCCTCGGCGTTCACGATGGTGAGGGACACGTCGCCCATTGGCAGGTTCCCTTTCAACATATACCTGCTGTTGTACTGCTCTGTCACCTTCCATCCATCTGTCCAGATAATGGTCCGATAACATTTTGAAACAGGGCAGCTGTCACGACCCCAGCACATCGATGTGATGTCTTGTGTCCTCTCAACACTGTAAAAGCAGGGCACAGTGATATTCTGACCAACCTTTCCTTTCACAAGTGATCCCGATACCGTGGGGCCTACGGACAAAAAGACAAACGTAGTTGTTGAGCACAGTACATGCAAGCGCATCTTGCATGACCCGATACCTCCCATCTTGCAAACGCCATCAGGTGTTGCTGGATCAGGTTTTCCACAAATAGGTGTGAATCCCAGCAGGACTGATGCAGTCAGGGATAATGATCGGGCCAGCAATTTGTTCAGAATGTGTCTTTAGCCAGAGAAAGAAGAAACACACTTTCTGCAGCCTCTCCAGGTAGGCAGAGAGGTGAAGAGAGACCAGAGTTTGGATCTGCACAACTCAGTGGCTTCTCTTTAGCCGTGCCTGGTCTGTTAGCTCTTTATTTTTTTCCTTAGTTCAGATTTAATCCAAGCCACACATGGAGGAAACAGTAAGACATTGACTTCCATTACAACCATTGTGAGAAACTTTCTCCCTTTCAAATAAAAGCCACGAAACAGCACGTTTCATCAGATTGAGCACTACTGAACACGTTTCCTTTTTTCTTGCCTAATGACCGATTTTGCCTATTCTTATCAAAGACATTTTTCAGAGCTTTTCTGAGAAATTTCATACCCCCTTTTTTCACTACCTTATTTTCTTTCATCATTCTTACGCAGTTTCTAGCTTGTTAGGTTCCCATTAAGAGTCATTTTTCATGTTTCCAGAAGGCTGTGTCAATGCTGTTCAAGTCAGAACAGTGAGACCCAGTAGCCCATTCATCACAGTGAGATAGTTTCTTTTGCTGTATTTAGACCCCTCCAGTCAACATTGCCTTTAGGAGGGTTATAATAAAAGCTGTATTAAGTGCCAGCCAAAATAATTTGTGCTCTGGTGATCCAGTCATAGCCATCCTGTAACCACCTTCTTCTAACAGGTTACGCAGCAGGGCTCCTGAGCTGCACATTCTGTCTGCTTGTACTTCAAAAAAACCTGTTTGCCATATACTTACCACTACACATTTCCTATCATATTCAGTAACATGGGATCACATGTGTAAATATTTCGATCTATCCGTATTAACATTTCAGGGACAGAATTCTCTGCAGCAAGTACAGGCAACAAGTTATCTCTATTAAAAGTCTAGCCCAGTCTATGATTAGAAAGGGAGCTCCCCCAGGCAGGTCCGCCAACAGGTGCCAGTGGATCCCAAGCACTGTATCGCTTAATTGCAACTGTCCCTTGTGAAAAAGCTGTTTTTCCCAGTTCACCTCAGTCATTTTCCAAACCTAAGCTATTATAGTTAAAAATACGTCTGCATTCAGAGACTTTGCCACAATAGCATACTAGAAACTAATCTCTGAAAAGAAAGTATTTTATTTAATATAAAAAAGCAAGCTCTAAATCAATCTCATCATAAAAAGCTTTATAAAGAATGAGAGGAAATAATATCTGTAATATCCCTTTCTTTCTATTGAACATATTCTACCACCAAATTTTTAATGTCCATCTGCCTATACTAGTACCACTCTGCAACCTGTTTTCAGTGCTGTTGCCTTTAACAATACCATCCTAGGAGGACTGCTTTCTCAGAATAAGAAAGGAGAAATTATCAATTTGTCCCAATAAAATTTCATATTGGCTAAAGGACACCAGGAGCCACAGGTGACCTTTTCCATGTCTTCCTGAGCCTTCACCTTGACAAAGGCCGAAGTGAAATATCCTTGGTTTACATCTTTTCTAAAATGATTTAAAGTTCTCTCCTCATCTCAGATCTTCATTATCTAAAATACCCAAAAGATCATTCACTAAGACTAGCAGACAGCCTGAGAATCAGCATCTTTAAAACCACGATACTTCCTTTTTAAAACAAAATCATGTTGAGGGTCAGGCCATCAGAAGACTATTGAGCCACCGTGATAAAAGTTTTGTTCATAACACAAAACTGCTGTTTCTGTGCCACGTGGCCACTCTTCCTGTTGTAATATAAAATGTCTCTCTTTGCAGCCCTCAAACACTGATGCATGTTACTTCCACCCACCTCCACCTGTTCATTTAGGCCTACTTACTTACCTGTAAACAAGATCAGAAGAATCCAGTTCAAGCAGAAATAAGACGACATTGCGGCTGAAGAGGAGGAACAATGCTCCCGTTCACCTTTCGGGCACCCACATTCAAGAAAACTTATCTTCTTCATAAACTTCTGGTCTTACTTCTTAGTACACCATCTTCAGACACAGCTGAGAATGCCCTCTGGTCTAATCCGGATTGCCTTGCCTGTGGTTAGTCTGCTAATCTCTAGCAGCACAGCCGAGCGCTGCTGCTGGCAGTGCACACAGCTGAACTCTTGCTGCCTGTGGTTTGACTTAAAGGCTAAAATATTTAGCAGTGCTTCAGAAATCTACTTCTCATTTTTTCCAGATCTGCCTGATTACAGTAGATGAAACTGTTGTCAGCACCACCGAGCTAACACAACTATCTGTAATCCATTGCCTCGTACTGCTCCCCACACCTGGTTTTGCCACAGTAGACAGAATTTGGGTAAGAGATTATACAGGATGTGTAACAGACTGTTGGTAAACAGAAAGGACTTGGCAAAGTAACAGATTCCTAGGAAGAACTACTCAAGCATTTAATCGTTAAGTTTCTGGTTCTAATACTTAGAAGCAACTCAAAGCATCTTTAGACAAATGCAATTTTCTTTGTAGGCTGTAATTTGGTAGTATTGGAAAGCTGGGAAGTTGGGAAGTCCTACTGTTACACAGTCATAGCCTAGTAAGAGTTAGTGTTTTTTTATCTGACTTAAAAATTCTATATGCATCTGGGCTTTTACAATATAAAGTAAAACATACAGAATACAGAGGTCACTTTAAAAGTACTGTGAAAACAATGTCATCCCAGGCTCAAGGCTCACTTTGACAAAATGTTGCTGAAATACGGCTTTTGAGAAACGGTGTTCCCTGGCCACCCTCCCTCTCCCTGGATTACCCAACACTTCTTGAGGACATCTTGTCTTTTTATATTGTCTGGACTAGAAATGCAACGGTGATCAAGTGTATTTGATCTAGGACCAACAAATGCTCTTTGCTGAAGCAAGTGATTTACCTCACACTGTTTCATACAGGCAAAATTAAGTTCTAAGGAGTTACTTTTTATCATTAATTGAAACAGCAGAAATGCTTCCAAAAACATGTCCGAAAACATACATCAGGCTAGAATTAGAACCAACAGAGCTGTCTTGCACTACCTTACATGACAGCAGAGTCACCAAAGTGACAGTTTCTTTAAGTGAAAAGGAGGAAAGACAACGGATTAAAGTAGCCGAAAGACAGACTAACACTAGCAACATACTTGTAGGAAGGAACTGAGAGAAAGACGGATAAAGGGGGGATTTTTACATGCTGTGGCTAGAACCAGGACTCTTAAGAAAATGCTTCCTCTTTGCTTCTTGTTTCTGGGGGAACAAGAAACTGCAGGTAACTGCTAAGGAACAATTTTGGTCATTAACACCAGGATCCTGAAACTGCTCTGCACAAACTGAAAAGGCAGAGCTACCCGGCTCTGGCCGAAGGCGGGTGACCACATTCACCACAGCCGTGCCATGACAGCGCACGGCACCAGCTCATGAACATCTCTAGGCGGTTCAGCGTGCGACAAACACCCACCAGCAGACCAGGACACGTCCCTTCCACCATTTACCTGCAATGACGTGTAATGTGCATGGGTCCACATGGATTCCTCCTCTGCATGGGCCACATCTGAGCTCTGAAATAAATACACAGGATAAGAAAATAAGGAAACTGTTATCCCAGAGCTCTGCCAGAACCCATTCTACTCACTTCACCCAGGTTGTTTCATTCATACGATAGCCTACAGTACTTCAGGTGCTGTCTGCATCCCCAGGAAAGCCGTTCTGGTCACATAGCAAGAGAATGTGAGAGCTACAGGGCAACAGTTAACCCACTTCCTTTAGATTTCATCTCACAGTCCACATGGAATGCCTTGATACAATTTCTGAGTTTCTACATGCCTGTTTTCCAAGTTCCCGTTTTTTTGTTTGTGCAAGTGAGCACCATTTCTGCAGAAAAGGTGCCAACATTATCTTTTTCATGCAGCCCTTTATGAAAATAAAACCAAATCAAAACATTAAATATTGAAACAAGATTAAAGCATTGTTGGAAACCTCTCTTCAATGCACTATTTTAAAGTCATATCATTAAATGTCTTTTCTTCTTTTCCCCCCTAGATGATCAGAACTACAAACTTTCGCGTTTTGTCCACTTGGCTTCTCTCTATCAAGAAACTTGTGGAACTTTTCAAGTAATTGTAATTGTTATCTCTGTGCTTGTTCAGATAGTGTAATAGAAGGGCTAGGCTTTTTTTTTTTTTTAAAGAAAACATCCAATAAATTCTGCTTAACACTTGATGTTAACTTTATCTCATTGAGTTTCATAAGGCATATATAATCCAACACATTGTATACATTAACATTCCAGGGGTAGAATACTTCAAGTGTTATTACATCCAAAAATAAAATCAAGACTTGCTGAGGTAAGGAAAGATCTCATCATCAGGAACAGGTTAATTAACACACTAAAGAAGAGAACGTTTATGATAAAATTTGCCGCTCAGTGAGTCATATCATCCTATGAAATGCGATGCCCATTTCCCTACACTAACAGCCATATGCCACCCACTGCCTTCACTGCAGCTACAGTTCGTTGTTTTCCCAAAAGCAAAGCTGTAACAGAAAAAGGGAAAGCTATCACTGCTTTGACCTGACAATGGAGGAAAAAGTCAATGTTTTGGCTGAAAAAAGCCCAGGAAGTCTCCCACAGCATTCTAAGGTTTTGCCTTAAACATAGAAAAAAAATAATCTAGAATAAACAAATTATTTGTGAAACTTTCTGGAAAGTGAAAGGAGCCTTAAGTATTTCTTAAATGACATCCCCATTTACCTCAATGGTTTCACAAAAAAGTTCACTGCAATTGTTAGATGCTGCTAGGACCCAGTGTATTAACTACACAGTATTTTGCAACTACGATACCCAGGCCTATGACTTTATTAAAAGTATAAAAATCAGACAAAAGTCAACAGGAAACCATCAAGCATCTATGACAGTTCTTTTTGAATGGCAAAGTTAAAACATCCGTGACATACCGTAGTTCCACAGTGCACAACCTCTCTTATCCAAGAGGCACTAAAAGTTTCTTCATACTATCCACATGAAACAACATTTGCAAAGTAGATACCAAATTAATTCTGCTCACTTGCAACTATTTTAGTTACCTACAAGCAATATGATTTAGACCTAGTCCAGGGAGAAGGAAGGAAACAGTGGTGGCTGAATAAAGCACAAAAGTGTTAACTTTGCAAAACTATTTACACATTTCTAAACAAAAAAAAAAAGTGTTTCTACTTCTTTATTTTTACTTATGATGTCATGTGCACTTACAATAGCAGATGATGTCCTCCAATGAGTCATAAACTCACTTCAGTTCATCTTTATCTGCACTGAGCTCCAACCCTACCACCCAACAGCCAAGTACTTTGCCTGCCCCTTTAAGCAACATTTCTGAAAACAACAGAAGTATCAAATGAAACAGAGACATAGCTTGTTAAATCACAGTTAAAAACAGAGTTTGTGCAAGTTCCTCACCCATAAAGTTTACCTGGTTTTTAGCTACTGCACATGCTTTAGAAAACGTACACACTACGGTGTTACACAGCAAAAAGAAGTGGGATTTCCCTGACAGGAGGGGCAGGGTAAAGAAGCCACTTCTTCACTATCAAATCACCCTTTCCCTCTTGCTATGGGGGCGCTGATCCAACTCAAATGTTCTTTAAACATGGTCAATATGGCTTCCACTTGATAGAATACTTGCAGGTTCTTTCCAACTTAGAAGTTCTCAAAAGTATAAAGGCTAATTATCCAACCAGACTCTCCTTCCCGAGAAAAATGCTCAGGTAGGCACAGGGCCCACCTGAAAGGCAAACACAAAGCGTCTGCACTGCAAAATGATTCACTTCATGCATGTATATTAAGTATGCAGGAAATGTAAGTTAGTCTAAGCATCTACGCATAAAAAAAAAAGAGCATTTTTGTCAGGTCAAGACTGGTTAGGATTTACATCTAATAAAATTAAAATCCAATTAATTTTAATTCATTTAGTTGTTGAGACTCCTGACAGCATGTCTCTATAAGGCAAATTACACCACATTACATCTGTAATAAAGGACTACTTAGGATTTTAGTATAGTTATATTATTAAAAAAATAGAAAGGAATGGATTTTGCAGACTTCACACTGATTTTATTTTTAATATTGAATTATACATTCCTGAAAGGACCCACCAAAATTGTAAACAACTAGCACTTATTTGAAATGGAGGAACTGTCAATTGCAATTCCTCTCAGTCAGATCCCTTACTTGCTTCCACACTATAAAGCAATTAAAAAAAAATTAAACATACCCAAAAAAGCATAAAGTGACAAATGAAAGTTCAACATTAAAAAATAACTTTAATCTGTGGCTACCACCTCACAGGATACAGTTAAAAACTATACTTTTTTGTTTCTACCAGTAAACACACAGCTCACAAAATATTAAACATTTTCACCTGCCTAGTCACTCACAACCTCCAACAGGGGTATAATAAATGCTTTTTCTACTTGTACAACAGCAAAACAAAATACAACGTGTACACTCAGAATCCATTCCGCCTCTCACTATGGTGAGCTAGCAGAAAAAACCAAGTGTTTTCTTCATGTCATTTCATCAATAATGCTACACATAGCTGCATCTTTGTCCAAAACCTGGTCTCTCTTGCTACCAGAACGCTCTCTCTGCTTTTCGCTCTGTCCAATACAGTTGCTGCCATCATCAGTATCCATTGCTTCTGTTTTCACTCCCAGTCCTCCCTCTGAATGAGGCAGATCATCAGGCAAGGAAGCCAGGCAGTTCTGAATCATCTCGACAACTCGCTCTAAGTGCTTCTGAAATCGCTCTGCTGTTTCCAAACGCTGACGTTTCTGCACCTCCATCATGACTCTCAGCGTCTCCCTAGCTTGGTGAGGGCGATACTCATTTATAAGATGATGGACATGAACAAAAAGCAGTTTCAAGTCTTCCAGTTTCTCCTCTCGCTTTATACTCCCTGGACTCCTTATCAAGATATCCAAGAGATCTAAAAAGTTGACCAGGATAGACATATTAAGTTTTCTTAATTCCTTCTTGTGATCAAACTGCATAGGATGTAACCGTTCAATACCCTGGCTCTCCAAGGGTCGAATAATGAGATCATCACATTGAAATTGATTACCAAACATCATATAACTGTCTTTCACAGGTGGAGGTGGCTTTGGAGCCAGGCCTTTTCGGATGTTTTCATCAGTATATTCTTTTATATATTGCATTGGAGGCGGAGGAAGGGCACTCACTTGCTGAGGTTCACCCATTTTTGCCAGATGAAAATACCTACAGAATGTCCCAAGAAATATATGTTAAACAATTTGTGTGACAACCTTATCACGTAAATAGTAACAAGGGCAACATAAGACAGCTGGCTGTGAGAAAATGAGCCAGGAAAAAAGCTATCTCAATGTGTAGAATACAGGAAACTCCCGAATAAATCCACGGTAGCTTTTCACTAAGGTATACTTTTAGCAGGATTAAATTCACTAGAAGCACATAAAGCATTCATTTCCCGAAGCATTCAAGAAGAGCCTGTAAACAGAGCAGCCACAAGAAGAGGGGAGACCCCTTCCCTAGCTGAGGCCCGGCCCGCTAACACCACGCCCCGCCAGAGGAAGCCGCGCAGCCCGGCGGCGGGCAAACACCGCCCTCAGGGGAGGATGCGGCCTCGCACCCCGGCTCCACAGCCGCCGCCCTGACCCGGGCCGGGCCAGGCTCTCGGAAGGCCCACGCCGCGCCGCGGAGTTCTCCAGGCCACTGCTGAAGAGAGAAGAACCGGGAGCGCGCTACGGCGAGAGCCCATCGGCGACTGAGCACGTACCCGGCGAAGGAGACAGCCCCGCTCCGAGCCCGCGAGCGCGGGGAGCCGCCCGTCCTCACCTGCCCGCCCAACTCCCCGCAGCGCAACCGCCGGCGCCCGCTTCCGGCCAGCGGCCGGCTTCCCTTCCCCTCCATTGGCTAGCCGACGGCGGGGCGGCACGCTCTGATTGGCCGTCCCGAACACCGGTCAGAAGCTTGCTCCACTCACCGCAGGGGCTCCCTCGGGAGGCGGTGCCAAGCACTGCGGGGCGGGGCGGGGCTGGGCGGGTCGTTGCTGAGTGAGGAAGGCGGAGGGCGCGTAATGGCGGGGGCTGCTGGGCGGTGTCGCCCGGCCGGCGGCCTGCAAGGGGCCGCCCTGTCCCGGACATACCAGCACGCAGCCCAAGCGGGGCGGGGGACCGCATCCAGACCGCTGTTGTGGGTCTCCCCGGGGTGCGGGGCTCCCGCACCAGAAGCCGTTCCTGAGGCGGCGAGGCCAGAGGCCTGTGGGGGCGGGAGTGGGAGCGGGCGGCCTGGTGTTTGCAGGCCTGGGGCCCTCCTCGGAGACTTCCCCGCTGCGGTGAAATAGCGCTTGGAGACAGGCGTTTGGGTCGGTGTGTCCCTGCTGCTGGGAAACACGGACTGCTTTGAAGGAACATACTTAAATCGGGACCTGCCAACACGATTCTTGGACGTTAACCACTGAATTAAGCAGTGATGCAGTGTGTGATTATGTGGTGATCATATGGTATGTAGTGCTTCCACGCATCAAATGTGGGCATTACCCCGGTCATGAAATGAAGACGTGACCCTGGAAAGTGTTTGCATTATTCCTTCAGCTGAATGCACTAAACCTGACCGCATAAAGACTGTAACAAAGAGCTGGGCTCCATTGTTTTTCTTTCAGTTTTGTTTTATGAGGAGCTGGAGAAAAAAATTGAGGGTTTAAGTTTTCCACCTTGTGGATCACGGGGAGCTGGGCTTGCTGGCGTCACCTCTGCAGGAATTTCTCCCTGAAATGGCCAACAGGAAAGGATTTTTGACACTTGGCCATTTATGTCCCATTTTCTCTCTTCCTCGGCAGATGGCAGCAATGGCCCTTGTCTGACAGGTATCATTTGCAGATTCCCTTTTCAAGATCGATCATTTCACCAAAAAAAAGGTTTTGAATGATAACTACTTTGGATCCTCTTAATTATTTCTAAAACAATGCAAAGAAACTCTGGAATAGTTTGGACCTGAAAAAATTTACAGCTCACATTTTACTGAATATCTGAATATATATTTAAATATCCCAAACCAAACAACGATCTACAATGGACAATGAATGCAACTCTGGCTGCAAAATAGGCTGATCTATTTTCGTCTGTAAGCAAAGTATATTTTGGGAAGGAAACGACCCCCTTTGAGACATTTGTTCTCAGATGACGTAGCGAGTGTCTGTCACATAGGAAGCAACTTCAGTGAACTTGCTGAAGAAGTCTCTCCCATTATGAAGTTCAGTGCCCTTGTTCTCTGGCAGTGCTGCACAGTATTTACACATTTTACATGATGTTGCTAATTATTACATAGTTTCTTACCCTCTTACCTCTTCATTACTTAGTCTGAGTTAAAGGTTTGTCCTTTTCTCTGTATTCATGCAGACTGATGTCATCAGTATGATTACAGTTTAGTATTTATCCATGTGTATGTATATATTCATATGGCCTATCAATATGATATGACTTAAGGATCATTTTTTTAAAGTAACTAGGCCTCAATTTATGCATATTGTCCAAAGGAGGGTACTCTTACCATTTGGTAATGACTTACAACTTTGATTTAGGGAAAACTGACACTAAATTGATCTGGGCACAATCTGTATTTGTCAATAGTCTCTAGGCTGACAGATCTGATGCCGTCTGATACCTGAAGCAGTATCTTCACATTTTCTGCCCTTGATGCCATTGCTTCCACTTAAAAAGTGAGACAAAGGTCCTTACATTAAGGATTTATTGGTGCCCCAAGATGTGAATTAACCTCCTGTTCTTTTCAGGAATGTATCCTAACGGACAGAAATGTCAGGAGTGTGAATGGCTTGCTCAGACCCAGGAGCCTGGGTACAGAAAGCTCTTACTCTTTGTGCAGAAATACCCTAATGGGCAGCCATGGTGGGCAGCACAGCGCAGAAGAAATGTAACAGGATAAGGTGGTTTGCCCATGTTGTGTTCAGTTTTCAGCATTTCAGCACTGGACCTGGGCTAACTGTCCCTTTGAAACGTAGGAGCTGTCCTAGGACACAATCTGTTAGAGCCACCTTTAAGAAAACTGGAAGGCACAAAAGGTAATTTGATTCTAAAATAAATATTGTATGCTTTAATTATTTTGGTAATCAAGACTTAAACTAAACAAGTTAAAGAATGAAGAAGTTTTAAAAGTGCCACCAGTCGCCACTTTCCTACCACAGCTATGGACCTTACGGTCTCCACAGAGTGAAGGAGTGCTTTGGGTGCAGGCATTGAACTGGGACTCTGGTAGTGTCCTGAGCCACAGGCTTGCTGTTTGACATGAACCAGTCATTCAGACTCTCCATATTAAGCCACAACGTCCTTTGGGATCAGCAGGAAGATTTAAGAGACCTTTTATCTTCATTCGTAAAAAGAAAATACTTTACCACATTGCTTCTTTCATCAACTGGTGATCTTGTCAGTTGAGAATCTAAACAGTTCGGAACAGAAAATCATGTACTATCAGCCAGAGGGATCCGAGATGGCTTATCTTTTTTTTTTTTCTTTTTTTACATGGTGCTTGTTTCTAAGTACTACCTCAACACATACAAATTGTCATTTTGAAGAAGTGAACGTACTCCAGGATGGAGATGCAGATCTTAGCAAGGCATATAAATATGGAACTGAGAGCATGGTTTTCAAATACAGGCAAGGATGCATATCCATGCCGCATGGATGCAGTTCCATGCTGCATTTCTGCTTTGGAAAGGGAGGTCTCAGTCCTTCACTGTCCTCCCCTCCTCTTCCCTCCTGGTTCCACTCTCCTTTCTTCCTTCACTGCTCCTCCAGCCCCCAGCTTCTGGCTGTGCAGTCCTTTCTTCTCACTACTTTGTACCATCACCATCAGGCATTGGATTGCAAAGCAAACTCATGCAACTCCAAGCCCCACAGAAAACATAACTCTAATTTTTCTGGATTAAGTTTTCATCTCCTGTAGTGAGTTAAGTCAACTCACGGTACTGTCTATCCTGCGAGCACCAGGGCAAGCTTTTAACAGAGAAGAGAGCATAGGCAGAAGGAAGGGAGGAGGTCAGGGAAATGGTGAGGGGAATGGTTCTCCTCATTTCTGTGGCAGCAAGCTCTTAGCTTGTCTGAAATCATCTTGTTACATCGTACCCTGAAAGACAGGCAAGAAATAAAAAGCACCACCTCCAGAGATGCCACGAGAAAACCCATGTAGTGGGAGGTACTAAGACACCTTTGGTTTTACTGGACTTTCCAGAGTTGATTTCACATTCATTCAACAAGAGCTGAGCTTGATTCTCTAGTGCCTTGGACTCAGTGAACTGTGCAGCAAGGGTGTAAAATGCTGTGACTTCAAAAAGTAGAAGACAGTGGAGGGCCAAGCACTTGTTTTTTACATTCTCTCTGTGTTCTCCTTGAGTCATTTTCCCAGTCTGTATGTAGTGGCCAAGACAGAGGGGATATAACGTCAGCTGATGAAAGAAGAAAAAAAGATTTCAATCTCATTCTTGGTAGCATGGCTGATACTCAGAAGACCTATGGAAGACCCTTTCCAGCCTGTGGGGAGCTGCTAACGTTTCTCTTTACAGTGGTTCCAAATGAGAAATTAAGAACAATGCTGAGTGTCACGCATAGCACTTTACATTTGCTTTCTGCTACATTTCAGCTCTTTTCTGAAATAAGAATGATATCCAGTACAAGGCTACCACTGATAATACAGCACAATTCCTATAGCGTCTCCAAATTGTGGGAATGAACCTGGACCTTCCTTCAGCAGATGGTGAATCAGTACAATGATATTCTCTGCATCAAAGACACAACATCTTAATTTTTTGCTTTAGTTAAGTTTATTTTGTTTTTCTTCATAACTAATTTTAGGCAAATTGGCATGTTTCATTATCAGGCATTCCAGTTCTGTTCATTCAGCAGCAGCATGTACAGTGTGTGCTGTTGCAGTATGCTAAGTTATTTCATCAGAATTTGAATCCAAGCATTGTACAAGCACAGTAAATACAAACCCCATTTTCATGCATGGCCTTAGAACAGCGCTGCTTTCTTCTGTGATAGAATATATTTCTTCTGGTTTTGGTTGCTATTGCACTCTAAATAGTAAATAAAAGTGTGGTGTTTTTTTCCCATCTTGTCTGAAAAATAACCCCAAAATGAAACTTAGTTCTAGTCTCTTGTTGGGTTTTGGTTGAGTGTTACATCTTACAGCCTAGTTAAGCAATGAGCTCAGGAATTTCCTTTTTTGGTGATTGTTACAGGCTTTGTTGCAGGATATACTAGGGAGGAGGGGAAGAGAAAAGGAGCCTGTTGGGGGTGAAGGGGACTTAAGCAAGCTTTATGACTCCATCTGCTGTGGTTAATTCCCATCTCCCTGTCTCCTGCTGCGGCTTTGGGAACTAATGAATTTGCAGTGCAGTGCTGTGGTGCCTGTTCTTTCTGACTCCTCAAACTAAAATATCAGCTGCAGCCTATTGGTGGGCCTGCTAATGTAGGAAAGAAGTTTAATGTTCCTGTCATGTAAAAATTGGGGCACACCAATCTTCAATGCACATGACAGTTGAACTGTTTCTTGCTATACAACCTATTACCAGATTCAAACAGATTCAAATCTCAGCACAGAGCCTGCATGGTTATTTAGCAATTAAACCAGTATCTCACTGCTGGTTAATACATTGACATGGCTCAAAATCCAGGCACATTTTGATAGAATCAGCCAGCAGTCTTTCCTGCGCTCATAGTCTTAATGCTGTTTCTGGAAGCAACCCCGCTACCTGATTTTTATGCCAGACATTAATGCTGGGTCTTTACTTGGTAACACACCTGTGGTGACTGCTTGTTCTAACTTGTAAATGAACATGTCTTAAAAAAATGTGTCTGCATGGCATGAAGAAGTAAACACTATCCAGCCATCAGCAACCTGGGTAGCTGCAAACACGTCACATTGCCAGAATAAACTGTGGGATCTGCAGCACTGCAGTTTTGCCAGCAGTGTAAGTCATGCCTTTGTCCTCAGAAGGAAATAGTAAGACAGGAACCACGATAGGCAGACATTAATAAAAGGAGCTGGAACAAATTCCCAGTTTGGGTATGACCCGATGAAACTAGGTTTTCCTTTCTTCATTTTTGCCTAAGAGAGAACAGGTGAGCAAAGTATTATTTGTACCCTTACCACAGAAGAGCCTGTCCTAACCCTGTGCAAGTTCACCAGTATAAAACATGTTCTCTATGTTACTGCCAGCGTCAGTAAGCCTGGGATTGATTCGTTTCAGGCATTCAAATCATGGATAATTCACTACATCCTCCTAGCAGATGCTCAGAACAAGGCATCTACTTTCCCAGGGCTCCCAAACAGTTCACAGGAGAATCTTGCTCTGCTTCTACAAGAGCAACTTCGTTGGTCACTGGGAGCAGTGTGAGCGAATTCAAAGGTGCGGTTGTAAGACCTAGAGGAAAGCTGGATGCATCTGGCTCATAAAGACCAGCCTAATTCTTCCCTTTTTCTGCAGCTTTCTGTCTTGTTCTTTGGGTCTACTGGAGACATGTTTATTGGGGTGATAATGAATTGCCAAAGAAGCAAGACAGCTGAGTAACCTAAATAGTTTCTCACACTCTAAAAATGCTAAGTAGCAAAATGGGTTGAATTCTGGAAGCTTGGAAGTTGAATAATAATCATCATATTGAGCAGCTGGTGAAAAGGAAGAGCTGGCACTCAGGCAGTAACCCTCGCCCCAATATTACACATGGTAGAAGTATACAGGTCGTTTTATGAGAGTGAAGATGTAGTTGCAGCCTTCCGGTCTGTTTTTTTTACAAAAGCAAAAACTTTCTATATTTAACTTTATAAATTTCTCTGCCGCCTTCAGGACATAAGCATTGGTATCAGAGCAGGATGTGCGGGTGGGGAGATTTCCACAGTCTGCAGTAATAAAAGTATGAACTGCATAATCTGGGTAAATCCCCTAAGAAAAAATCCAATCCCTAAAATAACATTTTTCAGAGCAGAAATAGAGCAGTTTGCAGGAGGTAGCAAGGGAAGAACAAAAGTGATTAAAAGAAAAAAAAAGGAGCCCACTGAGGCTACCATTGATAAGAATAACTCTATCTGTGACCTCAATTTGCCCAGCACAGAGGAGTATTTCGTGCATGCAGCCGCTCAAATGTGAAACATTTAAAATATTTCAGAGTTTCCTGCATATGGATAGAAAAGCATCAAAGGATACATGGTAGCCAGCTTTATAAAGGCACTGAAGCAGAGAAGATGTAGGATACCTAAAAAATTCATAGGCTTTGTCTTCTCATCTTAAGGGATAGACTTCCAGTGGTTTTAAAATACTTAGGACAGTTATATTTAATTCCTTTCTATTAAGGATACAGAATTTCTGTACCACGCAATATATAGCGGTGCCAAAAGCCTTGAGCAAAAGGAGTGTGCTCATACGTTCAGTGTATCACTGCACCGTCATACAAGGTCAGGTTCCAGAAATGAGACACCTGTGTTAGCGGGATACTCCAGCTTACCCAAGGAGCCCTTTCAGGCCGGCTGTGTAGTTTGTGTGTAGGGCTCTACAGACTTGTCCTCACATCTTCCAGCTCTGCAGCAAACTTGGCCCTAGACAAGTGCTGTATTTCTACCTAGCTATATTTATATACATCTATCTCCTGCTCTACTGTAGAAGGGTCCTGAAGCCCTTAAATGACTGAGGCTTTGTTTAAAAGGGTTATAACCTATTAGTCACCCAGGTGGATGATGACATATGATTTATGTCTGCAGTTCATGTCTTGAAAGCAACAAAGAATTTTATTTAAAAATTGGACAAGCAATCATGATCTTTGAAATTAAATAAAATTCACATACACATAAGCAGATTACTCTCTCATAAATGTATAATTAAATATAAATACAATTCTTAGACCATATGTTTTTGTATATACATGTCAACCTGGTTATATATTCATTAGACTTAAAGAGCATTCATATTCTGTTTTTGGCTTGCTACACACAAATATTTGTGTGTTTGCTACACATGGGGTTTGGGATTAAAGGGAAAAAGGAACATGAAAGGGTAGATCTGTGGCAGGAGTGGATACAAAAATACGTCAGGCCCTACCTTCCTCCCTCCCCAGTTCAACAGTGAAGAGTTATCAGTTGATAAAGATATGCAGAACAGGAATAGTTAGCAGCTGTCACTGAAATCACCTCCTGTGTCTATGTTAGTGACACCCAAAATCTGGCTCTGTTGACTTGTTTCCTTCCTTATGGTCATTCTTATTTTTTCCTTGTCTATATCTGGCCCATCATCAGCTCGAACTCACCACGGAAAAGTCAGAATGGCTGATCTCGCCTGCTAAATCCAGGCAGTTCTGATGCAACTACCAGATTCTCTATTACTCCAGGCCAAAATCTGTGGTTATTTTCTTAGAACTATGTGCATCTTTCTTTCTATGTGTGTTGTATCAAATCTGTACCTTCTCTTCCACAGCAGCTCAGCCTGTCCAGTTCTCCCATGTACAGAGCCAAATCTCATTTGCTTCGTGTTTCTCTCTTGCCTTGATCCTCACAGCATCTTCCTGTCAGACCTCCTACCACGCATCATGTCATGCCACATTTACATCAAATGAAGTGCAGTTGCCAAGCCCCCTATCTGAACATTTGATCAAACGGCTCCCCTCTTCGTGTCCCTCCACTAACTCATCTCTTATCTCATGAAGAAATCAAGCTGCCAGTCACTACATTCAAAGAATTTCTTAGCTCGCCCCCCACTACTTGCCACCCTTGCTGAATCTCTTCTTCCCCCACATCCTCTCATCTCCAGCAGCATTGCTCTCCTCAGAGGTCTACATGCTGGTGTCTCATCTCCTTGCTGACCTGTCTGCTTTTTCAGCAGAGCTGCAGTGTCACACCCTTGCATTTCTATTTATATTCAATTTTCTGAGAAGGCAACATGTACATCTCTGGCAACGGACTGCAGCCCCCCTCGGCCCAAGCTACAAAGACTTTCAGAAGGTCCTTAACACACTACTGTTAGTGCAAAGAAGAGACTAGAAAGAATTAACATAGTCCTAAATAAGTGTTCATAGCAAAAAATGCAATGACATTACAAACTGCGGTTATAAATTCATCTGTACTGATACAAATCAAGCAAAAGATCAACAGCTTTGCCGGGGCGGGGGGGGATTCACTGTTGCTAGCAGAGTGAAGTCCATACAGTTTGTCAGGGCACTCTACTGCCTATGTTTTGGTTTATTAATTACAGGATCTTGGAGCATAGTTTAAACCAGCAAATTCTCAAGTGTGAGGAAAGTCATATGCACACAAAAGTGGTCCTAAACAAGGTCTGGAAGTATCCAAATAGCTGCTGTTTCCACCAAGTGCGATTTTAGAAAACTCACAGCAGACTCTGAGTTTTTTACGTATGTGCATTTATATATTGCGTGAGACAAACTGTTTTGTAAAAGAACTGGGAAATTTGGCCCAAGTATTGATCCTAGTCTACAAATAGATATGAAATCTCCCTTGGCAGTAGTGGTGATTTTTCAGGAGATCACAGGCTTGTGTCATCTTTCTTGTTCAATCACAAGAGTTCCTTGGAACTTAGTCACTCTGCCAAGAAATGAAACGTAGCTTTGCTAGACTTGTGCACAACAAATGCTTCGATATACGCTGCATCTCGTCTTCAGCAAGACCACCACATAGAGACAGAGAGAGAGAGACAGGGATCAACTGCACAACAGCTTCTGTTTGTCCTTGTTTCCGTTCCATGGCACTAGATTGCCTTTATCAAATTCTCTTACGTCAAGTGCTATCTTTAAATTGTATTTTTATGGCAAATGCAGGTTCTCAATTAGCATTGAACAAAATTGGTAAGGAATGTTTAATGATCCCTGGAACATGCTGCCTAAACAATATAACCAAAAACAGCAAGGAAAGGGATATGCCATCTCTTTTTTGGGGAGGGATAACCAACATATTCTGTTGAGAAATATGGTTCCAAAGTCTGTCTATGAACTGCCTTATAAAATCCAAGTCTTCATTTAAACAGCGTTTGCAATTTTGATATTTGTTCAGGTTTTTTTTCTCATGAACTGAATTTAAAATAATGAAGCATCTTCGCTGGAGCTTGAAAACAACTCTAAAAATATATCAGTAATAGGCAGCTATCTCCTTATACCCTAATGCTACAGTGAACTAAAGCCAAAAGTCAGCACTGGTAAATTATTTAGGTTGAAATAATTTTTGGAAATACCTAATTAATGAAAATACTTACCTTGCAGTTTCCCCATATTCCACCAGACTCCATCGCTCCAATCCTCAATAGCATCAGCAATACACTTATACATCACTAATAAAAAATAAACAAAATATTAAAAATGCAAGAGCAAGGAAAAATAAATTGCATTTGTTTTAAAATATAACAGTGGTGGTGTACTGAGTGCATTAGGTACATATTAATTATTTTATATTTCTATATTTAGCCTAGTGCAGACTGCCCTGAACGGTGCCCTGAAGTCCTGAGGAAACCAGTTGCACTTGGTTTGATACTTGGGCTCGCTTCGCGGCTGATTACACTGGCCTTGATTGCATTTGCAGAGGGCGTGTTGTACCTGTGCCTCCTGCAACATCCAGCCACAGACTCATTAGACTGCACCTGAAGAAGTCAGTAATCAGTAAATAGTAACCAATGATAGTTAATTGGTTGTCAGTTATTGTAATCATTTGTTTTCATTTTAAATATCTAATGACTACAAATATTTATCGTTCTTTATACAAGTATATCCCGGATATAATTTACCTTGCTTACATAGTAGGAACTTTCATGTTATATGGGAAACTTCCTCAAAATAAGTTATGTGAACTCTCTGAGACACACAGTCAACTGTTACATACTCTAAATGGGAAGGCACCACTCCTTCAAAAAAGAAATATGGATGAATGACCTATTTTTAAAAGGACAGGAGAGACACTCATCCTGTACATCCATGTTCAGTGTCTGCATTTGTAACTGTATTTACTAAATGGGCAAGTAGGAGACAAATGCTTAATCATGCCACACCTCTTCTTAATTAATCCGTAATCATTGACTTACATCTACTGAATGTCCCTCAAGTATTATTTTTTCCACAACATTTACCTTAGCGTATATTTCAACATATGCCGTTCGTTTTATGACTTCAGAGAGGATGTGGTTATGGTTTGACAGAAAGGAAGCTTTGCTGTAGATGGGAAGATAAAGCTTAAAGCACCTACGCTGCCTTTTGAACAACTTTTTTTTGTTTTTTAAATTAACTGTCTTCCTTCTTGTGTCACTTTCTTGGACGGACACTCAGCGCTTAGGACAGGCATCCCATGTCCTGGGAGAGGACCGTTTTTGGCTCAGCCATGAATAACTCTGTGCTCCTGGAGGAACTGCT
Organism: Sagittarius serpentarius; assembly: GCA_034782735.1. Classification (NCBI taxonomy): domain Eukaryota; kingdom Metazoa; phylum Chordata; class Aves; order Accipitriformes; family Sagittariidae; genus Sagittarius; species Sagittarius serpentarius. Next base: position 12,859,691 of record JAVKLA010000042.1, on the reverse strand, counting down.
GATCAAAAAATCCCAGCAGAAGAGAAGGACTTCACCCTCTAACTTTAAAGTGCGCTTCTTTGTCTTAACCAAATCCAAGCTGGCTTACTATGAACATCGCCATGGGGTATGTCGCCATTTTCTCTCACATAATAGAGTAACGGAGAGAAGGATGAAATTTGTTAAATGAGGGGAAGGATGCTAATGGAGGGAAAGATTATCTTTGTTAAATTTTGTTAACATTTCTGGTCCTTACTACAGCACCATTCACTGAAAATTGCGGAATGGTCAACCAGGTCATTTAAAGCTCTGATCAGTGGGCATTTGGTGTGCATGGAGGAATAAGACTACCTTTCTATTTTATAGAAAGGATCTAGTTTTGTTGTAGGAATTTAGCACAGGCTGTTATAACCAGTGTGTGTAACAGCTGTGTGAGCGTATGCCTGGCAGTTCACATGAGTACAGGGGTGACCTGGAGTGGCATATTACAAAGATCACAAAGGTACCCTAAATTACATCTGTGAAAAAAGTCTTCCGCAGATCTTCACTCGCTCGTTCTGTTCTTCAGGGCAGCGGACTGATGGCTGATAGGAGACCAATCTTGCATTTTAAAATAAAATCAGCTGCCATGTGTAACATGTCTAGTCTTCAGAGTTAGCTTCAGAAGGCATGTGATGATGAGATCCATGCCCAGAGTAGGCATTGTTTCCCCAAGCTTTCATTTCCCTGATTTGCTAAATACGAAAAAAATTAGAAGTCAATATGCGCACCCCATTGGGCTAAGTGTTCTAGTGAAGTGAGAATTATTTCCTTTTTCTGTTTAGCTGGATGTTCGCTGAACTTCATTATGGTTGTAAATAATATTCCTTGTTTTCCAACAGTCACTGAACATGCTGTTAATCCATTATATTTAGGCACTGTTACTGTACCCAGAGCAGAATTGGGAATTGTGCTGCCTTGCTATCCAGCGCTGGCAACTTCAGACCACCTGATCTGGCTCAGTTGCAGGAAATTAAGTTAAAAATGAACCCAACAAGAAAAGCGAAGTATGATGTGCCCTTGTATTTTATCATAACCTAGTTGAGGTTGGATACCAGGTTTAAGGATTAAGAGTCATTTTTACTTGCAAGTTATTTCTCTCAAACATGCCCAGCAAAATGTTTTTCTTGCTTTTATTTTATAGTCCATATTTTTCCTACCTCTATATTTAAATAGGGTAATGTTTATTGCTGGATGCTGTGTCTATATTTGGTCTGAGACTCCCTTTGTCTGCTCTCCAAACTATCTTTCAAATGCCATTATTTTAAGATTTTAAATTCCATTATAACTATTCCACTTAATTATTCTGGGTTAAATTTTCAACTGCATCTAAGTGATTCTGCTGTAGGTATTTAGAGAAATCGTCACAACTAGTTTTCTTTGGTGCTTTCTGAGTCTTGGTGGACTTGAGATGAATTCAACATACACTTTGCCTAGCTATTTTTGCAGAATCGCAGTAGGTGTCTGTCATATTGGCATCTTTAGACACTGAAATAGTTTGGAAAATCTGACTCGATGACTTTCAGTGGGGCATAGATTTCATATGCTATGTGAGTGCCTCTGGAAATTTTCTCCCCTAGTCTTCCTAAAGGTCAATTAGGCGAGAGGAGGGTTTGGTATATTTTCTACTTTATGTTATATATTATGTATTTTAAACATGCACATATAATATATGTGTAGACATGTATATGTAAATACACGTGAAACTTTAGGCTCTTATACACATTTGAGGGACGGTGGGTATATCTGTAATTACAGGCCTGATTTTCCATGAAATGCTGATTTTTTCTGACACATTCAGGTTGTTACATGAATAGAAGAACTTCATACAAAATTGGGAGAAAAGTGTTTGTCCTGTGAAATACTCCCAGAACCAATCCTCAGCCTCTTCAGTAATCTTCCCCAAAATTAGACCATCCTGGTGAGACCTCCGCATGGTCAGGCTGTTGCTGTTCTGGAGGGGAAAGCTTAGTGCAGCCCATGCAAGCACCATCTTGTTTTGTGCTGAGAACGGAGCGAACCCCCAGCAATCGAGTTTACAGCTAGTGAAGGGAATATTACAGTACCTGCCTGACACATGGGCTATGCCCATCACTGAGTGAACCAGGACCAGGGAGTGTGCACAGGCGTTGAAATCAATGGTCTGTTGTGCTCATTCTGTAGCGCGGGCCCTGGCACGGGTTTGGCTCTACTCCACGGGGGCTCTCAGATAATTTGTGGGGCTGGCAGGGGTTAGCACAGGCTGTCACCATTGCCAGCAGGCAGTTTTCATATGGTCCCCCTGTTCTGGAGGTTTAGGGCAGAGCAGTAGGAACATAGCTGTTCTCTGCCAGATGGCTGCAGTGATGGGGTGTATCCTCAGGCACGCGTACTGCACCATACACATGGGGTCAGCAACTGTCTGGGCTTTTAAAGTCTGTATTTTTCAAGGGAAATCTCTGTGTATGTTTTCTATAAGAGTTTTCAATGAGTTTCTTTAAGAAGCCCTTACCAACCTTCCAGTGGTTTACTGTACTCGGAGTTCAATACTATACAGTATCCACCTTTCTGGTCCCCAGTCAGTCAGTAACAACAGCCTGTGCATAAAGTCAGGTAAAACAATCAGTGAACTGCTTAATGGTTTGAGAAGTCCCACTGATTTCAACTGGGTGGCTTAAAGTAAAGCATATGCTTAGGTGTTAAGCCCAGACTTATATGTTTTGCCTGTATTTAACAGAATTTAGCACCCAGACCCTTTCTCTGCATTTTGGCACTGTGGGTATAAAAAGATGTTTAAACATTTATCGTAGCAGTCTGAAGCAAGGAAATAAACAGGTCAAAGGGATACAGGGATAATTCTGTAAATGATACCAAAAGCTCTCCAGACGGCCGACATTACAAAGGCAAATTTTTGCAATAACTGTAATAGCATTTTCATCGTAACGGCCATAGCTAGACAGAAAGCACTGTTCTTCTCAGGGGCCAGGCACACAATCACCATTAGTGTTAATGAAAGATATTTACATATCTCATTAGGAGAATGAGTCCCCAATAAGTGACAACAATAAGAAGCTGTGTTTCCTGGAATTCATTATGCAGTGCACAATGCAGGGCTGTCTTAACATAAAGCAAAGCCCTGATAACAGGCACATGTATTCAGCCCCCATCTCTACTAAAATACATCAGAAGTGCCTTTATTATAACATGCAAATCAATTCCATGGGCAAAAATTCCTCATTTCCAGGGTCTGATTTCATAGCTACTGTGCATGTGAGTAAACGAGCACATGGGAGTTATCATTTTAACCATTTCAATGAGGTTGATCCTCACAGAATAATTGACAGTGAAGACATGTCAGTCTATGTGATACTCTCAGGGTGTCAGCACACTTACAGTGCTGCAGAAGCAGCAAACTGAATCCCTTTGGAGAGGTGTCTAGGACAGAGTTTCAAATGTCCTTACTCAGCAAAAATGCTTAAACTGGTGAGTTACCTATACTGTATTCGCCTAACACTTATGGTCTTTGGAAAATCCTTCAGGTTAGCAGACAGAAGAGTGAAGAGAGATAGTTCAGTGTTTCAGATACTAAGTAGAGGTTCTTTGTAGTCTTTGGCATGTCACATTCCTGCCTAGATGGGGACAACCAGAAACAAGCATCTCTCCCTGCATTTCAAGCTGGCTGTAGTCTAAAAGTGGCACAGATGTCTGAGGCTGATGCCACACATAGTGAATAGGCCACTGTCTTCTGGGCTGGTACCATACTAAGGTGGTAACATTACCGTTACCATTAAATGATCTCTGCTTCAGAGCTGCTCGTCTTGGCATAGCTCAGACCTGCGGAGAGTGCTTGGGTCTGTCTGTATCAACTATGGAGAAGCACTCCATATCCCTACGCCACAGTCTTCCCTCTTCAAAAATAGGCATCTTGCCCTATAGGGGCGTTCTGAGAATTATCTCAGGGCTGGGAAAGTTGAATCTAACACCTGGGAAGTTCAGGCACATAAATATTTTTAAATTTTATATCTTCATGCAGTCGTGGGTTATTACTAGTCCAGCTTTTAAAGGCAGCAATGAAAGGCACACACAGAAAAGGACCGAGTTCCCTTTTCATTTTCATTAGCACTATTCTTCCTACACTGGTCAGATGCTCAAGAGGTCACATAGCATGAGTCAGCCTTGTCCTGGGCGCTTTCATTCAGATCTTTGATATTCAGATATAAAGATGACACTTCAGTGTGACTTGAAATTTGCTTTCAGTCTCTTGTTCCAGGAAAACAAAGGAATAAACTTGGCTGAAAAGCCTTTTATCAGCATCCTAAAAATGCTTTAGCTGCTTCTGTTGCATTATCTACACATTGAGTTACTTTCAACAGTGCAGCTACCCACAGTAACAAAAGCAGCGCTTTGTTCCTCGGTCCAGCAGTCCATTTTACCTTGATTATTCTACACAGGATCTGATTTTGTCCATCCTGCCCTGGAAAGACTTGGGTTTTCCCCCAAGGCTCTAATGTAAACAGACTAAAACTTCTGTTTTCCATTTTGGTGTTCCAATTAAATAGAGTGGCCATTCATACCATTTCTCATTGCTTTGTGTATTCTGAATGCCTTAACAATCATGAAGCTATAATCCTCATCTAAAGTGAATTCAATTATGGTTTTAAAGACTACCTTCCAAATAAATACATATCTGGTTAGATATGTCATTCTTTATAATTTGTCATATATTTATTAAGTTCTGTTTGCTTGCCAGAATTTGCAATACCATCTGTTTTCTGATGCATGTCTCAACTAATTTATTAATAATACACATATCACCCACAAAGAAGTCAGGCTTGGCATCTGTCTACATCACACCCATTTCAATGAATTTTTATGTAATAAAATCACTACAACCTTAAATAAGATGGAGACAAGGTACAAACCTGTGCCTAATCTTAAAAGAATCCTTTAGTACCCCTCTGTAAATTTAAAATGGATTTTTTAATAATCCAAATTGTATTACTGGAGTTGAGGGAGGATTAAGTTTGTGTTGTTTGCCACAATGATGAGCCTCATTTCTATTGTGAATTCACAGATTCATGGTAATAATGGCTGGAGGGTACTTCTTAAATTCATTTAGTCGGACTTTGTGCATGTGGTCAGCATCAGATCAACACTTGAAGCAGGACTATCACCAACACTAGAACAAGTTGGCTGTAGCGTTGACTAGCAGTGCTTGAAAGCCAAGGACAGAGACTTCACGTCTTTGGGCAACCTGTTCCCATGCATCTTACTAACTGTTTTTCTGGATATTTACAAAGTTCCCGTCTGTTGCAGTTCTCATTCACAACTTATATGGCATGATTCAGGGTGGTGATGCTGTCTAGACAATATTGCTTTACGCAAAACGCGGGTTGTTCTGTGTCTGGTGTCTGTGGCCTTTCTAACTCTACAAATGTGTGGTAGAGTCTGGTAATAAAAATAGCTCCTTTTTGCTGGAATAACTAATTTTATCTTCCAGAATTTGATTATAATAATTTTCTTTTTGCATTTTCTGTGCATACCAGTTCTGCTCCTACTAGATCTTTGTCTAGGTGTTTATTGTTCTTTAATCTTTCAAGAATTTTTTAAAATTACTTCTGAGTAATGTCTTCCCAGAAGATGTTAGATGCTTCCATTTTCTTTAATTTACAAAGCCTAAATCTGTCTTTTGTCAGAGAACACTAAGGATGCAGCAAAATCTGCAATGCATGTTTTCTTTTATATCTTTAAGAAGGAAAAAGGATGGCAAAAAGAAGTTAGTGGCCGCAACTGCTTTAGTCAGGTACGGCAGTGACTGAGGACTGCAGTGGAGTGCCCATGGATGAGGTACAGCGGTGAAGCAGACACAGCCCTCCAGCTGCCTCCCCGCACTCCTAGGTGTGCTTCTCCATCTCTACTGCTTAGATGAATGGAGGCACTTAGGCACTGATTGCGGCTGATTTTGTCATTCAACACAATTCATTGCACTCTGCATCCAGGGTGTGCCCACCTCTAAAACACCTTCATGTTCTTTAGATGTGAAAGTGGCTGTAAAACAATTTTTTTTTTTTAATTCAAGAAAGAGGACAAAATAGTCGTGACAGAACTGTGAACCAAACAGCTACATTTAGGGATTTAAATATCAAATATAATGGGGTATATTGGAGGTATTAAAGCATCATGCAACAGTCAGAGCTTTACTGGAAATCCCAGTATTATCAGTTATCACCTATTTCCAGTTTTCCTTTGGAGCACTTAGTATTGGCAGGAAATGCAAACTCCCATACAACTTTCTTTTAAAATTCAAATTGCTCAATTTAAGTTTCAAATTTCATTTTAAAATTGTTTAAATTGTTTTATTTCCCATAAAACCTCAAACTATCGGTGTTCCTATTAAGAGAGAGAACTCCCAAAATACTGAATGATGCTAGGGTTTAGGCAAAATTTCTATCAATGCAGCAATCAACAGTTCTTAATATCCTAACTATTAATGATAAAACTAGCACATCCCACAATGCATAGACAAGGGTATGATAAGGGATAGAAAATAATTGTATCAACACAGTGTTCAAGGAGGTTCAAGTTCATGCTCAAGTCTTTTGGTCAGTGGAAAAATACTGTAGCAAAAGAATTACCATTAAAAATAAAAATATCTCCAAGTTACTATTTTCTGTGTTCTTCTTAATTGCTCTCTCAGCACCAACATGTGACAATGAGAGACCCATCATCTAAGCAGCAAATAAACTGGAGACTCTGCAACACCACAGGCATAAGCAGGATTTGGGCAGTTCAGCAAACCAAGAAATTCCTTTCCAAATTACTTCAGGTCAGCAAGGCCTGAAGAAAACCGTACCTGAAAGGCAGCAATATGTCACTAATTTAAAAAGACGAAGTTCACCAAGCCAGTTGAGCTCTCTGCCATTGGAAGGTGTTATACCTTGCACAGTGGTTCTGCTTCACGTTGATACTAATGTGTCTGCAAAGAGACAGACAGGTCTGTTGGAGTGGTCTGTTCGTTGACCCGTTTATTTCCTACCAGTAGTTAGACCTGTAGTGGTGCCTCTTGCCTTGGAGCCATGTACTCATATCGTCCATAAAATGACATTTTAATAGCTCAAGTAGAGCTTTAACACTGTATGGCTATGGTAAATATTTTCTTTTCGGAGTTATGTGGAGAGAAATCAGAGCAGGCAATGGATATATGTTCTTATATATTTTCTAGAGCTTAAATTAAGTGTATGAGTGTATAAAAGTGTGATTGTAGATCACACCAGAGGTCCATGGGCCAAGTGACCTGTTTCCAGGAGTGGTCAGTACATGCCATTTAGAGTAAAACTACAAAAATAGCCTTAAATGTTTTCCTGGAAGCTGATAGGGAATATCTTAAAGGATCTGACCATACAAATTTGGACTGTATTTAGCCTTTTTAATCTCAAAGACAGATCCATGAGAGAAAGACTCTTCAACTTTGAATAGTTTTTTTCAATCATTTTGAAATCAGCCTGAATTATTCTGAAGATGGTCATTTTTATGGTGGGATTTGTTGGGTTTTTCCCATTTTATATCAGCTCATTGCTCTCAGGTGCTACCCAAGAAGGTGTGCTGAGCCAGGAGCAGCCCATGCCGCTACCCAGCTGTGACCCTGTCCCTTTGCTCTTTGTAGCTGGGGGAATATTTAAAATTGGTTACTGTGCTCTTAATAACAGCATCATAAAATTGCCACTTTGTTACTTAAGACCTCCACCCCTGTGGGCATTCAGCCACAGCTGTGGGCTCTGGGAACACAAGAGCCCTCTCTGGTTTTACTTCTGTTCACTCTTAGCCCTAATCGGCAGAGTGGAAAGGATTTCTGCTTCTTTTTCTGTCCTGTTGCTGCCTGTTTATCAACAGCGCAGGTGTTTCTGTTCTTAAAAGCAGTGGGGCTGCATAGGCATGCTTGACGGTACAACTTAGACTCCATAGTCTTCATGACTCATGATAACATACATGAAAGGGAAAAAAGTGTGAAGATCCCAGCTTGAATTTACAACACCGAAGTTCAGTAAATCCACTTTTCTGTATGGGAGTGCGGCCAAAGGACAGCAACACAGATGGAAGCCGAGCACTGTGTTTCCAAATTTTAGGAAGGGAATTGATTTTCATGAAAAAACCCTACTAAAAAGGCACACATGAAGTTCTGCCTGCATTTAAGTACTGCCCCAGGGCAGCTGCATTGCCTCTGCTCCTTGAAACTAACTCATGCCCTCTGCTGAGCCAGTTTTGACCTCTCCATCACACCATGGTGCACATGCATCACAGTTTAGAAACCAGCAGGATAACGCTACAGGTAACAGTAGTATGATACTGTTAAGTCGTATTATTGTTGTTACTAATTTGTTGCTACTGTGTGCAGTTACCACATCACTAGTAAGAGCTGTGGACAGAGGTTTAGAGAGCATTCACTGTGCAAGTGTAAGCCCTCTGCAGAGGTATGTTAGTCCTCTTAAGACCAGTGCCTGCAGCAGATGTTGAAGGCACTGCTCTCGCCAGCACAGCAGTCTCTCAATGCCACTCTAAAAACACTTAAATGTGCGTGCAAGCCTCTTTTCATACTTACATACACTTTATTCTAGTGGCGTGCAGAAGTTAAATTTTTTGCTTTTTTTGCTTTTTTCCCCCTGTGTGTTCCTGAGGATCTGTATATAACATTGAAAAAAAATAACCTGGTTTGGTTTCACCACCTCAAGCCCACAGAGCAAGAAACTTGAAAATCAGCTTCTGCCTCTGTCCGGGCTGCCCACTGAGCCCAGCCGGAGCAGAGGGACAGGGAGCAGGTGACACAGAACAAGGGGGTCATGCCAAGGGCCAAGGCAAAGACCCCTCATCTACTTAATCACCAATTAAGAACGGTTCCTTCTAGTCAAGACAATAAGTGAAAACAGGGAATGAAGTTTGGCTCAGATTCTTAAAAAAAACCCTGATGCTACACAGGAGGTCATTAAACACTTTTATTGATAGAAATATTTTTGTGGCTGAGCTTACAGAGGACTGGAATTTCCTACCTTGCTCCACCACAGCTATAAATTAGCTTTCCCCTACCCTCCTACCAAGGGAAAATATCCAGCTGCAACTGGGGAGCAGTGGGCAAACATGGGCTCATGGACGGACCTCGTGGCAGGAGGAAGTACTCCATATCCAAGGGGGGACACAGCAGGGCGACAGAGGGGACCGTAGTCCTTTCTGCCGTGAGGTCCCTGGCTGGGCTGGGAGGAGCAGCCAGCACTGCAAAGGGACGGACGCGCGGGCGTTGGGGATGAGGTACAGAGAGACAGAGAGGTGAACGCAAACACCCAGTGACGCAGGGCAAGGAAAACCCAGGTGCAACGTGGAGAGCCCTTAGTAGTGACCACTGGCAAGGAGTTTGGGGCTGCATGAATCTTAATTGCTTGGGTTTCCCCTCACCAGCACAAAAGAAACAAGATACAAGTTCATATACAACAACAAAGCAAGCTGGCTTTATGAAACATGGGGTGCTGCCTTTCTGCCTGCCAGAAAATGCTGCCTGCTCTCTCCTCCCGTGCTCCTTGAGATAAGGCTCTGCCTACCCCTGCCTTACCTCTCCCTAGCATTTGGCCTCCCTCCCTTCCCTCTGCTTCCAGCACTGACGGCTACTTTTTCTGCCAGGGCCCTTTGGTAAACACAGTGGGGTTCAGCAAAACCTTTAAGCATCCACCGAGGGACCTTCAGCCTAAATGCTTGGCGCAGCGCGTTTGATGAATGGGCTTCACAAACAGCAACAGCAAAGTGTTAGCCAGAACGTAGCAAATTCCTCAGACTGCACAGCCCCATATCTTACAAGATCTTAGACGTTCGCAAAGCCTGAGGGTGCAGAGCCGCGGTCAGGAAGCGTGCTCTCGGCGCAGCGCTGTGTCACCTGCAGCGGCTGCTGCCGGCTCGCTGCCCTCTCGCCATGGGCTCCACATCCCCGCTCCTTCCCCTGCCCCAGACCATGAGCTGGTGAGAAGTGATTCATTTTGTTGGGTGGCCAAGCTGCCGTGGCATGGGTGAGCAGCAGTGTTGGCGGTTGTGTAGTCTTAGCATGTGATAACTGCCAGGTGGCTCGTTCCCCAAGCAAGCATGGTGAGATGCCTTCTTGTGTTGCAGGGCAGGGCTATGTCAATTGTACCACAGTCAACTGTCCTAATATCCAAGGCAAATAGGGACCATTGTGGTCATCTGGTTTATGCAGTAGACACAAACTAAAGGATTAATCAGTGAAAGAGCTGCTGGAGCTGTGTGACAAGAGGCGGTGAAATACCAAAGATGAAGACAGTAATGTGTTGGGCTTGTGATGCACCTGGCTCCCTTCAGAGCTGTTAGCTCTCCTTCCTGGAACTGCCATACTGCAAATAACGGACCAAAAGAAATAGAACAGGATGGACTGATCTGCAGCACACTGTACATCTCCTTGTGGGACAGCAGCATGCCTTGGTTATCTTTCCACACACATTACACAGTAAGACCACTGATGTTTTTTCTGGCCAACCAGCTAAAACATCTGTTTAATTATACTCTGGGCAGACTGAAAACAACAAATGGAGATCTGTCAGCATGTTTTGTCTCGCCCTTTTAGGAACAAGTCTCTGAGGTTTTTTGGAGATAATTTTTAAGACGCTTTTCCTCTCCACTCCCTTTCAAATGGCCCAGTTGCTTTTGTTGGATTAAAGTGCAGTCAAGCATCACAAAAGTGGGGATATGTTTAGTTTCCAGCCCAGTTTCTGCGTAATGCCTGGTTTCTGAGTGGTAATTCCAGTTGTTTGTGCTGCTACAGGACTGTAATTGCTTTCTATCACCAAAGTCCCATCTGTAGAGGATCAGCAGGGCAATGCACCAGCTGTGAGACACACCCTGATGTTGCACTGCAACATGAGATTATGAGGAGCTTCCGTTGCTGAATTATGTGATTAAAAGGAGCACAGTAGGTGACGAGAGCTGCAGGATCCCTGCACAAAGCTCCTTGAGAAGGCTGGACCCTGTCTTTCAGCAGAGTCCGGGAAGGTATCAGCAAAAACCAGTCTGCAGTGAAAGAGCAGAGCATGCGACTGGCATAGCATCGCTTCCTGAAGCCTCAGAGGAGGAGCGCATGTGGTTAAGCCCTGGGACTTCAAAGGAATCAGATGAAGGAGGGCTCAATGCTAGCAAAATTGAAGGTTTTTATAGGAAATAAATGGCTTTGTGTCTCATCAAAAGGGCAGAAGTCCCAGGGGCAGAACAAATGATAGAGGAGTTTGCGGAGAAGAGACGGAAGAAGCCAAGTCTGGAAGAAAAAAGTGACTAGACAGGAATGAAAGAAAATGGGTGGTGAAAATGGGGTGCAGTAGGACCTTCTAAGGGTTGGCCATACTCTTGGTAGTTAATTGGTATTTATATTTAGGGGTGCTTTACGGCCTTAGGTTTATTGATATAAAAAAACCCAGTCCACCCCATAATGCTACATAGGCAGATGTTGTCTACAGGAGACAGTCCTGGGAGTAAATCCAGAGGCACTGGTTAAACTGCAAGCAAATACAAATACAAAAATGAAATACACCAGCAAAGTCCAGCACTAGCAATGTGAGATCACACTGTAATAATTTCCCTCTCTTTCCTCAAGCCAAGTATACAAAGGCAAAATAGCCAGTGCTGCAAGAATGAGGTTAGAGGAGCCTTGGGGCCTCTCTGTTTTGAGGCTGTTTGACAGTACCCTGTGGCAAACTTCACCCCACCTCCAGTGGCATCAGCTGCTTCCCTGCTTTAGGCTAAATTTAATGATGAAAGGTAGCAACAGAGCAGTAGTGAGGGTCGGCACAGTGGTAGGGACGGCCGCTGCCAGCGGGGCAGAGCTGCAGGCTCATGGTGATGTAGGGAGCAAGGGGCAAGAGGAGAACGGAAGGTAAAGGACACAAAGGGTTGGGTTGGGGTCCGAGGGAGGGCGAGAAGGTTGCCAAAGTCTTGCTGTGTCTCCGAGTGATAAGCTGTGACAGGTACAACACAGTCACTGAAGTTCATGCTCTCTCCCATTGACAGGCGCCTGTGTTTGAAAAACAGAAGCTTTTGCAGTGTTTTGGGGGTTCTTAAATCTCACCAATTTCCGTCACGTTGTTGCAAAGCTGAGCTGGGAGACAGCTCATGTTTAATCCCTACTGAAAACGAATCAAAACAGGAAACCAGTTTGCCTCCAAAGAGCGAGCACATTTGTAGTGAATCCTTCAGAAGCATGCACCAGACATCAAGCCTTAGCTTAGCTCCCGCCGGCTCCGTGCCGGCATCCGCCTCGCCCCTCTCTTGCAAAAGCTGAGTGCCACTCGCCAAGGAGCTACGGGGTGAGGATTCAGTAGGAAATAGGGTACGCCAAGGTAGTTGGGATACTTGGATGTTTGTTCTTTTCCTCCCTTTTCCTGACTGCTCCTACTGTTAGCTAGGTATCTGGTATATGATGAATAATAATGCAGCAGAGGATGCCAGAAAAATAGTTTTGCTGGCGAGTTTTTGAGGATATTATTTATTTCAAAATTTTTTCTTTGCTAAAAATCCAGACAGAACAAAAACAGAGAAGTGGTGTTTTTCTTAGAAAACAGATACAGTAAAAATATTACATTTTGGACAAAATGCATAGTTTCAAAATTCTCAGTACCCATATATTTTTTTAATAAAATATTTACTGGTTTATAGCTTTTCAGTATGAAACAGGAGTGTTAGTAAACTGAACATTTCATGAAAATAGTTCCTTTTTGGTAAAAGAGCATTTCATTTTGTTAGAAGAAAAAAATAAAACCTGAATTTCAACAAAAGGTTTTGACTGGTTCTCTAAGAATTCATGTGCTGAGTTGAAATGTAGGTATGTGTATATGCAATCCATATAGAGGTGCCATATATGAGAATTATTCTTTAAACTTTCAAATGTCTTACATAATCAGTTAATTTGCTTCTGCTCCATTAAAATTAAATCTCCTGTGGACATGACAGTCTCGTCTAATTATTCACTTAATCCACCATCATTAGCATTAACCAAGTGCTTTTCTCTGTCTTTTAGAAGAAAAGGACTTTGAAGGGTTCTGTGGAACTTTCCAGGATTAAATGTGTGGAAATTGTGAAAAGTGACATCATCATTCCCTGTCAGTATAAATATCCTTTCCAGGTGAGTCTATCTGTTGATAGTACTGATAGAGATATCACTTTGTTTTGTGTTTCAATAGAATTCTCCCTCACAGTGCAGTTGTTAATGAACCCAACACCAGGGTGAATAACAACAAAGGAAGAAAAAGTGGATTGAGGTTTGAAATGAACCGGGGAATCGGAGACTGAGTGTTGTTACAAGATCCATAAACTCTTACACTCATTGGTTTTAAATTGGAAAGGATCATTAGATCTTCTAATCCCATCCCATGTTTAACACAATACTCAGCTATCGCACTAATTCATGTTCAGAGAAAGCCCATCTTTCACACGGGGAATCCACCCAGGGTTTTGGCCACTTTACCCGTGTGGTGCCACATCCAGTGGCATTTGCATCAGGAACTGGTGAGTGACTGTGATACGTTAGGGAGGCTGCTCCAGCCAAGAGAGGGCTCTTAGTGATGAGGTGGCTTAACGACCAAGAGGCAGACAGTGGTAGCTCTAGGACGGGGAACACATTGTCTAGTGTTAATTATTAACACATATGGTATATATTTACATTGCCATGTAAACATAAATGCCACAGAATATTTGCTCAGTTATTTCAACAAAAATTCCCAGTTTATTGTGTTATTCCCTGTGCTGGCATTTATCAGAATCTTACCATATTGGTGACAGTATTTTTTGTAATATTTATGGTGCATGGATTTCAGCGAATACAGGGCCATCTCTGTTCACAGATAGCTTTAAAAGAGTGACTCATCTGGACTCAGATTTGCAGATCAAAGCTAATGATTGTAACCCATATACACAATAAATGTTTAAAAAGATAACTTCATAAAAAGAAAAAAGACAACCATAAAGCAAGATTTCTTTTTTTTTTTTTTGCTGTTCTTGTTATCTCAAAAGCAACATCAGTTTGGAGGCTTGGCTTGGTACTGTCCTTCTGACAAATCATGAAGTAACTTGTTGAATTTTCTCTAAATCTTCATTTGAACAGTAGAAGTTCATATCCACATTGCTGTAGTCTGAGCCCTGGAAAATGTTACCTTGCAGAGATATGAGAAGGGAGAGGAAATAATTTCCTAAACTAGGTTTGGTCAGGAAACCCTCCCTCCAGCTTGGGGTGGTCCCCAGCCAGGATCATAAAAACTTTCCTGGAATATTACAAAATTTTGGTATGTTGGTGCATAACGAGCACTCAAGAAACCGGATGATCAGAATGTTATGACCTTGTTTATGGGCATTTGGGAGCAGCAGGAGATGCTGCCGTATGCTGCAAACGGCTCTCGATGAAAGCTCTTCACTGGGGCTGGGTAGGAGCTGCCTGACTGGGGGAAAGTTTGACGGGGGAACTTCAGCTGCTCATAACTTGAGAGTACATGGACTAGAGAAGGAACAACTGCTCAGATCTGTTTGGTTTTGGCCTGAATTTTCAAATCTGTATCTCCATATCTCCAGTGCTTGTAGGAACAGCAAAATAAAGTGAAGGTAGAGGCCAGTACTGGTGGGATGGTAACAGTGGACCAGTCATTATGGACTGTGCTCCACTGAGGTCATGGTAATACCTCCCGCTTGTAGCACATCTGAATTTTGTCCCGCAGTCAGTTTTGTGGTACTCTGTCAAATGATATTGTCTGCGTTTTTTTAAAAATACCTAGGCCGCACCTAGCTGTAAATCTTCTGTGGAACCACCAGTGGCTTTTTGGTTTTGTGTGTCTCATCTGGCAAGTGAGCCCCTTGCAGAGAAGCATGAAATGGGTGATTTTGTGCAGTTCTGTGTGCTTATGGCTACATCTTTGGGAGATCTGCTTACTGCGTGTTTCAAAATCTGCCTTAAGATTGTCAAAATTTATACAGACATAACAATAATATCAACAGGAGTGGCTTTAAATTAGTGGGAATTATTCCTCCCCTATTTCTGTTTTTTGTGAAAGAGGTTATAATTTATCTCTCCATAGCATGCAAAGCAACTGAGTCACACGTTGTCTGTGTATGCCTGCAAGGGCTTCAGGCCAAGAGATAGCAAATGTTTCCTGTTCTTTAAACAATAATCAACATTGCCTCATCTACACCCCTGGAGAAACTTTAAAAAACAGCTGCTTTCTTGTAGAAACCTCTGTTTAAAGACAGTGGTCAAAGTTTTTCAAAGCACCTGTGCATCAAAGAGACCAAGTCCCATTTGGAATTAAATTGCTGAGATAAATATCGGAAGAGAAATACAGATTATGTGTTACATCAAATTTTAGGCCCAAATGTAGTCATCCGATTAAGTTTCTGAGTCATTTTGGTTCTTGTGATGATTTTACTCCCTGGTCTGAAACTTCACAAACATTCTGTATTTCTCTTCCTTTGTTTGTTTTTCATTAAGGCCACGTTGATGAAAACAGCATCTTGATTGCTCATTGTTCATCTGCTCCAGCTTCTTATTTCCCCTCTATAGTCCTACTGAAAGCTATTAAAAGCTTTGAAAAATAATAGTAATCCAAATAATCTCCAGGAGTTGCCTGAGATTTATACTGACACAAGAAAAGCTAAATTTGGCTCTTAGATCTTAAGTGAAGGTATCTTACAAGAAACTGCTAAGAAACAGATGCCATTTCCCCAGAGATGTTTTAGCAGGATAAACTGCAATCAGTGAGTAACAGGCTGAATCCTCTGCAGATTGAAATTGTTACATCTCCATTGATTTCATGGGCATTTCTTAACAGCATAAAATTGATCTAAAACATCTCTTGTCTAGAATTCTTTCTTGATCAGGATTTCTACTCCATTTTAGATAATCAAAAGTCAGTGAGGTTAAGCACTGCTTCTGAGCAGACCCTGTTACTCCGCTTCCCCAAATCATCATTTTGTGTGTAACTTGTTTGTATCAGGGCTGCTTCCTCTTTCCTCCTGTGACTCCATCGTGCCCAGCATATCTGGGATTGCTTCTAATGGCTGGCTCCCTTCTTTACTCCCCTCTCCAGATTGTCCATGATAACTACTTACTCTACGTGTTTGCACCCAATCGTGAGAGCCGGCAGAGATGGGTCTTTACGCTGAAGGAAGGTAATAAAACCCCTGTGCCCACCTAATTATTGAAGTTACTTATCCCAGACCAGTTTTCTCACAAGCTATAAGGCAGAGAAAATATGCAAGAGGAGTCAATGTCTTCTATCTAAGCATGCAAAGTGGTAAGGGGGAATGAGGTTATAAAATCAAACTGCTTGTAAATTTGGTGGCTGTGTTTTCAGCAGCAGTGGCAAATTTGGACATGGAATGCTTTATTTGCCTCTTTCTAGGATAAACTGTTAATATGCTACTGTAATTTGAAGTTACTTATTCAGGAAGAGGTAAGGATTTTTCTATGGCTAATTTTTTTAAGAAAGTAATCTTTTCTGCATAGAAGATTTTTCAGTTCTTATTAATAGATTTTTTGTTTAGATGACAACCTTAGAGAATCATGATTGTTAAGAAACATTTCTGTGGGTAGCTTTCATTTCCTGTTCACATCCTGAATTGTGCTGTGGTTCGCTGCAATGATTCTGAAGTAAAGGCACAATAACTAACCACTGCAGGCAGAAACGAAGCATAATATTTGACATAAGGAAGGTGTGTGTTAGTTACATGAAAATTGCACCAGGCTTCCGTCATAGCTTTTTCCTGCTTTATAGCACAAGCTGCTGGATTGCTCACTCTGAAAACGTTGTGCCTGATGGAGATATTATTAAGTTCATGCACTTACTCTTGCAAGCATTTATTTACTTTCTGGAGTGCACCTGCTCCAAGGTTCTAATTTATCACCTCTTCTCGTTCAACATTCTGAGACTGTCCCCTCCCTCGGACGATTTGAATAGTCTCTTGAAACCAGCCAGCAGAAATTTTTTGTTCTTTTTAGGAAAATTATTATTACAGATAGACAGCCTGAGCTTCAAAAAGAAGGACCTTTAATCACTCACGTAGACATTCAAGACTGGTATTTACATGTGCAAAAAATGTTTGTTGCTGGTGAATGCCACCTTGTACAGCCCCTTTGGACACCAACCCAAAGCAGCAAGTGTCCGTGTCCTACATGTATACATACTGTAGAGCTGTAGCCTTTCATGAGAATCATCAGTGTATGACCTGCTAGGTTTTATTTCTTTTCATGAGACCTTCCTTCTGTGGTTTTGGTGTTTATCAGTTTAAAGAGAGTCACTTTGGTAGGATTCTGTTCTCCCGCAGTAGAGAGGTATGGGCTCCATCACCAGCAGGAAGGCTGTTCCTCCACGTCGATGGTGGCATTCAGTCCTTTCGGGAGAAAGGAAAACGTTAATGCAGGAGGCTGATAATATTTACCAAAGCTTGATTTGACAAGAATAAGAAGCTGCTTTCAAGTGCAGATTATTTTCATTCAGTTCTAGATGTCTTTCAGAGCTGATGTGAATGCAAATAAATTCATTTCCCCCCTCCTTTTTCTTCCCCTAACGTTTTCTAGAAACCAGAAACAACAACAGTTTGGTTTCAAAGTGTCATCCAGATTTTTGGATAGATGGCAAGTGGAGATGCTGTGCTCAGACAGAGAAGATGGCAGCTGGCTGTGTGGAGTATGACCCCACCAAAAATGGTATGGGATTTGTTAAGACCATTCTGACCTTGAAAATATTTATTCCTAGCAAAAGTAAAGGATTGAATCTGTCTCGTACAGAGCATCAAAGAATCTCATGTTACATTTCCATCGAAAGACATGTTGCTGGCTTCTTGGTATATTCTGGCTTATCTTTTACTTTATATGGCATTCTTTGTTTTAAATTAACACCTTCCTCTGTGTGATGCCTGGTGCTGTCTTTGGAATGAGATGACGAGCTAGGAACTTGATCAGCTGTGGTCAGTCAATAAGCCATAATAAGAACTTTCTGGAGATATATACATTCAACCCTCCGTGTCCTATTTTGTCCTAACCGTATTCCTCTGTGGTTTCAATGGCCAAGCGTAATCTTTACTTCATCTCCTGAAAAAGCATATAAGCAGTCTACCATTCTTCACCCAAGACACTTTTACCTTGTATCTGGGTGATTCCTTAAGTAATTTGTACCCCAGTTTCAAACCCATGCTGTGTGGCTGAGTCACTGTGTAGGTGCAGGCTGTTGGCAGGTCTTACTCTGAAAGACCAAGGCTTGCTATGCGCTGTTTTTTTTATCACCTTTATCAATTCATTACCTTGATGGTGTCTCCCTTGGTTCTGTCCAGATCTACTTCAAATTATTTCTTGATTTCATTCCAGCCTCAAAGAAGCCTCTTCCTCCCACTCCTGAAGATAACTGGGTGAGTGCAGTGAGGCACGCGAAGCTGTCCTTAGTGTCCTGTGCGTTTGACTGGCAGTGGTGAACACATCCTCATTAAGGTTCACCACCGTGCAGTGACTTAGAATACCACCTGTGGTAATATTCCCTGCGCTTTTCTCTTACCTTTTCCATATTTTTTCGTAAGTTATAAATCAGCAGCATCCCACTAGAGTTAGGTTCAGTCCTGCAAAGACAGCTTGGTTTCACAAACAGCTTTCCAGTGGTGAGTGAAACCTCAACTGTGATTTTTTTCAGTCTACAGAAAGGGAAACTGGGGAGGTAGGAGGGATACAAGAAAAGCTACTGTGAAGAGGAACAGAGAAGTAATTTTCCAAACCCCCTTGTGGGTGGGACAAAATGTCATTGTCTTATTTAATGAGAACAGAGAAACAGGGTGGGTTTTAGGGCTGGCTGCCTTACTGGAGGGCAGCAGGGCATTGGGACAGTCCCTCTAGGGAGGCCATGGAGATTTTATCACCGGAGGCTTTTAAGAGGAGTTTAGGAAACTTCTGTGAAAAACAGACCAGACAGAGGAAAACCTGCCCTAAGAAGGAATAGATAACTATTTTCTGTGCAACTAAAATTTTTATATGAAATTCACTGTTTGAAAGTGCTGAAAATTCTCATGTTGCCACCATACCCCACTAGATGCCCTGGGGGTGCTTTCCTAGCTTTGAGGCTTTTGAACCCAGAGGACACCAGTGCTGCCAGGGAAATATCATTTCAGGGAGCATGCCATTGGCTTTTATGAATATGAATATGACGAGCCTTTTTCCTAATTTGTGCAGAAATTGTTGCTAGACCCGAAGGAAGCCTTAGTCATGGCCATATACGACTATGAAGCCCAGAATCCGCAGGAGCTGACGTTACAATATAACGAGGAATATTATGTGATTGACAGCTCTGAGGAACATTGGTGGCTGATTCAAGATAAGAATGGGTAAGTCCCTTTCAACAGCCAATTTACAAATCCTTTCTAAATCCAATTTGTTTTTCCATTAACATATATGCTGGCCTCTAATACAACATCTGTGAAGCATCCTCTGTTATACAGGAAAGGACTGATGGAAGGTTATTCATGGTAACTTTCTTCCCTTTGATATTGCTTGTATTCAGGCAGCTGAAGAAAAAGGAGCTGAAAGTTAATTTAAAAAAAAGAAACAGTCCTTAGCTCAGACTGATATTTGCTGTCATAGATGTGGGGGGAAAAAAATCGTGAAAATTGCAAAACTCTCCAAGTTTAGAGGTGCAATCAGTTGTTTCCTTCCCCAGTAACCGTACTAAATACATAACAATCAGCATTTCTGTCATGCAAAAAGCAGGCAAATCTTTCAGGTCTGACTCCCACAGATGCAGAGAAAATCCTGTCTGTCTAGTGCACTCATGCCATATCACATTTTAACAGGCATGAAGGCTACGTGCCAAGTAGCTACCTGGCAGAAAAATCACCTGAGAATCTGCAAATATATGAGTAAGTTGTGCCTCTGTTTTTCTTGTACCTCTAAGTGCCTTGGATTTGTTTTAGAAGCTACAAGCCTCAAATGTCCCTACCCCACATAACGTGACACTCGATTCAGAGGCTTTTCAGCAGAAATGCTGACTCGGACTCTTTTGATATTTTCAGATGGTACAATAAGAACATCAGCAGAAGCAAAGCAGAAACACTCCTCAAGGATGAGGTAAACCAGTGTTACGTGTGGGGTGGATGGGCAATAATAATTAATTAACGACAAATGAGGAGAAGCCTGCGAGGGCTGCTTTGTGTAAGAGAAAGCTGAACCCTGGGTTCCTGCTGTGTTGCTGTCCTTGGCTGCTCTTAGTTTGCGATGCAAGATAAAGGACCGCTAGCACCCCCCCTTACCTCCACGGTAGCTGAGCGTGGGCAGAGAGCTGTGCCACCCTTCTTCGGCCAAACACACCCAACAACTGGGGCTGATGGAAAACACTGTTTCAGAACACTGTGGCGACTGAAAACTGTGATTTTAGCTCATCTTTTCTGTCTCTGCAGGAGGCCTGCGGATGCCAGTAGTTCTCTGAAAATCTAACCAATCTCATGCTGAAATATTTTGGGTGAAAGCCAAGAGTATGGGTTTGGGTGGTTTTTTTTAGTTTTGTGTGTGTGTATGCATGTGAGCATGCATCTTTAATTTTTCAGTTGAGCCAGACTTTTCCAGTGAAGACTGAAGTGAGAATAAAAAGAATACACCTCTTGTTCAAATTTTCCACACGAACACAACCTTAGTTTTTAAATCACCTCTTACACTAAGAGGAGACCTGAATAAAGTGTTGTTTCTTGGAATGATAGTATTTTATGGAAATAAAAGCATTTTTGTGCGGTTTTAAAAATTCTTTTAGTTCCTGTAAACTCCTACGGAATGTGTCCACACATGGTTTAGTGATCTTATTTTTCCTTTTGATCCTACCAGCGCAACTGTTCTGTGGCAACTACCCCTGTGTGGCTGCAAAGCCTTCTAGTTCAAAACCTCGCAGCCCCCAAAGCTACCCCCAGAAACGTGGCCAAGCTCATGAATGATCTTTGGGCAGGTTTGCTGTCAAGTGAGATGGAAGGGCAAGAACAGTGCTTAAAGTAACTCAGGCAGGATGCTGTCTCCAATACCTGCCTACCTGTGCAAGCAGACCCACACTGCCAGGGAGATGAAAGCCCTCACTGTGCATTATATAGACGCTTCTACAGCAGCACCTGGAGACCCTTTTTAGAGCTTCCCTGTGCTATTTATTGTATACTGCAGATACGGTAAACATTGCGCAGACACACATTGAAGAGACAACCCTGGAAGGTTTATAGCTCGGTGGCCTGGTCCCACCTGGGCAGGGCTGCACACTGAAAGTCAGCAGTTCATACGCAGGGGATGCAGTAGCAGTCTCAGCCTCTGTGTTCAGCTGGAGCTGAATCAGTCTGCTGGGGAGGTGGGAAGGAGGCCGAGGCAGGGGGCACTTGCTGGATTAGGTTTGCACCAAAAGGTGTGGGTGGACAGAGGACATAGAAAATGGAGGAAATCTACCATGTAAAGCAAAGGAGGGAAGGAAATAATCAGGCACTTGGGATGCCAGATGAAAAGCATCTTTATCTGCAAACAGAAGAAAAATGCAATTTTTATTATCAATATATAGACCAGCACGGCACATTACGTCCAAACTGTGATGTTAAATCTTCTCCTCTGCCATCTGATCCATTAGTGCCTGGCCCTGCAGGATCATGGCCTATGATACGTTTTAGCATTCAGATGAGTACAAAACAGTTACAGTGAAAAATTAAAAAGGATAATTGTTCTGTGAGTGCCAGAGTGGAGGAAGCCTGCTTTCCTACATATTTATGTTTAGATACTGGATGACTGGGGTACCTATGAAAGGGCAGGGTCTTGACCAAGCTTTTCCCATTTGTGGTACATTGGTAAACTATCTTTCCTACACTCGCATATGGGTGTTAAGCAAATTGTACTCTTGTTCAGTAGCTGCTCTCTCAATGGAGGGCACTCAAATGGGTTTGCCTTTCCAATCGGCTGCCCATTTCATTGAACTTGTTGGAAATTGATATCACCAGTATTCTGTCAGATAGGGTTGAGAGCAATTGATGGGTTCAAAATTTCTAGAGGAGAGGCTTGGAGGGACAGAGAGACACATGCTCGTGTACCCACACCCACACATACTCAGTACTAGTACATAAGTCTCATTTCCTCAGGAAACTGAGCTAAAAATACATAGCACCTGAGAGAGACCAGCTGGGTGTACCTGCAGGCCCCGGGCTGCCATCAGAGCTGTGCATGGAACAGACCAAGCTCTGTCAGTTGGCTGATGGCTCTTTTTTTTCCTACATGTTTAGCACATCCTCGTGACTGAGCATAGACAGGGCTGAAACAAGCAGAGCTTTGCTCCCAGCCCACTTCTTTGTTTCCATTATGTCTCTAACCAGCTTTCTCTCCTTTGCCTCTGTTACAGGGTAGGGAAGGTGCCTTCATGGTGAGAGACTCGAGGCAGCCCGGCATGTACACAGTCTCTGTTTTCACCAAAGCATTAAGGTACAGCTGAGGTCGGCAGCTTTTCGCATGAATTAAATGGCTTCTATGAGAGTGTAATCTCTGTAGTTGTTTTGGCATAATAAAGACAGAGCAGCAGGCTCATAAAGATAATGGAGGAAAACACTTCCAAAAAAGGCAGAAGAGTTAGCTGCCACTGGCAAAGCGTATTAAAGGCTCCACTTCTCCCTGCATCTAAATATATGCCTATAAATAGTCCCTTAGACATCACTGGGGTTGGAATTGTGATGAAATTGTCCCCCCAGCTGAAGTGTCAGTAGGATCAGCATGGACTATACGCTGGACTTATCAGAGGCAGGTAATACAAGACTAGTGAAAGGGTTTCAGTGATGGGGCAGAAAGTTTTGTTACAGAAAGAAGAGGCAGAGAAACTTGGTACTCAACCTCCTCCTATCAGGAAACCTCAGCCTTTCTAGAGATGAGACCATCTATGAGTGAGAGGGAGAACATACAAGTACACAGCTTTCGTTAGCAATTGCAGCTCACTCCTTGCTTCTTTCCCATTCATTCTGCGTAGGGAAGGTTCTCCCCTTTGCTCGCTTGCTACTCTTCCATTTATACCTCAAATTCCTGTATTTTTGCTGCAACCTAGTTTTCCTCAAAGAAAACTTCCTCTTTTTTAGCACGGATAACAATCCCGTTATAAAGCATTATCACATCAATGAGACAACTGACTTTCCCAAGCGATATTACTTGGCAGAAAAGCATGTGTTTGACTGCATCCCTGAACTCATCAACTATCACCAGCACAATGCAGGAGGTGAGTGAAGGCCAATGCTGATGAGGGAAGTTGCTGTTTTGCCATGCAGCCAAATGACTGTTTTGAATGAAGGAAGGCTTCCAAGCCCTCTGTCCTTACAATGAAATGTTAAGTGGCATCACCTTTTCTTCCACTTATCCTGGCACTTGGATGGCAGGAAAACAACCATCTCGGGCCAGCTTCCAGCATTACATTTTCATTCTGGTTGTCCTTCTAAGGCTGAATATGACCAACATAGACATCTTAATGACATACTATAGAGAGCCCTTTCATTCCTGGGAGCCCATGGGAGTGTGTCACCACTGCCAGACCAAGCTACCTGTTTAAATTACACTGCAGGGCCTTCTGGCCCAGGAGGTGATATATCCCTGGGCCTTGATTTGACACAGAGTTAGGGCCATGGCCAGGAATCATAGCCAGACATGGGAGTCATCAAAGACTCCCATCCCTGCAGTCCAGGAGTACCAAGGGAAACCCTGGGCTTCAAAAGTACATTTGGAATTTCATCAGTGTTAATAGAGACTCACAGCTCACATTTGCTGACAGAGTGAAAATGACAAATAAGCTGAAACTGCTCAGAACTGGTTCCTTCTAGCAGCCAGGAAATTGCAGTCTGAATAGGGGTTCAGCTGCCCTCAAGTGGAGCTGAGAACTCAGTACAATAAATCTGCCTCCAGTATCCAGACTGCCTTTTGGGGTAGCGATAGCCACACTTCCCATGACTGTGACTATAACTGGAACCCACCTTTTCCTCTGTTATTTAGGTCTTGTCACTCGTTTGCGGTATGCAGTCTCTTCTTGGAGAAAAAAGGCCCCAATCACTGCAGGGCTGAGCTACGGTATGGTACTCTCATGACTACGGGAATCCCACTCCTCGCTGGTTAGCTGGGTGATCCTGAATATCCCCATGGATATTGATGACTATTCACGTGACTATCACCACAATAAGTAGCTTTCTTCAGATCTATACACTGCACTATTCACTAGATTACCATCTTTGTCATTACCATTAATAACTGACTGAACTGATGGTGCAGTGCCTTGAGGGAGGTGATGAGAACCCCAGGGTCTCAGTGAAGTGAATGTTAAATACTGAAATGAATGCTGAACGAAGGTGATGGGAGCGGAGGCATAGCATAACTTGATGAAAGCTGAGCCCCTCCTGAATGATGCCCCCATTTGCATATTGTTAGCTACAAAATTTTGCTGGTATCATCTTTGTTGTAACTCTCGGAGACATCAAAGAAACTCAAAACCACGTTGTGCTCAGTAGTGCACATATGCATGGTAGGAACAATCCTCCCTGAAGAACTGGATAGACAAGACAAATGGGCAAAGAAAGGGGATGTTGTTCCTACTCTTGAACGTGACCTGCAGCATGGACTAGTCAAATGAGCTACCAAAGGTTAGACAGACAATTTGAGGGAGAGCCATGAAGTCTCACTTCCAAGTCCTGTCTCAATGTTTAACCCACAATTGTTCAACATTTTACTGCTAGGTCCTTACTCTTTCTCCCTTACAATCAACAGGAAAATTGGTCATTAACCACTCTGAGCTCACCCGTGTACAGGAAATCGGCAGTGGTCAGTTTGGGGTGGTCTACCTTGGCTACTTGCTGGAGAAGACAAAAGTAGCCATAAAGACCATTCGTGAAGGAGCAATGTCTGAAGAGGATTTCATCGAGGAAGCTAAAGTCTTGATGTAAGTAGTAGATTCACCAAGAAAATCAGACCCTGTAGGATTCATAAGACTGAACCAAAGTGTTGTGATAATGTTGAGGACTATGAGTGAGGAATTTAAACTTGGATTATCTACTATGTATCCAATAGTGTGTAGAGAGACAGGTGAGTTCTGGTGGTTACAAAGGAAGGCAATTCAAAGTGTAGGTGAATCACTGGGCTTCTAAGTCTATCAGTATCCAGAAAGGTCGTCCAGATCTCTGCTGTTCTGGAAGGCAGGGTTAATTGATGGTGTGTTTTGGAGAGCACAGTGGGTTTTGTCAAAAAATCATTAGATGGAGAAAGCTCTTAAAATTTGAGGGAAATTTTATTGAAAAAGCTTACATGCAAAACTATTTTGCTTTGCACAACTGAAAATATTTCTCTTTGGTTTTATTGACTTTGTATTTTTTACATTTCCCTCCCCTCAAAATGGACAGAAATTGATTTTATTTTTGTTTGACCAGAAGATTTTTCCATGCAGAAAAGTCTTTTGGTGACCATGACTATTAAAATGGGATGATACTTAGTGCTACTTGATGTTAGACTTGGTCTACACATTTTCTTCTTTCTGCTTGCATAGTTGGCCTTTGCAGAGAGAGGGGTGCAGCAGGGTGACATAGGCGGCCATATATAAGGATAGAAGGCACTGAGCCTGTTTCAGCCTCTTTTCCACCTTCCCTCCCTATCCCACAGGAAGCTGTCTCACCCTAAGCTAGTCCAGCTTTATGGCGTGTGCTTTGAGAACGCTCCCATATGCCTGGTGTTTGAGTTCATGGAGAATGGCTGCTTGTCCGACTACCTCAGGAGCCAGCGGGGCAGTTTTTCAAAGGAAACCCTGCTGGGGATGTGCCAAGATGTGTGCGAAGGAATGGCTTATCTGGAACAAAACTCTGTCATCCACAGAGACCTGGTATGTTGTTCCCACATAGATTTTTTCTCTGCTCCAGCTGGGCTTTTCCCGGTGCTTTCTCCCTTCCTTAATTTCAGTTTTCACACTCCTCCTGCCTATCTGTTGACAGGAGATCCAGTATCTTCCCTTATTGCAGAAGCAGCATCAATACTTTAGGGAAAAAAACCCATCCCCTGGAGCACTAATTAATCTCTTTCCCTTAATTGTGTTTGGGAGAGAAGAAACGAGGACATAGAATTTGTCTCTTTCTGAGTGGACTCTTTTGCTCCCTGAGGGCCCCAGCTCCCACAGTTTCTGGGTACTGACCACTCTTCATGTCTAAAATCAGCAAAGATGCCAAAAAGACCTGTTCTAACCTGTATAAATATGCACTGGTGATAAAATATTTAAACTTTTAATTACATGGAGTTCAATCAAGCTGCATCAGTCACTGCTGCTGTTTTGTTAGGGGACCAAGGACTATGAGTAGCTGTGGATATTTTAGGGTTTTTCTCTGCCCTTTCTGGGCAACAAGGGCCTGCAAGTCAGACTGCTGGTGGAACAGCTTTTGTGGCAACAGGAACATGCTAGCAGTAAAATGTACAGAAAGCATAAGAACCTCAAGTTTTCGCCCTCTTTGTATGGTACAATGTGACTTTGATTCTCCCTTTTTTGAGCACTATCTGCTCTGCCAGGAGAAAAGCAACTGAGTGGCTGTGATAGTCTTTCAGCTCTGACTTTCTGCCTTTGCACCTTCGTTTCTTGCAGGCCGCTAGAAACTGCCTGGTGGGGGAATCCCACGTGGTCAAAGTGTCCGACTTCGGGATGTCGAGGTAATGCTGCCGAGGCTGCACACGCTCCCTGCGGGGCTGTCATGGGATGCGGGGGGTTACTCAGCACGCTCCCTTCTTTTCCTTTTCCAGGATTGTCCTCGACGATCAATATACCAGCTCCACGGGTACCAAGTTTCCAGTCAAGTGGTCAGCTCCAGAGGTTTTCTCCTACAGCAACTATAGCACCAAATCTGACGTTTGGTCGTTTGGTAAGAACCTCTTGTCAGAATGGAAAAAATTCAACAAATAGCAGCTCAGAAAACCTAGGGGCTCAGTCCTCAAGTAAACTCTCTTAAACGCTACATCCAAAGGTGTTTTGCCTGAATAATGGCTTAGGAAAGCAAGCCTAAAGCATCTAAGTGAAGGAAAGGAAAGAATAGTAAGCAACCTAGATACTTTGGAACACTGCAAATGCTGCCAATTTAATGTATTATACCTGTCCAATGCTATATAATACCAAATAATGAACTCTATTTCATGCTGCTATAGCAGGAGTGTCCAAGGAAAGGTTGGAGAGTCACTGACAAGATTATATAAGGAAAGGAACAGAAAGACCTTTAGGCACTCCATCTCTCTGCTTGTCAGTCCCGGGCACCGATGCTTCACTCAAACCCTCTGCCATTCCAAGTTTGCTCTGCTGACTCCATTTGCTTTATGCTGATCTGAAAATATTATTTCACTGCTCACATTTTCTCACCTCATTTCCTGCTCCCCAATGCATTGTTTTACGATTTGCGTCTGTTCTTTGGTCTCCCTTCTGGACCCTCATAGATAAGAAAACCGTTGTATATTTTTTTCCCCAAAGTCATTGGCACTGGAGATAACAAAAGCTATCCCCTGGCCTGTTGATCTGGCACGCTGATGGGTCTGGCCCATCTCCAGCGAGCATGCAAATCACAGTACTGCAGAATGAATCGGTGCAGTGTGCTGCGCACAGCACACAGTCAATGGGGTGCCACTCAGCTCTGGGCCTAGCAGTAAATAATGCAGGATTATAACCTTTGCTGGTCTGCGCTTGTGAATTCTGTGCTTCCCTCTCCCTTTACTGTCTTCTGCTGTGGTTGAAGTTGTGCACTCCTGTGGTGGGTTACGAGCAGTGCAGTGGGAGCTGGGTGCTCAGACCCACAAAACTGCCTTCGAGAACCTAACCTGGAGATGCTTCAGAGAGCACCATTCCTCTTTCCGTGTTCCCTGGCATGTGGAGGAGGCTGTCAGCACTCACCACATAGTAACAAGGGACAACATTTGCCAGTGGAGCTATCTCTGACACCTCACAGCAAAGGGGCAGTGACATGGAGAGAGCTGCTACTTTGGTAAGAATGTTCATCTGCTTCACAAATCAGAAACTGGCCTGTACGCTGAGACCCAGATGCATCCAAAAAGGGTGCTCAGTTTGATTTACAGTCAAGCCAAACCTGGTAAAGTTGGCTCACTCCAGTTTCAGGGCTGAATGAAATACCAGTGAGCTTTGTTTGCATTGGTCAGTCCTTCTTTGTGAAATGTGCAGACCGCAGTGTTGTACATCTGTCAGACACGTTATCTCCCCATCCAGTGGGGTTTGCATAAGAGGATTCCTCTGTCATGTCATGGTCTCATGACAGTGAGAAGCTTTCTGCTCTGCTACTCTGCAGCCCATTCATCTCTTCTGCCAGGCCTGAAATCCTGCTGTGCCCAGGAGAACAAAATGGGTATGAGAAATTCCCAGTGCAGGAATCTGCACACGGGGGGAGTACAGCTGCTTTGCTTATTCTTTGGTAGAGCCAATGTTACTGGTGAGGAGCTGCAAATTCTATGCATCTTCCTATTTGAAGAATTCAAATCTGGGAAGCCAGCGTTATGTAGCAAAGTTGACTGTGGAGCTGCACAACTTTATTTCAGATCACTCTGTCTATGTGTCTGTCTGCCTTTTCTAGTACAATGTGAACACAGTTTACCAAGTCAGTCATATTAGGTGACCAAAGAAATTAAACTTAATAATAACACAAATGCCTTGTATTCGCTCCATTTGCCAAGCCTCTCTGATCTAGTGGCCAACCGTTATGTGTTCCACAGTCTTTTTGCCTTTAGCTGTCTCTCTTCCATCACACTTAAGCACAAGTTTCTGTACTGCTCTGAGCAGTAATGATAGGAAAACATTTGACTGTTCAGGAAAAGAGGAAAAATGTGCTGCAATCCTTTGAAATTCCACTGTCATTGTATGTGAATTCATCCGAGCAAATCACACCACCTGGGATGTTTTGCAGGCGAGGAGTTCCCAGTACTGAGGCTAAGCTGACTAGTAAGTATGGAGCAGTTCATATCGCTTTTTTGCTCCTGACTCTCACCAAAATACAAGCAGATTCTGATGTAGGACACACTGCAGACAGGAACATCAGTGACATGTCTCTTGTATGTGATTAACTGGAAGCAAAAATAGATAAACTGAATCAGTGACAAGAAGCGGGTTCTCCTTCCCAGATTACACATCTGGATGGAGTACATGCACAAGCATTCCCTCTTCTTCACAGTTTGGGAGAAGACCTACGACACACTGCTTTCTGACACATAACACACTTGGACTTCATTTGACTCTTGGGGAAAGACATCCATGTCATGCTAGGCTATCATGAAGTAGGATGCAGAGAAGTCAGACTTGCAGAGACCAGACTGGTACTTCCACACAGTCCAGTGCCCTGCAGAGATCCTAGTTGGCATCCTCAAACTGTGCAGCTGTGTTAGGGCCTGATTTTTCAGATGTGTACTAAGAATCTGAGAGAAAATGCTTTTCTAAGTAACAGACACCAATGCTGAGCTGCAGAGAAGAGCACGTGGAAGGTGGCTGTGGGCCTGCTGAGGATTTTATTTGCTTCTTTGTGATTTTTCTCATTTGCTTGCTTTAG
Organism: Sagittarius serpentarius; assembly: GCA_034782735.1. NCBI lineage: Eukaryota > Metazoa > Chordata > Aves > Accipitriformes > Sagittariidae > Sagittarius > Sagittarius serpentarius. The sequence continues at coordinate 12,830,117 of JAVKLA010000042.1, read as the reverse complement.
GAGTGCTGATGTGGGAGGTCTTTAGTGAAGGTAAAATCCCCTATGAGAATCGCACCAATGGAGAAGTGGTGGAAGAAATCAATGCAGGATTTCGGCTCTACAAACCCAAGCTGGCCTCCAAGGCGATTTATGAGGTCATGAGCCACTGCTGGAGGATGGTTAGTATTGTAATGGGGGAGCCCTAGTTCCCAAAGACAAGAGCTCTCTTCCCCTTGGCTTTTAGGAGGAGAGAGAGATATATACTTCACATGCTAACACAAGATAAAATCCTGGAGGTGAAGCACTCTAGCTTTCATCTGCGCTAGTGAGCAAACTCTAGGCTCTTTGCCTTTTATGTAAGCTGCTGTTTCTATAGAGTGTGTTGACTTCACTGAAAAGTCTATGTAGTGCACCTAACTCAAGTTAATTCAACAGTTTGCTTCCTAAGAAAGCTGCGGATCTGTGGGGCTGCGTTTTAATAGTAATGGTAAAAATGACAGCCAACCTTGTAAAGGTAGTTAGTGTCCACTAGGCAAAATTCACTGCTAGTAGAAAAGAAACATTGCACAAAAGGAAGCTCATTCTTCCGCTGGCATTTTCTCTATAGCTGTAGATTGCTTTTTTGTTAATACTCAGATGCTTCACAAGGTATTCCTTCCTAACCTTGCCATTCCTATCAAGCTGACATTAATGTTCTCCCTCTCTCTTCTCTCCCTGCTTAGAGGAAAGATGACCGGCCGTCCTTTTCTGTTCTGCTGTATCAGCTGAGTGAAATCTCTGAGTTAGATCTGTAATCATGGCACCGTCTGCTAAGCAAAGCTAAGAGAGTCCTGAGGGGGCAGATGGCTGGATTTTCCCCACACAAAGCATTAACAGGAATCCTCAGACCACAGACGCTTGCCATATGCCTGGGGAGAAGGAGAGGGCAGAGGCTGGTACTTCCAGACAGACAAGATATCCCCAGGTCTTCCAGAGCCTAGACAGACAGAGGCTTTGGTTTGGCCAAGAATGTGGTTTGCGTCTTACACACATAAGCAGCAATTGAGCACAGAGTCCTGAACCACACAATCCAGCGAGTGTGTTTCTCCTGAAGATACAGCCTCAAAACCAAGAGATATGACATTGCTATTCCAGTTCTGCGAACTCCCAAACGAAGGTCTTCCCTGGGGAAAAAAGTCCTGTCCTTAATTGAGGAGGAACATCCAGACATTTCCGTGGCTCTCTAATTCAGAGTGGGCTGGACCTGAAAGCTCTGAACAGGAATAAGCCTGGGACACACAGGAACAGGCTGGATTTAGTGACTGCATTTCTGATGCTGTTATTTCAAGGTGGTTTTGTTTTCCCTTTGCATGATTTTCTCTGAAGCTGTGGCATAACAGGAACAGGATTCGGGTACCCAGTAAACTGAAGAGGTGTCTGCGTGTGCACGTGAGTTTGTAAGGAAGGAAGAGAAAAAGCAATGTGTTGAAGAGTCTTGAAATTCTCTTAAATTGCATTATATAGTGAGTAGGAAAATGGGACTCTGGTGCAAATGGAGACATACTTGGAGGGGGGAATGCAAAGCTGAAAGTTTGTATTGTTTTTTTCTTCAGTCTTTCTACATCAGAAGATAAATACATGATCTCCATCCAGTTTCTTTGAACGGAGTATGGAGGACTAAGCAGGGCAGAGTGCTATGTGTTTCCAGTCCAGGACAAGACAGGATCCCAGGATCTGATTATCTGTGAAACGTACAGGAAACCTACTCCTGAACTGGTGTGTTTGGAAGGAAGGAGCCAGAGGGCTCAGAAAGGTAGCCACGAGGAGAAAACATGCAGAGTGTGTGCTCAGTGCACCAGTGATAATGAGAAAAGTTTTCTCATACTTCAAAGAGTAACTGAATCATCACAAGGAAAGACTTTACTATCTCTCCCGTGAACAAAGGGACTGATCAAAGAAAAAGTCCCATGTGAATGGACTGCCTGGGTACTTACTCCACGAGGAGTTCCACATTATGTGGTGACAGCAGAAGAAGGTATAAACAATATCCATCGCCTGGTATTTCAATTAAAATATGTATTTTCACTGCAAGACAGAGACACTGTTCTGACATAACTGACCTCAAAACCAAAAGTGTGGGTATTGGTGTCCTGCAGAACTTGTAAATAAGATCAGGACTTTCTGCTAAGCATTAACAATAACTAGAGAAGTCAAGGAGACTCACAGATGATATGTGCTTATATACAGTATGTATTTTTGATACTTCTCTGTTTGGGCAGGTGAGAACATGAGTAAACCTTACGTGACGGCAGTTTACAAAAACTCTGAGGTGCAAACTTCCAGCAGCAATCTCTCCTGTCATTACAGAAGTCAGGTTCAAATATGTTTGCCAACAAAAATGGAACAAGGAAATAATGTAATCCCATGATCTCACATATCCTGTGTCAAACTATTTCTTCATTGAAGGAGGCTTAATTTTTGGTATTTTTCAGACCCATGTTTCTAGAGTGACTTTTAGGAGCCAGAAGATCTTTTCAGGTATATGAATATGGGCAAGGCATTAGTTCCTGCCTTATACATCTTCCCACTTTGCTTTGATTCCACATTATTTTCTTTGATTTACTGCTACAAATATCATGCAGAACAACTCTCCCAGGCAAGGAGAATCCTAACATTCAGACCAAAGGTTGTCAATACTAAATGCAGGGTCAGAGTGCTACCTTCAAACCAGGATTGCCGCCAAAATCTCTTGATAGTCTGAACCAGTATGTGGAATATGAGCATCTATAAACTGATTTTGAATTTTTGCCTAGTTAATTTCAGCTAAGTTTCTCTTTGTCCCTCTCATCCTTTAGTCTGAGTTAGCCTGTTGTCACGTTCTGGTGATGCTAAACTTGGCATTTAGCCAGTGAAGTTTTCAGTAGCCCTAACCATGTTAAACTGCACATCTACACTTAAATTTGAGGACAGCTGGCCGTAACCCTATTTCCTCCCCCTCTTGATTGCACTGAGACAATCCATACAGCCACAGGATACTCTGAAAGTGTTCTTCCCTGAGTGCAGACACTCTGTGGCAGGGGTATCTGCAGGCTCACAAAGCTGAGCTTCTGGCTTGCTACCCTCTCCATCCTTGCAGGAACCAGGGGTCTGTCGAGCTTGAGGAGGTTGCTATTAAGTAGCAGCAATATTGCTCCGCTAAGTAATGTTTCTGAGATTCTATTTATATTTGGATAAGTGTAATATTTATTAGCTAGAGAGTGTTGCACAAAATAATATTGTGATGTTTTATGTTCAGATTTCTTTTGCAATATTTCTATGTACACAATATGTATTTTTACAAACAATAAAATTGCTGAGTCCCAACAGTGGCCTTCACTATATGTTAGCAAAAATGCAAAAAACATCCTCATGCACTTGTAATCATACAGCTTGCTATTCCTCCAAAGCCTCCCCACCAAGAAGCAAACAGACTTCTTCTGGCTTTCTGAAGTATCTCTGTTCCCCAGAACCACGGCTGTGTTCTGGGGTTAGATTATGTGCTGGGTTTATGGGGGTAGGAAGTATTCAGAATCCCTTTGCCAGCTGGACCCTCTTTGCTTGGCTGTATTTCAGGAAGGTGGGAGGCTGTGCTTGTCCCTACTTTTGACTGCTGGTTATCAGAGGCAGTGGGTGAACAGCTCTGCCTATGTGGCACATTTGGCTGGAGCCGAGGCCCAGAGCACTGTCCCAGCTCATCCCCGACCTGCTGCGGCGATGGCCGGGTGCTGGCACAGCCAGGCTGGTGTCCCAGCTAGGAGAAGGCAGTCAAGCAGTAACCTCATCTAGAAAGAGCAGCTGATGCTTCTCAGTGGAGACCACGGGCTGGAGTGCAGCAACGTCAGACATGAAAATCTCTTTCCTGGGCATGTGTTGGTCACCCCGGGGAAGCGGGGGTTGTTGGTACTTGTTCCGGTGGATAATTGCCTTAAAATCAGCCCTGAAAAAATCTAGAATTTCCTGAAACATTTTTTAATGAACACGTTTCTATGGGATTTTTGACTTCGTCCTCTTTGAACGCTGCACTCATCAGCACAGCAGGATTCAGGTGAACGGCTCTGCTAAATTTCACTTGGCAGCCACTTGAAATTTGTGTGTATTCGTCTGTTTAGCTCATTCCACCATCATGTTCTCTCTCCCCTCCACACATAACCAGCTGATGCACACACTCCTGCACCTGTAGCTGTATGAGGCCTGCCCCTCGCTGCCATTCTTCCCAGGCTGCAGAGAGATCTGCAGGACAAATGCAGAGAAGCTCTTTCTATTATTTTACAATCTAAGACAACACAGAGTAGAAAATTAAGACAACATCATAACATTCATGGAATTCCCATCCCCCTGAGCCTGGCTGAGATTAAACAGTGCAGAAAAAAGTCCACAGCAGTTTTTACTGCCACAGTTTTCTTGACTTGACCTTGTTTCACCCACCGCCTCAGAGCAATATTAGCTGTTAAATCTTTTGGATACGCAGTAACAATGCTCACTTACTGAATTTTTCTGACAAGTAATAAATAGTAAAAAGAGGAACGATGGCTAAAAAATGTTCCAGTCAAAGGTGAGACAGAAGAAATACTATGCAGGGGAAGGAGAAGAGTCTACTCCCAGAGATGCTATGAATACATTTTTGCAGGCGTGGTCCTGTCTATTAACACAAAGATAGTTCCCAAGACTGTCTTGCTGCTTTTCTAGTTTGCAGACCCCAGTGCCTTCAGCCCATGGCATCCATTCAACTTATAGTTGCAGAGCTACGGTGTAAACCTGGTGTCCAAGCTTCCCTGCAGAGCCAACATATACCCATGGGGAGCAAGCTCAGCCCCACACTAGCGTGGACGACAGAGCAGCAGTCCCTAAGGAATCAGGAGTGGTCACTCTATTCCAGGAGGGGCCAGACAGCAGTCCCATTTTTAGCATAGGCTGATGCTCAGGAAAGGGACACTGCCAGGGCCACCAAGGAAATGGATCTAGACCTGTATCTAGACTTTCAGCAGTCCTTGGGTATCCACCAATGTCTTTCAACAAAGAAACAGCCAACAGCATCAGAAGCTAAGAGGGCTGCCGAAAAATGAATGAAGGCCCTATGCAGGGTTGCTATCAATCACCATGAGGCGATGTTCCGCTGAAAGCTGTTAAGAGGTCCGGTTTGGCTTTCACAGTAGATCTGAAGAGCTGTATTGGAGCTTTAAAAAGAAGCATGAGCAGAAGGACTGGAAACTTGTCCCTGAAGAAATGCCAGATGCCAAAAATGCCAAAAGGAAGATCTTTTGGATGCGGTGCTGCCTCAGGAGAGGCTTGGAGCTCTGAGCAAAGGCATTGCCGTGTGGTTTTGGTCCCTAACATGCTCAGTGGTCCAAGGCTTTACGCGTATTCTGTAAAGAGGGCTTTCGTTAAAATGGTAGGTAAAACCTAATGATGGATGGTACAGGTCCTCTGAAGGGAAGAGAGGCTGAATACATGAGACCCAGCAAGCTCAGCAGCAGGTAGATGGGCAATGTCAGCCGGGTCCTGCCTTCTCAGCGACCCAAACGCCCTCACCCGGAGTCAGGCCTCCGGGGGGCTGCGGCAGCCGCCCCCGTCCCCGTCCCCTCCGCGCACCCGGGAGCGGGGAGACGGGGGACGCTGGTGGCCTTCCCCCTCCCCGCCGGCGCCCCGCACTGCCGCCAGCCCAGCCCTCCCGCAGCGGAGCGGCCGCGGCAGGAGGCAGGGGCGGGGGAGGCGGGATGCGGCCCCCGGCCCCGCCGCGCATCCCCCCCGCTCTGCCCGGGGGAGGAGCCGC
>JAVKLA010000042.1:12762416-12823697 GCA_034782735.1 Sagittarius serpentarius | reverse complement strand
CGCAACGGCCCCCCCCCCCGCCCCCCCGACCCCCCCCCCCGCGCATCCCGGCTCCGCGCCCCCGGGACGGGGGGAAGGGGCCGAGCCCCGGGCCCGGCGGGCGCTGCAGGCCCCGCCGCGGGCAGCAGCGGCAGCGCTAAGCCGAGCCGGGGTCGGGGCTATGCTCGGCTTAGGGAGGAAGGGGGATGGAGGAGATGATGGAGGAGCGGCAGCGCCGGGCCGGGGGCTGAAGGTGGTCCCGGCGGGGGCTCCCGACCAGCGCTCGGATCACCCGTGGACGTGAAAATACGGGGTCCCTGGGGGTGGAGGAGCGGGAAGGAGGAAGCGACGGGGTCTGAGCCAGGGTTGGGAGCGATGGGCTGGAGCTGCGCCCGCAGGTTCGTGCTTTGGCGTCGCTTGGAGTCGGCAAAACCCTTCCCCTCCAAAACCGCCGGGTTTCGCGTGCGTGAGACCGCTCCGGAGCAAGGTGCGCCCCGGGTAGCGTTTCTTTGTACTGAATTGTCCACCCGGGGACGCTGGAAATGCGTGGTGCCAGCCGCATCCCACCTGGGGAGGAATGGCTGGATGCTGCAGGAAATTTCCGTGGGCTGGAAGGACCGGGAAGGAAGGAGGAGAAGAAAAAGAGGCACATACTAAAACCTTCCTGCATGCTCAGGGTTGTTTTGGAGAAGGGGGAAGGGTGATGGCTGTGTGCGCTGTCAGAGGACACTGCCAGCAGCAGAGCTTGTCCCCCTTCGCCATCTGCCGCTTTCCACCGGGGGTTCCTGACTGGGGAGTGTGGACCACAAAGATCTCGGAGAATTAGGCTGAGTCGCTAAACCCTCCTGCCCTGCACCGATACCGAAAGAAAAAGCACCCTCACATTTTGCATGATGACAGTTGTCTGGGGTTAGTCACTGCCACGATGGGTGACTAGCCTGGTATTTTGGTGTCTGTCAGAGCCGTGTAATTGTAGAGTAATTCCCTGCAAAGGATAATTCTTTTCTCCTTTTCTCTGTACAGTGAATTGTTATTAAAGAAGCCCAAGGAATATGGAAAAATCTTCCATTTTCTGACCAGGGCCTTATGAGCAAAGCAGACTGCTGATTTCATGATAATAATTTTATTAACAATTATCATCTTTGCATGAGAAATAGGAAGATCGGTTTTGGAAGATCAGTAATTGGCCAACTATTAACAATGCTGTCCCGTATGATTTAATTTCCCAAGAAGCGCTTTAACTGTCAGCAGTGGGGTTGCTTGTAAACTTGCTCTCAACTATATTGGAAATGTAGCTTCCTATACCTGCCTCCTTCCTTGACCCTCTTTCTTTCGCACCAGAAAAATATGATGAAGTTATTCTAAAAGAAATAAATTCCAAAATAATTGTGTTGCTAAGAGACAAGGATGGTGTAAATGCCTGGAACTCAGCCCTGATGGGAATGGCAGAAAACGTAGAGTGAAGATACAGAAAGACGGCCTCAGGAGTCGTGCAGTTTGGCTTCCTTTTTTAAGGGGAAGGGTAATTTCATGGTTATTAACATCTGTGTCTGTGTAGGGCTGCAGCCCAGCTCTGCCAGCCTCGCTCATCCTGGCTGTGTTTGTTTGCTCCTGCAAAGAACCTCCTGACTGTGGTGGTGGTTGAAATTACAAGTAATTATTGCAGCATGAGAGAAGAGGTTGATGACATGCGTCCTAAAACACAGGGGACTTGAATCCTGTGCATTTTAGGCAAGGGTCAAACTAAACTTTTGCACCCTGAAGTTACTCCTCTTGACTAAAAATACGTTGATGGTCAGGAGCATTTATTTTCCTCTTGCTGTGAGGCAGCGGGTACCAGAAACACTCTGCTTTTATGCACCTGAGAGAGACATCAGTCTGCTGGGGTACTTGTTGGGCCAGGATGGTTCCTGACCACTGGTTAGATCCTATATTGGAGTAAGAAGGAGAAGCATTATCACAGGGGCAAAAATAAATTAAGTGACTTTCCCAGGTTACCAGAGACTGGGCATCAGAGCTGGAGAAGAATCCCAGATCCTCAGGAGGTGACCAGAAGTTTGTCCTGCTTCTCTATATTGCCACCTCCTCAGCAAAAGTAATTTTGCTGCTTGTCTCACCCTAGGCTTGCAGGGCTTGGACCCTGTCTTACTGCCGATCTCCTGGGCAATTCCCATTTTTTCTTGCCTCCTTTCCTGCTCTTGGTAGCTACTGCAGCTCCAGCGTGAATGTCTGCTGTAAGAGCAGGCGAGCTGAAAAACCGAAACAGCCCGTGCCACTTCCCCAGAGCTCTCAGCTGTGCAGCTTCGAAGCCAAGCGCACATGCATGCAACATATTCATTATGGCCCTGCTTTTAGAAGTCTTCCTTTGTTCCCCCAAGCTGCTCTGACAATAAAGTCGTCTTTGTTCCTCTCGCTGCGAAGAGGATGATACTGCACCGATACTTCTGGGCAAGCATTTTGGTGGGGAAGGTAGGACCTGCCCAGCAAGTTCAGACATCTGGGATGACCATCCTCGCTCCTTCTCAAAGCCTTTCTACACTGTCTGTTAAATCTGGCCCCCAGGGTGCTGCCACAACTGAGTCACCATGTTGGGAACTCTTAATTTCCATTTCGGGGTGGTGGGGCCATGCCCTGTGCCTGGAACCCCACGTGGCCAGCTCCCTGCGATGTCTAGAAGCCCTGGTGCCTCTGTGTGATCATTTGGCTTTAGAAGGTGTAAGAGACAGCCAAAGGGGCTGCGACTGAGATGTGGGATGGGGAGGGGAAGTTTCTGCAGCAGATGGGCAGAAAGTGTAGGCAGCACTGCACACGCTAGCACCGACGCTCATTAGCAGAAGAGGTAATCAGCCTGGTGGCTGCATCCCTCTCGGGGGTTTCACTGGGGTGGGGTTGGCTTCTGTCAGGCTCACGTTCAGTTTTGCCAGAATTCGTAGGACTGGAGGGACTTCGGCCTCTCTGACCAGCGGTGGGATATGGAGAAGAAAGTAGTTTTGTGAGACGGCTCCCACAAAGTAGTTTTGCGAGACTGGCTGTGTTTGAATCCACGCAGGCAGGATATGCTTCCTGTGCAGGAGGGAAGGCCTCGCCCCGCTGTGCACGTGTTACGGCAGCAGAAAAGCCCCGTTCCTGGGCAGGCTGCTGCGCTGCTTCTCGGGTGGTGCGGCCCCCCAGCCCCACGGCCATGTGCGCCGAAGCGCCGTCGGCAAACCTCCAATGTGGGCTGACTCTCCTCTTCCCAGCACGGCTGGCCCTGCCCTGAGGCCCAGGTGGTGGATGGCGGTTAAGGCTTAATGAGGACTTTTTGATGAGTGTCCCCAGGGATCCCCGTCTTCCCTGGGCTGGAGCCGCTTGGTCGCTGCCACGTTACCTGACAGCTGCCCCCCTCGTCGCTGGACCGAAGGGGTGAAGCTGGATTTGCTGGGGCAGCCCCAGCACATCTGTGTTAGAAACCTTTCTGCAGGAAGGTGGGGGAGGGCGGCATGGGACTTCCCCTTTTGGCTCTCCTGGGCAGCCCCGATGGTGGGGAGACACCACGCAGTGCCCCGTGGACCGGGCCAAGCAATCGCTGATGCCTTCAGAGCCTTCCCCAGCCTCTGTACCAGCGCACAACCCCTCTAACTGCTAGATGGGCAGTGGACCCCATCCAAGAGCAGGGCCCCCGCCAGCCGTGCAGCCAGCCCAAGGAGCAGGCGAGGAGCCGTGGCACAGGCAGATGGGGGATCGCTGAAGGCTGCTCCTCCATGGATGACCTGGGGTGAGGATCCAGGTCTGCCGGCCCTGGACCAGTGACCTCTGCATCACGCGCTCCGGCTGCGAGGTTGCTGTCTGTCGCAGTGTGCTACGGGCATGAGACCCAGGGGAAGTCCTGGCAGACCACGCTTTTCCCCGCAGCCTCCTTCGGTTTTGCGACTGGGCTTAAGAAAGCGTAGAACTGAAATCGGGAGTCCCCGTGAAGACTCATCTGTTAAACCCACAAACTCTGTGTAGTTTTTCCATCTGCATCCAGGTTCTTGCACTCGGCTCAGCCATGGCAACGCATGGGGTGGGCTGACGGCCAATTGCACTGCTAGCTCACTATGGCTTGGCACTTCCTTTTCTGTTCATATATTTCTACACGCTGCCTCTCTTCCTCTGTTTGAGTGCAAGATCTTTGGGGCAGGGACTGGCTTAGTCTTGCAGGTTTGTGCGCTGCCCGGCACAGCGGGACCGTGATGCGGTATTTGGGACCCTATCTTCTGGTATGGCCCAAACAGCAGCAATAATTTTGTCCCTTGAGTTGCTGAGCTCTTTGGGTGTCACAGAGTTACTGGGGAAGTGTCTTTGATTACAGCAGACTGCCAACACATTGCACAGACGGCCACAGAGTTTGACTTATGGAAGAACGAGAAACGAGCCCAAATAAACAGCCACCATCCTCAAAGCTATAAAATGCAAGGTTTTTGTCTTCCCATGCCTTAAGTATGTAATGAAGCATGTATGAGTACCGGGGGTGTTTTCTGGGAACCCAGAGGCCAGTCTTGAGGCACTGGAGGGTGATGGAGAGCGGCGGGCAGCCGAGGAGGTTGGTGGGGCTGGGCGAGTGCAGCCGCCCGCCCGGCGCGGAGCAGCCCAGGGTGCTCGCAGGCAGGGAGGAAGCTGCTTCTGCCTGCAGCCTGCCAGGACGTAATGTCTAGTTTTGACAGTTGCTACAGTTCGTAACAGGAAACCATTTTAGCAAAGAGCGGTGAAGAAGGAAACAGAAATTTGAGCGTGTAGGGAAAGGGCTGCTTGACTTTTTTTTTTCCCCAAGCACTTACTTCATGGCACTTCAGCCACAGGTATAACCAAGCCTGTTTCTCAGCTGCCTGGTACCTTGGGGAGGCATTTGTGGAGTTGGAATGGGTTTTACCAGGCTCATACATGTTCTTGCAGCCCATGTGTGCAGGCAGCAGTGATGACAAGAGGCACAGCAGCAGACTCATCCCTCTTGTCACCCAACACGAAGCTGCCCCAGGACTGCACACAGCATGCATCACCCTTGGCCACGGTCCTTGCTGCGTGCCTGTGTGTCTATCTATGGACATTCCGAAGCCATTGTCCTTCTGTGCTCCCAGTGCTGGAAATGAAAAGCTAACTTATATTCTTGGAAACAGTGACTCAATTTTAAAAAAAAAAAAGGACTTAAGGGATTTGTAGCAGATAATTGCTTGAGTAGGAGCGCCTATGGAGCTGCTGTTGCCACCAAAGGAACTGGTGTGATTGTACGCAAGGAGAGAGGTTACGTTGCTGTTGTATCTGGCGCTTGTGCAGACACCGCTAGAGCCTTGTGTCCTGCTACGGTGTCCACACTTCAGCAAAGAAGCTGCAAAATTCGATCAAGCTTAGAGAAAAGCCAAAGAGATGATTAAAGGATTGGAAAATATGCTCTGTAACAAGGCAGGCAAAGAGCTCAGTTCTCTTGCCTGAACCAAAGCGAAGGTTGCAGGGCGTTTTATTGAAATATATGGGCATCTTGATGGCAACTTCTGTAATAGAGAGCTCTACTGTCTTGCAGATTAGAGTGATGAAACTCTGATGGCTCACATTTGAAACTAGACAGGCTCTGAGTGGGGAAAAAAGCACTGGTGGGGGCAATTTACTAATCGAATGACACGTCAGTATTTAAAGTGTGTTCTCTCTCTGCATATGTTTATATGCAGTGGGGTGTTTTTCTAGGAGACACAAGCTCTAGGTCGGCCACAGCTATTGCACATGGATTAGGTATTAACTGGGGAAGCCCTCTGGCTGTGATTATACAAGCGCTCAGCCTGGGTGACAGCAGCTGTCCCTCTATGCTTGTGCTCTTACAGCAAAGGTAAATGGCAAAGGAGCTAAGGGACACAGAAGTTTGTCCTGAGGTTCGCAGTAGGTAAGTGCCAGTGAGCTTTCAGAAATGTTTCCCTTTGCTTTTTATTTCTTTTGCAGCTGGCACTGTTGGCAGCTCCATGGCAGGCTGGGACTGGGCAGGGGACACCATGTGTGTGGTAAAAAGCGGGATAAAAATTTAATAGCAACTTCTTTTTTTGCTGCTTGCAGTGCCACAGCCTGCCTGCGCAGCACTCGATCTTTTGCTGTTCACCTTTGAGAATGCAGTTTGTTGTTTACAGTTTCCAGCGCCATTCATGTATGTGAGAAGGAGAGCATGTGAGTGTCAGCATTGGTCATACTTTTCTAATCATGCTGTTTTGAGAGATATTTCTGATAGCGCCGCTTTGCATTTCGGAGCACATACTTTCACTTGGGGCTGCTAAAGCTGCGCTGCAGCACCCAGCTGTTCTCTGTCTTAAACAGTTTTGCATAGAGTTAAGCAGAGAAGGGCATGGGTGGGTAGTTGTGTTCCTCTTATTCTGCATTCCTACTCTGATGTTGAATCATGGAAGGAGAGATGACATAGACATGTAGGTTAAACACACAAGAAAAGGAAAACGAGATAAACCGGGATCATGCCTCCTGCATTGCCAGCCAGTCGTGGTTCCGGTTTTGTCCTTTGGTGCTTTCCTGCTCAGTCTTCTGCCTGCTGTCTATCAGCATCTCTTTTCCTTTGGATTTAGTGCAGAAACTGAACATCCAGAACCATGACCACTCACGTCACGCTCGAGGATGCCTTGTCCAACGTGGACTTACTGGAGGAGCTGCCTCTTCCAGACCAGCAGCCATGCATCGAACCGCCTCCGTCCTCCATCATGTACCAGGTACCTTCAGCTCCCAGGGGTGGTGGGGCAGGGAGGGTTGTTCCAGTAGCTCATGCAAAGCACAGGGGCACATGGTGCTGTGAAAACTAGCTGAAAACGTCCTGTGTTGACCATGTTTAAGGAAGTGTTCAGAACAGTTCTAGCCACAAATCTGTTCCCAAAGGCTTTAAAAGGAGAGTGCTAGAGATTGGTGAAAGGGATCTTTAAGACTGAGCAAGACATAGGGAAGTTCAAAAATTAGGACCAGAGTGCATGAACGGGTAAGAAGCAGGAGACAAGATTTGTGATAACAGCAGAAAGTTCTCAGCGACGTTTTATTATGCACATATTTCTGTGCTTCCTTTTTTATGGTAGCGCACGCATCTAAGTAGGTCAAAATCAAAGTTCTGCCTGACTTTGGCCGGCCTGTGCCGCTAGCACAGCTGGAGCTGCTGGTCTGGGGAGCTGATGGCATGCAAGGGAGGACAGTCGCCGCAATCGCTTCTCTGCCTTCAACAACCACAGATTTAGCTGCAGCTGCACTGACCAAGCAAAGCTTGGCATGAGCCCAGGGCAAGGCTCAAACTCCTGCTTTTGGGTCTGCAGCGGGATGCCTCGGCTGCTTGGCCGCCACACCACACCCTGCCCTATAGCACACACCCAGGGTTAAATATAATATGGGGTTACTTTCTCCATCCTGCCGCTCCTGAATTCAAGACTTACCCATGGCAGTGTATAAATACACCCGTACAGTGATTGCCGTGCCATACACGCAGGGGTCTGAAATTACAGTATCTCCTTCAGCAGGTCAGGCTGCGGGCTCATTCGGTAGCCTTACTATCTCTGCGGGTTATCAGACCCAAAGGCAGTTCTGGGCTGTTCAAATTTCAACTCTCTGGAAAATCTTCATGTCATTTTTGCCTGTCTCTTCTTTAAATCATTTTTCCTCTTTGCTGGCTTGGGTCCTGTGAGGCCCTCAAGGCCAGCCGTACGGTACAACCTCCTTTCAGGGCCATGAGCGCGTGCACACTGCTGTGCCTAAGAAACCTCATCTAAGCTGGATCTAGAGATACTGGCCAAGCCTGTTTCCTCATCATACTTGCGTTTGTATGTAGCCCTCTCCCCTGCTAGCCAGAAATGCATATGCAGCCTCAGCTTTGCTTGTCGCATGCGGTGTCCTGGAGGCGCTAAGAAGAGTAGCCCTGTGGCCACGGGTCTGTCTCCTGGCTTTCCTACTCAGGAAATCAGTTATTGAGGTGAGCGCAGTCGCTGCAATGCTAATGTCATTGCAAGGAGCAGCTCTGGGCTCCTGGGACTTCTGTAGGCTCTGCCCTCCAGCCGGTACCATCGGCCAACCTTTGTGGAGAAAATTACCCCAGCGCAGAGCGTGTGAACAGGCACTTGACGCAGAGAGGCTGAGGAGCTGCTTTTTCATCCCCTGCTCTGCACTTTCTTGCTCCCCTGTCCCAACCCAAAGTAGTAGCCCAACTTCCAAAACAACTCTTCATCCCAAAGCATCTGCTTGCAAGAGCAACACTAGTGCTGATAATAGCATCTGGATGAGTGCTGACTTTTGTATTTATGTTTTCCAGCCATCTCGTTCCCTGCCCTTTCTGTGTGTTTATTCTTTGCAATTCCTGCTGACAGGATGTGGTCTTCCCCTAGCAGCCAGGGCACAAATAGAAATTAACGGGGCTGTATCTGTCTTTGAGTTACCAGGCTAAAATCCCTGGAGTAATTGCTGTAGGTTTGCTCTCTGGTGTGGCTGCAATTCCCTGTAACTGATCCCCACCTGGTTTGGCTTGATTTTACAAGGGTTTGTCTGTCTTGATTGCCCTATTTTCACACATATAATCTGCAGGATTTCCTCTAATGAACATGTGTGATTCAGGAGCATCTCAGGCTGCATGTATGGATCTACTTCAGACCTAGAGGTGAAGCACCTCAAATTGTTCATAAGCTGCTCCCATGCCCCAGAAGCCCTACTGATTCTGCTTTTTGCCAACACATCCCATGCTGGACTGTATCAGGTGAGAAAACAACTAGCTGTATTTTAATCCCCCTCTCTCCATTTCACCCATAGGCTAATTTTGACACAAACTTTGAAGACAGAAATGCCTTTGTGACCGGCATTGCCAGGTACATCGAGCAAGCGACAGTGCACTCCAGCATGGTGAGTCCCCCGGGTGCTGCCCCAGCGATGCCGAGCCTTCGGTGCGTGCCCTGCCCCAGCAACGCCTCTCTTTCTTTCAGAATGAAATGCTGGAAGAAGGCCACGAGTACGCCGTGATGCTTTACACGTGGAGGAGCTGCTCACGAGCCATCCCCCAGGTACTCAAGCCCTTCCCAGGCAGGGATGTTCGCAGAGCATGTAGTTGGTTTTGTCTTCAGTGTGGGTTAGTTGGGGCTGGAGACAGAAGAACAAAAAAGCAGAGAAGACTGAACCAGATGGAAAGGTTGAAAAGAGAGACCACTGACTCTTCAGATTGTCTTCTCCCCAGCCAAAGTCTCACCCACTGATCTCAGCAGCTGGTAACCATTTCAGAAGCAGATCTATACTGCTGCCCTAGCAAAGGGCATCTGCTCTGCACCCTCATGTATACAAGGGCTCTGTCCCCGACCCCTCCTAGCGATGCCTCTCAGCTCAGTCCCACTCACCCCAAACCAACTGCCTATATACATTTCCTGGTTTCACAAGCCCCACCCCTGCTCCGCAAAGCAGTGGCACCTGAAGTTATTTCGTCCCTGCGGGACCGGCTTGTTCATCCTACAGCTGCTAACAGGACTTAGCTGAGCACGGCTCTGGTCCGGCACGGTGCTTGGGGTAGTGCTGTGGTTTGTCACTGGGGTGTTTATTCATTTCTCCGTTTGGAGAATGGGTAGCCTTCGCTTTAATTAAAGCAGTGTGGTTATTTCCTTCCTAGTGCACCGCTTGAATATTTTTCTCTCTCATGTTATGGGGAGATAGAGTTTGCTTCAGGCAAAGGCAGTTAGTTTTTGGAAGTTGAGAGTAAAATCATCAGATCTGGTTTATCTCTCACTTTCCTGGTGCCATTGTATAGTATAATACTGTTACACGGTATCAGGAACTTCAGCTTTAGTTAAAAATTGCACCAGTGCCAAGTGGGACTCTTGTGTTGTGTGAAGAAGGGAGCCCAGGCAGCCTGGGTTAAAAAGAGAGGGTCCTCTCGAGATGTGGCAGACTCAGGCTCTCCCTGACTTACACAAAGCAGATTAGGCAGCTGGGGCAGGTTTCAGCATCCCAGACTGCTGCCCAGATTCTGGGGTGCTCTCTGCTCCTGCGGGAGCCCCAGAATTGTGGGTGTTGCGCGAGGATGCGTGAAGAAGCACTTCAATATGCCAGAAACAATTCCCCAAATGCCCTTTTTTGCTGCTGATATACCTGAGGATCCTGATCTCCCCTCACATTTAATTATTCTCCTCCTCTACTGCTAGTTCTGCTTCAGCTGTTTTCTAGTCATTCTCTCTCTAACCTTAATTTTGGTGGCTTCATCCTGCAAACACCTACGGGCATGAGTAAGATTGCCCACGTGGCCCACTGATCGTGATTCAGACTCCAGCTTAGAGCTTGTCTTCTGCAATGTGAACACGTGCTGGATCACTGTAAAAGTGCTGACTGACAATACATTGGGGTGCGTGCAGTGCACTTCCATTAACCCTACAGATAAAAGGGTTTGCAGCGCTTCTGTGGAGCCAGGAAAAAATATTTCCACATGGCTGGCAATGCCCATGTTTGTGATGCCCCGGGAAAGATCAAACCTCAGTTCCCCTTGGGTTATACTCTGTTGATAGTCTCATGAGACCCAGCCAGGGGGAGATTTCTGCTGCTGATTGGATATTTGCTTATGTCCCATTTATATTTGATGCTGTGCTGCTATTGCCTTTACTGGCTGCGCTAACGGAAGGCAGGCTGTGGCTGAGCTGATGGCAAGAGAGTGCTGCAGATAACCTGTTTTGGCATTTTAGTGTCCTCCCGTCCTGGTTGCCCCTGCAATGTTTGTGCCTCTCTGAGCGCAGCTGGTGGGGTCCCTGCTCTTTGCCCCGTCCTCCCCCCGCGGGGCTGCAGGCAGTGCCGCGTGTGACGGAGGAGCAGACAACACCACGGCAGAGCATTCATTTACAGATTCACCAGCTCTGATCCTGCAATGACCCCTGCGCTTTGCCATGGGGCACATGGCTGCTGCCGGGGGGGTCCTGTTCTCAGCCCCCCCAGCCTGGATGCTCAGTCAGGTACAACTCCCTGTGCTACATCAGAGACCGTGGTTTTACAGGTGAAGAACAGAGCCTAGACCTAAATGTGCACCACTCCTCCCTGCCACAAGCTGCATCCTCACGGCCATCAATATTGCCTGACTGCAGTATGAAACATCAGGGCAGGGACATTAGATTCCCCACGACAGAGAGGGCAAAGCTACTTCTGCATCTTCCGATGTCAAGCTGGCTGATTTGTCCCCTTGCGCCCTGTGCATCAGCTGCTGGGCTACTAAATTTGCATCAGAGCTGTCGGCTCCATCACAGCCTTTCGTCAGCAACAACTGGAAACAAAACCAGAGGAAGACAGCAGGATGCATTGCCTAGGGCAGTTGGGGTTTTCCCTAACAGTTTGGTAGTGACTCCAAGTAACTGTTTGGGAATGAGATGGATGACAACTGAATAAGTCCTTAAATTTAGCTTCGTAGGATTCCAATGAAGGTGACTCACATCATTGCTGCTAGCCACATACAAGCCCAGTGATTTTTAATGGGTCAGCAACAGAACCAAAATTATCCCAGCGAGGCTATAGCAGAGCCGTAGCCTGGTGCCTTGTGTGTCCATGGGAGTTTGCAACACAAAGTCTCAGATAACTTTATGATATAACATTTCCACATTGTGTAGCAAGTCCAGACTCCATATTGCATGTGCAGACAAATGCAGTAGAAGACTTCCGTTTCTCAGAGTCAGGATTGTGCCTGTTTATAATGCATGGAGAGAATGTCACATCTGAGAAACAGTCCCTTCTGCTATCATCTGTTGCCTTCAGAACAAGCTCCCTCTCAGGTCCCTCTGTTGTCCTCAGATGGGGACAGGATTCACTGTGAAACAAGCAGAAGATGGTGGCTGTTGCAGTCCACAGCTGTGTTAGAAACTCTGGCGTTGACAAGGATGATTTGTCTTTGCAACGCAGGTGAAATGTAACGAGCAGCCAAACCGAGTGGAGATTTATGAGAAAACGGTGGAAGTCCTGGAGCCAGAAGTCACCAAGCTTATGAAGTTCATGTATTTTCAGGTAAGTAGTCAAGGAGAGAGGCAAAAATAATTTATTACTTTGATGTTAACTTATCCTAAGCAGGGCTGTGCTACCCTTGCCTGCCAGGCCAGCTTGGAGAGCCCCCGAGCCCCCGATAGGTCTCTTCCTTGCAGCCGTCAGCAGATAGCTGAGACCTGTCTGAAGGAAAATGTGTGTGTCCCTTGCTCAGCCCCGAAATCTTGTATACAAGTTGGGACAGAGCACACCTCAGCCATTGAAGTTCATGGAGGACCAGAGCCACCACTATGTGGAGCTAATGGGTGGCACAGGCTTCTTTTTTTCTGGGGTGTTGGCTGGTGGACGTGAGGAGCTGTTTCTCCACTGGCACCAGCACGGCTCGCTCTTCTGCTCTTCCCTCTGAAGCAAAGCCAGGAAGAGCTGAGGGCTGGTGGTGCAGCTGGGCTTTATGCCCCACCTAAAAAACTGAAGCCTGATTTTGCAGAACATGCCACATTTGGGGCAGGAATAAATGGAGGGTTCGAGCCCCCTTCTCCCCCCCAGCACTAAGGATGTTTGTCTGCGTGGTTTGTAATGCTGCTTCATTTCATGGTGACAATGGAGAGGGACCCTGGAGACTCCATCCCCAGCAGAATAATGCTTTTGTTAAAGGAAGGAGGCAGTGAGTGAGTAGAGGGGGGTCCCAACAGTGGTACGTTGTCCGTGCATGAGCCACTGCTGGGATAACCCTGTCCCGCTGCCTTCCAGCGCAAGGCTATCGAGCGGTTCTGCAGTGAGGTGAAGCGCCTGTGCCACGCTGAGCGGAGGAAGGACTTCGTCTCTGAGGCCTATCTCCTCACGCTGGGGAAATTCATTAACATGTTCGCTGTCCTGGATGAGCTGAAGAACATGAAGTGCAGCGTCAAAAATGACCATTCCGCCTACAAAAGGTGAGAGGGGGGCCAAGCAGCGGGAGTGGGGACAGGACTGTGCCTGGTCTGCAAAAGGGACTGCCTGCTCTGCCCAGTGGTGAGGTCAGGAGGCTGGAGGTTGGGTTTCTGCACCATCGCAGGCTCTCTTTGTGAGTTTAGGCAAATCTCTGAGCCCTGTTGTGTTTTGGTTCCCTGTTGGTAAAACAAGGAAAGAGCAGAGCTGTACTGCAGGCAGGTCTGAGGCTGCTGCATTGCAGCTGCAGGTCAAACAGAGAGGATGGGTGGTGAAAGTCTCACACTGGGTGAGTGATCCTTGCTGACATTGGATTTCTCCCTTCCAGAGCTGCCCAGTTTCTGCGGAAGATGGCAGACCCCCAGTCCATCCAGGAGTCCCAGAATCTCTCCATGTTCCTGGCAAACCACAACCGCATCACACAGGCAGGCCCCTTTTCTTGAACAACTTAACCTTTCCATGAGTAGAGAGAGGCAATGATCTTGCGAAGGCTGACAGCACTTCAGACCAGACTGTTCAGACCCAATAGCTGTTGGGTCACTGCCACTGACTGATGGTCTTTTGGTCAGGCTGTATAATTCTAGTAATATCTCCTTCTCATGGGTCATCCTAGAAGGCTTTGAAGGTCTCTGTGTCGAGACAAAGATGAAGGTCTAAAAGATGCAAGAAGAGCTCTCAGAGGGGGAGGTTCTGCCAGAACCTCTTCCCCTGTTTTCCCCAGGAAATGCGTCCAGGCCATCTCTGCAACTGCATGGGGACTGCAGATCACACCCCATGGCTCTCCACACTCCACAGGCTCTATAGCTTCTGCTAATTAGGTAAAATATTACACAGAGAGAGGAGAGAGTCAGAAAGTCTGCTTCTGAGGCATCTTTCTTTACATCTCACTGTCTGATGTTTGGCTGTTATGATCAGTCTGAAAGGGAGAGGTGTCCTGCAGAAGGAAGGTTGTTCCTTACAGGTGGTACCATGAGGTTAGTCTTCTGCTGGTAACTTAAGAAAAGCATACAGACAAGGTTTGAAGAAAGCTCTTATGATTCTGCTCTTAATCCTTCAAATATGTTTCTCGCCTGGTTTCTGCTGTTCCTCTGTCCGTGTGGATAATGTGGCCTCTGTTGATGTTTCAGTGTCTGCACCAACAACTAGAGGTTATCCCTGGCTATGAGGAATTGCTGGCTGATATTGTCAACATCTGCGTGGATTACTATGAAAACAAGATGTATCTCACTCCCAGTGAGAAACACATGCTCTTAAAGGTGAGATTCAGCTATGCTTATGGAGCTGGGTGCTTGCATAGTTTCACTTTTGTTTTAATAAAATGAAGTTCCCTCCCAGGGCAATGTTTCTCTTCATTTTCTTTGTTTTTTGCTCCTTTGGGTTTACATGCATCCCTTCTCTGCAGAGCCAGCATCCTCTGGACACATGAGTTGCTATGAGATGGGAAGGCTCTCTGCATGCAGCAGCAAAGCTGCCCTCCTCCTCTTCCTGTTTCCCTTCTGATCTCTTACTTTGTGTCTTCTGCTGTGATGCCTCAGTCCCCCCATCTTCTCCCCTTTCACCTCTTCTTTTTAGCTGAACAGACTGGATGTGGCTGTGGGTCAGAGATGTCCCACCGCAGTGCTCTGAGGCGGCACCTCTGTCGGGCCACTGCTGTCCCTTCTGGCCTTCTCCCATATTCCCATATAAAAATCCTCCTTCCTCTCTCCCTTTCCTCTGCTCTTGCCCATCTCCATCTCTGTCTTTGCCCCCAGTCCTTCCCAAGGTTGTCAGCAGCTCTGCCTGCCTGGGACTAAGCACGTGCGTGGCGGTGGTCTCCAGCTGGTGGACAAGAGCGCTGGTGGGTGCCCTGTGCTCTCCAGAGCTGGGAGGGGTTTTTCTGTTGTGCATGGATGTGTGGGATCACGGGCTTGACCTGGGTAACTGTATAGGACATGCCAAAATCGCCACCAACTTTGCAACCCTGAATTTTCTTCTCGATGCCCCCCGCTACCAACAATAACTCCCTGCAGAAGGCCGATCCTTCCAGGTTTGGTTTCCTGACTCTGAAGAGCCCTCAAGATGAACATGCCAAAGTATCTGCTTGTTTTGTCCTTGCTGTCAGTCAGTTATTACACTGATTGCAGTCACTATTACCATAAGAACTTCATTACCATGGTATGAGTCAACTAAGGTTCTTTGAAGGATAATGTGGATGGTTTGGATATCTGTAATGATTTGTACTGAATTAAAGGGAAAAAATCAATCTGGGAGAATATTTTAAATGTTTTCGGTTCTCCTTTGGGAGTAAATGTTTGCCTTTGGGTAGAGAAGACTTTTGGGTTGTTGTTACGTGGGAGAGAGGAGGAACAAATTACCAGAGTGTCATGGTTTTGCACAGAAAACAGAAGCAATCCGTCATGCGTCCTCTCTCCGCCATGCATATCCTTGCAGATACGTGTATGTTTTATACAGTCTTCTCATGAGTGTCAGGAGCCTGAAATGGTCTTTCCTCATGCTAAATGATGGAGAACTGTCTTTGACTTGTGCTGCTGGCTTCACGCTAATGAAACCTAGCTTTTCCGTCTTCTCCAGGTGATGGGGTTTGGCCTGTATCTCATGGATGGGAATGTAAGCAACATTTACAAGTTGGACGCCAAGAAGAGAATCAACCTTAGCAAAATAGACAAATTCTTCAAGGTCAGTGACTTGTCTGAGTGAGGCTACAGTTTATTGCAGACCAATGAATTAGCAACCCGTACCATTGCAGGTGCTGCCAGCAAAAAAACAAACCACAGGAATCGTTTACAGGTCCAAAAAACCCAAAGGGTTGACAAATTATCTAGGCCAAAGGATGAGGAATGGGATTGCTGTGAACATGCATGGGCACAGAGCTGCAGCATGGGTGAGATGCCGGCCCTCGGTGCCAGCAAGGCTGCGGATGGGTTAGCAGCGCCTGGGGCTGGCTCTACTCCCGTGGCACTGGAGCCGGGGAGCCGGCGGGAGCTGGGGACCCTGCACCCCCTCGCTGGGCCGCTGCTGTGGCTCTGCCTGCCTCCTGCCGAGGGGCAAAGGATGGGGACGGAGCGTGGGCTATCTCTTTTGCGGACGAGGGAAGGGTGTGCCCGACTGACATTGCTTCTGTCTCTTTGCACATTTCAGAGGCAGGTTTGCAGTCCCCTGAGCAGCACCGTGATTTCAGGCCACCAGCAAACCTGGCTGGTTTGCTGAGGTCTGTGCGGGTGACGGTTGCACTCCCCTTTCCCTCAGCGAGCTGCTGAGCTGAGGGACAGGGGACACAGCTGGCCAGCCAACGTGTGATCTGGCAGTCCTATTTTGTGTATAACTGTACTCCCTGTAGGACAGAAAAAGCTTCTTGGGGAGATTGCATCGGCTGGGACTTGGAGGTGCTCAGCAAGTTCCTCAAAGGGCTCACCCAGTGGTTTGATGAACTGTTTTTGTCTTATCCGAGATCTGGGTTTTGGGGAAAGACTGACGAGAACTGGATGCCCCCAGTGACAGGGCGGGAAGCAGCCGTGCAGCCTCCCTCTGCCCATGCGCCTGTGCAGCTGAGTCCAGCCATGGGCTAGTGCACAGCTGGGGGCCAGGCTGCATTGCCCTGGGGCCCGCTCATCACAAGCACGCTTTGGGATAACTTCCCCCCAAAATCAAGCCGCTGGCTACCAGTGGCAGATGGAGAGGGGGCTGAGACCCTGCGCAGCACTGCCTGCGACATTTGCAGGGGAAATGATGCCTCCTTTCCATTGCTTCCGTACGCAGGCTGGGTCTAGGAGGCATTTCGGGTTTGGGGCAGGTCAGCTCTAGGAGGCGTGGTGGGATCTGGCAAGGGACAAATGTATTGGCAGCAAACACAGCGTAGCAGGAGGACGGCAGCATAACTTCCTAGATGGAGCAATTAGTTTTCTTTTAGACCTACTGAGCTTGAGCAGTCTTTCCAGAGTCTTTTTGCCTCCACTGTATTAATCTTTCTTCTGAGATGGAAAGATTAAGTTTTGTTACCAACATTTGCTCCATGTCAGGGAAAATGAGAAGATGATGATTTTGAGAGGGCCACAGAGCGCTTCTTCCCCATCACTCTTTCAGCAGAGTGGATTCTTCCTGCCGTTTTACCCAGAGAGCTGCTGAGGAGCCTGAAAGAAGAGGTCGGTTGTGGTGACAGGGTAGAGGATGCCTCCTTGCTTATTGCCCCAGCTTGCAGTTTATAGATGATGCGCTGGGTCTGTGCAAGGGGAGGGAACAGGCGAGCCCAGGTACCTGGTTTCAGGAAAGGTTGGTGTACCAGCTGCTGCATCCTCACCCTGAGCGAGTGGAGACCTATTTACCCCAATTTGTATCATCTCCTGGAGACAGCTCTGCGAGCAGGGCTGAAAGGCCCACACAGGGTACTATGGACAGACGCCATATCCTCATGGACGGGGAGATAAGGAGGTGTTTGAATACCCTGCAGTCACTGGGGAGATTGCTGAGGACTGCAGCTCTGCGAAGGTAATTTATCATGCCATCCCTCGGAGTCTTCCGAGTTTTCCCTGGTTCAGCTTCGCTAGTTCAACTGAATCTTAGTTTAAATCAAGCCCTCAGTGTAATCTGTAGAGTTTGGTTCTCTTGGTGCATCCAAACAGATCTGCTGTTCATTGCAAAGTGCTGTGGGCCATCAGAGAATCAGGTAAAATATCTCCCATTGCATGGAATACTTTCTCCTTTCCAGCTTTTTTTCCATTTGCACTTCTCCAACATCTGCTGTGGTCTCACCTAATCAGTTAAGTACCACTCTAGACTATCAGATCTCAATAAGAAAAGGCCAACTACTCCTCTTACTCCATCTGCTTATTGCCTTCTGATTAAATTTCTAGTGGATTGACCAGGAATTTGAGTAGTGAAAATGAACTACCCCTTCATTTAAACCTTTTATGAAAGCGCCACTGGGAATCCCTGGTGACAGCATTACACACCCTCTGCACAAGTCAGCCTGAGAAGAGAAGCACGTGATAACAGGACTGGGAATTTGCCACCATCTTCCCTGAATTTTAGGGCAAGGCTTTTGTAGCTGAGTGAAGTTGAAGCTTCGTATTTTATTGAAGAAATGTTGGTAGCTCTTCGTTGAGTTTTGTTTGCAGCTGAAAGCTTAGTGAAGCAGGGACCTGTCTGACCCTGAGGTACATTCAGTGCACTTTGAATTTATTTCCCATCCAAATCCTCCTGGGATGTAAAGGGTGAGCAAAGCCACGTTATATTGCCTGTGTCTTTCTCTTTGTGGAGAAGTTTTAAGACACATCACAAGTAGCCACAGTGCCAAAGTACAGTCTGAGTCCCTGCGGAAAGATGCCACATCCCTGGGAGTTCAGGCAGCAAAGCCTCCTACAGCTCCCCTCTGGAGGGAGCGGCAGCAACTTGCTGCCAAAATACCAACGTGTTAGCTTTTCATCCCTCTGTTCTCTTGGAGGATTACGGTGGGAGGCAATAAGTCCTGCTCAGGAATACGGTTCTCTCTTTTTGTTGTAAAAAGAGCCTTTCCTCTGGCTGGTTACAGCACTGAACCATTCTGGCCACAACCAGCCCGGTATCGGTGAGTCCAGGACTCCAGAGCACTCGCAGGGGATGTTTTTCCTCACACAAAAAGCCTTGTGATCATTTTCGGTCACTTCCTAGGTGTGAAATGACCCTGGGTCCAGGTTTGCACCTTGCTTTTAACAGCCTGACACTTTCCGTAGCTTCAGAGACATGGGATGCCGTTTCGTAGTCCCTTGCGTTGCGCTGGGGCCACGGGCTCTCTCCACCGTGTTTCAACCATCTTTTGTTTTCTTTTCCAGCAGCTGCAGGTGGTTCCTTTATTCGGCGATATGCAGATAGAACTGGCCAGATACATTAAGACCAGTGCTCACTATGAGGAGAACAAATCCAAGTGAGTGCCTGCCATAATGTCTCTTGGCTTCTGTGTGTGTCCCGAAAGCCGTGGGAGCTGCAGCTCTCCGGCGTGTGTGGTCTGTGCACGGGTACCCGTGTGTGTCCCTGTGAGGTGTGAGTCCCGGCGTGCCAGCTCTGTGTGCACGTGTGTACCTCCCTGTCCCTGCATGGGAAGATGTCCTTGCCGGCCCCTGAGTGCGTGCGTGCGTGCGCAGCCAGCTCTGAACCTATGTGTAACCATACCCCTGCGTGCAGGCGGGGGAGTGGGCATGCCTGTACGTCTGCTCCCGCTGGCAAGGGCTGGGAGGGTGCTCGGTGGCCGGCAGCAAGGCAGGAGGAAGGAAAGGCGGCTGGCGCGTGGTTCGGGGCAGCCGCTGAGTGCTTGCGAGGTGTGCGCGCCCGGAGGTGTGTGAGTGCGAGCAGCGTGTCCCTGCTCTGGAGAGATTTTAATCCACATTTTTCATCTCAGGGACAAAATCCTCCAGAGCGTGAACACGGCAGTGGATCTCTTTGCAGTAGCCAGGGTGTCTCCTCTAGCTCAGGCAGGTTTTGTGAAGAAGGGCAGGGGGAATGAGGGTTGAACCGGGGGCTCAGATGCACTGGAAATGAATGAATATTGTGGGAGAAGGGCAGAAATGGAGTCTTTATGAGAGAGCTCAAGAGTGGCGTGGCGGTGTAAAGCACTGCTTCCCAGCCTGGGTTCACAGGCAGTTTGCTTCTCCCGTCAGATGAATTTGCAGATGTTGTTTCAGATCACACCAGGTGCGTGCGAGGCCCCACTTGTCTTTGTAGCTTTGCATCGTGCTCAGTTATTGCTAGAAGAAGCGGTATTAGGTTTGGGTATCCTTGGAATGGCGTTGCAACCACACGTAAGCGTAAGCAAAGCCCGTCTGAGCTGTGTCTGGCTGTAATGGCTGATGGCAGCCCAGCTTTCACCAGTGAGTAGCCTTTCACCCCGGCACCGTATCGTGTGGAAGTCAGATTTCTCCGGCATCTGCAAGAAGCAGCCTAGCCGAGCTGTCTCTTCAGCAGGACAGGAACTAACTAACCTGCAGTCTCATCTCTCCGGTTCTGTTTGCTCGTACCCTTCCACCCCGGAGGGTCCAGGTTTTGTGCCCGCCTCGTGGCTCACCCAGGAACGGCCCTCCCCTGCCCTCCCAAAGGCTAGTTGAAAAGTGCCAGTTAATTATTCATGAGAAATTTGAAAACAACGTGGCAAAACTTCCTGAGCAAAAGGTTTTCAATTAGAATTTTTAAAAAATTTAAAACCCCTAAATTTCTACAAAATGTGATTTTAAAGAATATTTTTGAAAACTCAGTTTAAAAGGGAAAAATTGTCTAAAAATTTGCACCTTTTTATCCCAAATCATTCAGAAAGCACATTTCAATGAAACATGTGTCAGCTGCATTCATTTTCTCATCTCAAAACCAAGGTAGCTCGCGGGCTGTTTACCTGTGCACAATTTTAATGTCTGTCTTGAAATCTGTCTTACCAGGTCTGTGTGCCGTACCTTACTAACCAATGTTTCTTCCTCACTCACTTGCTTTCCCAGCAAATTGCATGGGATTCCCAACACTAACTCTGCCAAGGTGGTTCCATATAATCTCCATTTCTTACTAATATTGTTTTTGTCGCTTTCTTTCCCTCCTCGTCTCCATGAAAGTGGAATTAATTGGTGTTTTTCTTGCATGGCGCTTTGTTTCTGCACTGTGGACTAGGTTGTGTGTGGCAGGGAGGGCTGGTACAGCCCTGGCCATTCCTGCCAACCTGCCGATTGTCCGGTGGGGAGCACAGGACGTTGGAACGGGTAAGAGTCGAGCGATGGGACTGTGGGAGGATGGATTTCACAAGGGATGATGTGGTCCAGCGCTTCCAGGACCTTCCACCACCACAAATATTGGCAGCAGGTGCCTCACAGTTAACTGCAGGAATATGTCTCCATGTCTAGGTCCGTGTCAGAGGCAGGTTTCTCACCTTCCTTGTGTACGGCCAGTCTAGATTGGAGAAGATGACTATCTGTCTTAAGATGGGCAGTTATTTTGGGAGGAAAAAAAACGAGATCTGAACATTTACATTGTGGTGACAGACTAAGGCATGAGAGTCTGACTGACAGACATTTGCTTGCACAAAGCATTTTGCTGGAGCCGTTCTGGTTCTACGTCTGTGGCTACTACAGAATGGGGAAAAAGGAGATGTTAAGTTAAATAGACCTGCTTTGCACCATTTCTTCACATGACTGTGCCTTTGGAAGGGGAGTGCTGCCTCCTTTTAGGATGTCATTACACTGTTACATGGTACATGTGGGTCAATGCAAATGAAAAACTAGTTCATTTAATCATATTCTGCTCATCGTTTATACTCAGGGTTGTTCACTGAGCTGGTAGTGTGAGCCAGAGCCAAAAACAGAGTGGGAGGGATATTTCCTTGTTGGCCCCTTGCAAAGCCTTTCCTTGCAGGAGGAGGCAGCATGACCCAGCCATTTGAGACCTGGAGGGATGACCTCGAAGGGGGTGATTATCCTTAGGTTTAGCAGAAAGGATGCAAAAGATGCCGGGTCTTTGCAGTTCATCCTTCCCTGAAAGCTTGTCCAATGGTGGCCTGGGAAATGGCCATCTCTGCCCATGGGGGTAGGTGAGCCCAACATGGAGAGCAGCCTTCAGGGTGGATGGAGCAGAGATGTTCAGGCTGAAAGGTGAGGCAAGTGTCCCCATCATGCTGTGTGAGACCACCTCTGGAAGACCCCACGCACCAGGAGACATGAGAGAGACAACACAGGCTGACGTTTGCCCTGGAGGTGGCATGTCTTGAGCATGTTAAAGTGAAGAGAGCAGCTGAGCACAAGGCTTTGTCCCTGGGGATGTCTGAGCGGAGCTTCGTGTCCTCTCCTTGAAACCCTTGCTTTTTTGCCCAGGTGGACGTGCACTCAGAGCAGCATAAGTCCTCAGTACAACATCTGTGAGCAGATGGTCCAGATCCGAGACGACCACATCCGCTTCATCTCAGAGCTCGCTCGCTACAGCAACAGCGAGGTAAGCTCAGCGGGCAGTCACCACAGTCAGGCTTGTGAGATGGACGAGGCTGGGAGAGGACAAGTGTGGCAGGAGCATGGTCTGCCAAGGACGTACAGTGAGGAGGCAAGAAGGAAACAGGTGGAACAAACCACTTCTTAATCCAGCAATAAAAAAGTACGTTATGAAAGGCTCCTACGGGTGCAAAATCACATGCACCAGAAGATCTACTGCAACAGCTTCTGCTCTTTGGCCACAGCTTCTTTAAAATAACAAGCATAAAAAATTTTGCAACTGAATGTTTATTACTAGCCCGGTGGCAGAACACCCATGACTTGCAAATGGGTCTTTTCTATTACACAGAGCTATTGGTCAGGGCTTCAAGGAAAGTTCATGAGGACATCTCTGTTCTTTTCATTACTGAATGTCAGCGCCCTCTCTGATGCCATTGTGACTGTTTTTGCAAATGTGTGATCCTCATTCATCAGTGTTAGTTTAACGAATTGTTAGCATTCTTAGCCCTTTTCTTTTTGGCATTTGTAAGTGCTTATTTGAACTTTAAATCAGCAAAGGACTGTCAAGGATTTCAGTAGTATTAGACCATCGAAAAGGAATGGGAAAGTGGAATGAAAATAGTCAGTTATTTGCTCTGGCGTGGCATGTCAGACTCATTTTTCTGTAGAAAATAAATTGACTGCCTGGGTAAAAAAGAGCCTTGCCAAGTTATACCCCTTTTCCTGAGGGACAGTATGTGCACTGCTCAATTTTGTCTTGATCGTAAGGTCACGGGAAATTCATTTCAGCTGGGGTTTGAGAGAGAGAGAGAGATGTGGCTGCTGTTTGGCTCAGTGAAGCCTCTGCAGCAAGTTGCTGAGTCGAGCCCTGACATGATGTGATGTTCTCCAGGTGGTCACTGGCTCAGGACTGGACAGCCAGAAATCAGATGAAGAGTACAGGGAACTCTTTGATCTTGCTTTACGGGGACTGCAGCTGCTGTCCAAGTGGAGTGCCCACGTCATGGAAGTGGTGAGTATATCCATGGAAGTGGTGACTGTGTAATGTCTTCCTCTTCCCACGTAAGCGTGAACATTTTAACATGGCATGTAACAAAGACTGTGAAAAGGTGAGCTTACTTTCGTGCCACCTAACTTTAAACCATTAACAAACGCGCCAAGATCAGGCAGCTAATGACCCTGAACACCCTCTGTACCAAACAGAGAAAGAGAGCTTGATCATCTCAACCTGGACCTGAACCCCGCCTTTGCAGGTGCTGGGGTGTCCCCACCAATGCTAGAGGGGGATTGGGTGGCTGTTCTCCTAGCCTGAACATCTTGGTTAAGTACTGAAAGCTGTTTGGGATGAGTCTGGGTCTTGAGCAATTAAAAGTAATTCAAATGATGATGGAAATTCTTAATCTGGAAAACTTTGACCACATCTCAACACAAGTCCAGGGATGTCAAAAACCCAATATGACTGGCAACCTCCCAAATAAACAAAACCAATACTCAGTACAGCGATAATAAAGCCAGGAAGAAGCACAAATTCTGCTCCTAAAGGAATGTCAAACAACTGTAGTAATGTCTAGGGAGTGTTTTCCTGGCATAGGGCCCTCTTCAGTCCTTCCAGCCTGGCTTCTTACTCATTGCAATGTTGACAGTGTCTCTTTCCATCTTCTAGTACTCTTGGAAGCTGGTTCATCCCACAGATAAATTCTGTAACAAGGATTGCCCAGGAACAGCAGAAGAGTATGAGAGAGCCACCCGGTACAACTACACCAGTGAAGAGAAGTTTGCCTTCGTGGAGGTAGGTGCCAACTGCACAAGAGTAAGAACCAGCCAGGGCTGATTTCCTGTCCGTGTTCCTCAGGCCAGGGGAAGAGGAGGGAAGAGCATCTCACCACACTCAGCCAGTTCCTCATCCTGTGGCCCATGTTAAGGGATTAAGGGTTCCCACATCCCTGTGGCCCTTAATTTGCCCAGAACTAAGGGGCAAATTAAGTTCTTAGGAGCTCCTGCTGGGATAGAAACACTGCACCAGTGCATGACAAGAGCAATTCTCCTCTCTTTTCCTGATCCTGCTTTTCTTATGCTGTCTTTGTGTGCTGGAGAAAGATAGAGGTAAATCCTTACGTTGTCTTAATATTGCTGTATTAAGCCTCTCCTGACCTGAAAAGGGGGTTCAGGGCTCCTGAAAAAAAAAAATGGTGTGGGCTTGCAGAGCAGCGTGATCTGAAGCAAGATCAGGGGCTATATTCAGGTGCTGTGCAAACACAAGAGATATTCAGGCAGTCCCCAGGACCCAACTCTTGGTCCAGCTGTCTGTGGACAGTGGGAATAGTCCTCCGAGCTTGGCTGTGGGAGGCCCTTACACCTTTATCTTGCCTTACACAGTCCAAGGTCGTGTGAATATTGACTTAATTTTTGTGGCTCACTCCCTCCTGGGAATTGTCACTGTACCCTTGTACAAGGAAGACTGTGCCCTGGTGCGGATGCAGGTCTGTGCAAACCACGCAGCTGCACCCACGTGTGGAGCACATGCAGTTTCCTGGGATTGTGTGTTATTAAAGGTATCAAGAGATCAGGAGTGGAAACAGTCTGCCAAGGGCAGGTGCTATTTGCAGGAAACTAGTGATGTAAATGCTCTTCTCAGCTGCTCGTGATCTGTGAAGCAGCTAGCATCAAAAAAATTAGCCACCTAATTACTGGACCTAAGTGACTCAAGTAGAATTAATTTAGTCCCAAATTCTCTTAATGTTGGATTTATGGACCTCTTCATACAGTGGAAAAATAGCAAATACATCTGTTCTTAATTTTTGCTTCAGGTAATTGCCATGATCAAAGGTCTGCAAGTGCTGATGGGCCGGATGGAGAGTGTCTTTAACCAAGCCATCCGCAACACTATCTATGCAGCCCTGCAGGACTTTGCCCAGGTGACCCTGCGAGAGCCGCTCAGGCAGGCGGTCAGGAAGAAGAAGAACGTTCTGATCAGGTCAGTCTGTCCTTCTTGAATGTAATGTGAAGCCCATGGATTTATTTGTGTGACACATTAGTACTATATAAGCATGTGGCCCTGCGTGCACCTCAGGGTATACAACCAGCCAACATACCTTGGCCAGCAGCTCTTTCTAAGGTAACTTTTGGGCATGACTACCCCAGTAACGACAGTGTCTGTCCCCACCTCAGATACTTTTCCTCCCATACGTGCATAGCAGTGAATATTTTCATCCTGAAGTAGAATCAAGCTTAAGCACTACTTTCCCTCTCTCATCCACTCCAGTGTCCTTCAGGCAATTCGGAAGACGATCTGTGACTGGGAGGGAGGTCGAGAGCCTCCAAATGATCCTTGCCTGAGAGGTGAAAAGGATCCTAAAGGTGGATTTGATATTAAAGTCCCACGACGAGCAGTAGGACCATCAAGTACGCAGGTATGTAAATGTCCATCTCCTGTGTAGGGAATTAATGGTCTTAGCTACGTAGGAATCTCCCACCGTGTGGATTAGCAGCTGTTTCCGTGGTCTGTTCCACAAAGCCTTCACGCTGTTGTGTGTTAAATGTTGCTTTCATGCCTAATTTGTTGTATAGTTCCCAAAGCCTCCTTTTATAGGGGTGCAATTATTTCTAGTTCAGATAGTGGCTTATGAGTGCAGAGAGTAGTAGCCACCTGGGAGAAGTGTCTAGTGGTGTCTTACTGGAGAGTGGTAACTGCATGTCAACTTTCTTCCAAAGCTTTACATGGTGCGGACCATGCTGGAGTCCCTCATAGCAGACAAGAGTGGCTCAAAGAAGACTCTGAGGAGCAGCTTGGATGGGCCAATAGTCTTGGCCATTGAGGAGTTCCACAAGCAGTCCTTCTTCTTCACCCATCTTCTCAACATCAGTGGTGAGGTTATGGCAGGGGGAGGCTTGAATCCAACTCTTGCATGGTCAGAAAAGCAAAGGTAGATCAGCTTTGCTCCTCATTGACCTCTGCAGAAGATTTTCCATGATTTTCCCCAGATGTTTCTGCCTGATTCAGGCATGTTTCTAGGTAGTAATCATTACGTGAACAGGAATGAGTCAGCAATAGCAAATAGCCCCAGGTGGTAGTTTATTTTCTAGGACTGGAGTTTTCTTTCTGTCCCAGACAAACTTCTGAGCCACTGGGCACAGAAGAAATCTCCCAGAGTAACTCTGAGCCATTGAAATGTTCTCCCTGGAGCTCTAGAGCAAAAGGAATGATCCGTTCTTTCTTCTTCCATTACAAATTGCTCAGACAGCATGGACGTGGTCTGGGTTTAAAAACAGAGTCATCCTAGAAAAATGTTCCGTACCCAAAACCGGTCCAGTATGAGGCTGCAGCATCTGCCTCTTGTGCACCTCCCTCACTGCCTTCCCTGTGGGGGTAACGTGGGTGCCCGCCCGCTGCGGGGATCTCCTCTGCATTTCAGAAGCGCTGCAGCAGTGCTGTGACCTGTCCCAGCTCTGGTTTCGGGAGTTCTTCCTGGAGCTGACCATGGGCCGCCGCATCCAGTTCCCCATCGAAATGTCTATGCCCTGGATCCTCACAGACCATATTCTGGAAACCAAAGAACCCTCCATGATGGAGTAAGAGCTGATGAGCTGTGTTGGGACTGTGCATGTGCTGGGGCTTTTATTGCGGAGTAGGGTAGGCTGGTGATGAACAATCTTTTTGACGTGGGAGGGAAAATAGGTGTTTCTTGACTTGCTGTCACATGAATGTGTACTGTATGAATACCTCCTTAGCAGACGCACACAGGCGGCTTCCTGGCACTGGCACTTATGTGTCATAAACCAGCAGCTGGCAACTGCTCTATTCGGATGTGGGCACAACTTGGTGGTACCGTCATCTGCATGCAGCGGTCAGACAGCATGTGCAGCCAAAGGGATGTGGGCCCTGGCTGAGGCATCTAAACAGGTTTTTTTTTATATACATGATAAATGGTGAGGCTAATTGCTGTTATGCAAGTATAATTATGTTCATAATATCTTCCTCATTAGGAAAACTTTGCTTTCCATTTTGCGGCCATTGTCGGAGCACTCTGTGGAGTGCAGGCAGGATGAAAGCTTTTTTAAGGGCAGAGAGGGAGCAAGTGTTGATTGAACAAGTCACAGTTAGCTCAAATCCAAATCTGTTTTACCTGCTTCCAGCAGGACACAAGGAGCGAGAGGGAGTATTTGAGGGGCTGGAGTGAGTGGAGGTGGTAGGATTGAAGTCAGAGAAAAGCCATTTCTTGCACCAAGCAGGGTACATGCAGTGGCTGCCATTTATGCTGATATGCTCCAAAGTTAATTTAAGACATTATCTGTCTTCTTGCCCTCAGGTACGTACTGTACCCCTTGGACCTCTATAATGACAGTGCATACTATGCCTTGACCAAGTTCAAAAAGCAGTTCCTATACGATGAAATTGAAGCTGAAGTAAGTTCTTTTCATCTTTATTGTATGGAAAGAGCTCACTGGGCCCCATTGCCCTGTTTGAAAGCCCCACCCAGCAGTTCAGTAAATTCGTTACAGGCATCGCCTGAAAAAAATACCCATCAGACTGAGTTTTCAAAAGATCAAAATTTCCAAAGAGCTTACAGGCTCTGCTGATTAAGGGCTTCAGCTCAGCTGTACCCATGGGGAACAGTGGAAGCCAAAGGCTGTCAAACACTGGAGGCATGGAAGAGGCCGTCTGATGGGCAGAGGGTTATGAGACATCAGAGGAAAATGAGAAACTGGAGATCTCTGAGAGGGAAGGATGATTGAGGATGGGGGACCAGGACCTGTAAGACAGAAATGTAACTGCAATTTTCTGCTTACCTTTAGCATGTGAGAACTGCAGTGTGTTTTTTAGATAGTATGACATACATGTATGTCTTAAATTAGAGCTCTGCCTTGAGTTGTATTGATCTTGCATGCATAGGAAAGAGCTGCTCTGTGCTGCCGACACCCTCACGATGTCTTGTTTTTTCTCCCCCAGGTGAATTTGTGCTTTGATCAATTTGTGTACAAGCTGGCAGATCAGATCTTTGCCTATTATAAAGCAATGGCTGGCAGGTAGGAGAACCTGACTGCTGATGATGAGTGATGATATCACTGCATCCAAATTGCTGTTAACCAAAAGGTTCCCCTCAGGGAGTAGCCACTGCAAATAGACGTAAAATAGATCATCCCTGTCCCACAGAGCTGGCTGTCCATGTCAGACCAGTGTAGATGGGGAAAATGAA
This sequence comes from Sagittarius serpentarius, assembly GCA_034782735.1. Taxonomy (NCBI): domain Eukaryota; kingdom Metazoa; phylum Chordata; class Aves; order Accipitriformes; family Sagittariidae; genus Sagittarius; species Sagittarius serpentarius. Next base: position 12,795,724 of record JAVKLA010000042.1, on the reverse strand, counting down.
TTAATGGTGGCAAGGAGACATGAAAAGTGAAAAAATAATAATTGGCACCCTAGGTAGCTGTCTGAGTACAGTTTGTGAGAGCAGCAGAAAAGCAAACCGAGCCTACTGAAGACATGTCCTGGCTTGACTTCTGTTTGTGTGCCAGGCAGATAAGGAGTGGAAGCTTCCCATCTCTGAGAAACAAGAACATGAACTTGTCCTCACCCTAGGAAAGCAGTAGGACTTGTAATGGCCAGAAGGGTACTCAGTATCTTAGGTTACACACCAGACCAGCTGACTGTAGACTTCTGCAGAATCGCTTGCTTCCTTGTGGGGAGATAGGCCCTTTGTGACATTTCCTTCTAAGCATTTAAAGAACATGGATGAACTCTAGTGAAAGCCCCCCTTCCATGGCCCCAAAAGTGAACCAAGTTTTTGATATAACTCCACAAGGAGTTTTGTCTCTAGATCACGTTTGGCCTTAGAGAAGGAGAGCAATCACCATCACCAACCAAATGTTCCCACAGCAGATCTTCAAGGAGGGAGCACACCAGTACCTGGCACTAGCAATACCTTTCAGCGGAGTCTTTTATCTTCTGGAATGCTTTAGCCATAAAAGCCAAGAATGATGGACAACAGCATGGCAGTCCCCAGATAATAACTGCCGCTCTGTGATTTAGTAGTGAAAGCAGAGTTATTAGTGTGTGGAAATTTCTTGGCATTGAGAGCAAGATGAAAAGAAGGATGAAAACAACTCTGGAAAAGATCCAGAGAGGAGCTGATAGTGTATGTTTCTTTTTTTCCTGACACTGCTTCCCTTTTTCAGTGTTTTATTGGACAAACGTTTCCGGGCTGAATGTAAGAATTATGGGGTGATTATTCCATACCCACCATCCAACCGCTATGAAACACTGCTCAAGCAGAGGCATGTCCAGGTACAGTGCAAGCAGTAGACTCCAGCAGTCATAGCTCTTGGTCTATTATCCTTTTGTTGGTGGCTCAGCTCAATCAAGGTCAGTGCTGGAATGAGAAGGGTTGAACCTGTTCCCGACACACCGCACTCAGGGCACGGGGCCTGAGGGGAAAATGAGTTACGCTCCACGTTTCCCTCCTCCCCTCTTAAGTAATGGTAAAGTCAGCCAAGGCATTTGCATCCCCACTTTTACATTAAGCAGACTTAGATACTTGGTTTTAATTTGTGTCTGTTAAAAAAACAAATAAAGTACCTTTTCTCCATCTGTATATAACATGCAAATATTTTCCTTCTTCTCCCAGTTGCTGGGTAGATCAATTGACCTGAACAGGCTCATTACCCAGCGTATCTCCGCAGCGATGTACAAATCGTTAGACCAGGCCATTAGCCGCTTTGAGAGTGAGGACCTGACATCCATAGTGGTAAGAACTGTTATTGACTTGAGAGTATGAATAGAGAGGATAATACACTGCTGTGGATACACAGTCAACTGTCTTCTGCTTCAAGTCCCACCTACAGTAAATATCAGCCAGCCATGTATCCTCCTTTATGCTGTTGAGTCTCTAGTGTTTCTATTTATGCAGCTTTAATGGCATTATTATTGGACCATTAAGTATCTGCGTAAATCATAAGGTGACAGTCAGCAGTTAGATTTTGCAGAGATCGTGTAAGAGAGTCCTGTGATCTGGGAGAAGGAAATCCTGACTTTAATTGCCCCTGTTGGATGAAGGTGGCTGAGACATCGTTTGTGTGTGTACAGGATTTGCTGCCTTTGAAACATTACAGGAGCGTCAGAGTCAAATAGTGTATGTAAAATTAACAGTTTCCACCTTTGAAGGATTCTGATGTGAAAGCCAGCCAGTGCTCAGTGGGGAACAAATTGATTTTGCTTCCTGCAGGTTTAGGAGATACTGGACCAGGACCCCTTGAGTAGAAGTGCAATTGGCCTCGGCCACTGAGTTAAAGTGATGTCTTTAGCATTTGCTGCATCCTCACCTGGAAAGTTCTGTGTGGGTGTGGATATAAAATCATTCCCCTGGCAATTAAATCAGCTGTTTCTATTGTCATCTTGGTAATATGTTGCATTTGCTGCTGCTTTATGTGCTGCAGGAGCTGGAGTGGCTCTTGGAAATAAATCGCCTGACTCACAGGTTGCTGTGCAAGCACATGACTTTGGACAGCTTTGACGCCATGTTCCGGGAGGCCAACCACAACGTCTCCGCGCCCTATGGGCGCATCACCCTCCACGTCTTCTGGGAGCTCAACTTTGACTTTCTACCCAACTACTGCTACAATGGATCCACCAACAGGTGAAGAGAAAGAGTGAGGCAGGGGGCACCTGGAGACCCTGCTTTTCTTTCCAAAATGTCAAACCTGCCACATAGAATTCACACGCATTGCAGTGAGGCTTTCATTCCCTATGGGATGCAACAGTTACAGTTAAAATGAAGTTAAAGCCCAACAGCTCCCCTTGGCCTTGAAAACGTTAGTAACAGATTCAAGCAACACAGTTGGACAGTGATAGCAAGCAACTGAGCTCGTTTGGTTTAGAGGGTTAGTTTACTGAGCTGCAGAGCTGTGGTAGCTGCTCAATATGGGTTTCTTGCCTGCCCCAAATGAGAAGGAACCCCACCTTTGGTAGGTTAAACTGACATGGTTCATAACACCAATAGACTGGGGCAGGAGTTTGCATTCCAGTTCATGTAGCTCAGGTGATGAACTGCTAATTAGTCTGCAACCACAGTTCATCCCAGACTGTGCCATACCTGCCCTCAGCACAATTAACCGGGCTCTGACTGCTTTCCTCCCCATCTCCCGTGCCTGCCACAGGTTTGTGAGGACAGCAATCCCGTTCACGCAGGAACCCCAGCGGGACAAGCCAGCCAATGTTCAGCCGTATTACCTCTATGGATCCAAGGTCAGTAAATGAGCCAAAACAGTTGGAAGGGGTGGGTGTTGGAAGTATTTATTTAGGAAGAAAGAAATGCAAGAACTAGTTTATTAACAGAATGGCGGGTGCAAATGTGCAGGGTCATGTTGCCGTGTGAAACCGAAAAGCCATGCAAGAAGCATATTCAGTGTGCTTTTGCTATTGCTTTCCCATGTTCTTCTCCGTAACATGCCTATGTTAGGGGATGCTGAGACTGCTCTGTGCTTGGTGTTGGCACTGAGACCAAGTCACATCCATCTAAATGCGCAGCGAGGAGAGCAAGTTGGAGCTGCAAAGTGCTCCTCCCCAAGGAAGGTAGAATTTCAGGAGTCCCGTTTGTAGTTCAAAATGGGAATTACTAAAATAGTTGAGTGTGCAAATATAGACTACTTAATACTGCCAAAAAGCTCTTTCGTCAGGCTGTGATGACTGTTTATACAGGCGTTATGAGGGCTTGGTGTGTGATGCTAGTGGAGGATCACTCAAGTGTGAAGCTACTTGAGTGGAGTTTGTTTCTTGTGCATGTTGATTGACGACTCTGAAGTGAACCTACAGCACTGATGCAGATTATCTAATCACACTACAGTCAGCTGAGCTGGCCATTCCCAGAGGGCTGACTAGATTTCTTTCTAAAAAACCCTCAGCAAATGAGAATATTTTTGTCACTTGACAAAAATCTTTCTCCCTGCGGCCAATGTCACCACCTCATGTTCTACCCTGGGACAAACAGTCCCCGTGGACGCACAGACAGTCCTGTTGGCAAGAGCTGGGAAAGAGCAGCACGAACCAATCCTCTAAGCTGGGTCTCCCTTTATTTTACTCTCACTGAAGGCCATGCTGCGGCAAGATGGCCCTTTTATCGTCGCTGGTTTTATAGGAAAAAAAGCAGTGGGGGGAGTTATATGGACTCTCCCTCGTGAAACTGGAGCTTCTCATTAGCACAGTGGTCATGGGGACTTCCAGAAGCTCCTCTCTCAGTCCGTCGTTCAGTGGCCCCTCCGGTGAGCTGCTCCCTTCGCCCAGTTCTTCGGAGCTGGCATCGGGGTGCTTCAGCCTCGCAGCCCGGCGGCACCGTGCAGACCAGAACTGCAGGCAGCCGTAGGCCAGGAGAGCAACGAAGCAGAGGAGCAGCAGGCTGCTCACCATCCACATGGAGGTGGTAGGTTCGTGCTTAGAGCCGCCAAAAACCAGGGGGGTTTTGTCCAGAGTGTGGAATGTGGTGCAGTGGTTGCCAGAGGGGTAAGAGTTCTTGCACGTGATGCAGAGGACGTAGATGGTGGACGGTGTGAGTCTGTGGAGGACAAGGGAGCTGAGGGGGTGAGGAACTCGTTCCTCACGGTGGAAGTTTTGGCGTAAATAGCCGGCGAAGACGCTGTTCCAGTTGGGGCGGTACATGACGTGGTAGTAGTTCTCCGGACAGGGGTTGTTCATAGCCCAGGAGACGGTGGCACTGGTGTAAGTGACGTTGTGCACTTCAATGTTCATCGTGCCCCTGAAACCAGATGCAGGGAGAGGCTGAGTTTCCCGATTCGTGTACAGGCTTAAAGGCCACTGACATCGGTGAAGTCTTTCCACCAGCTTTACTGGCCCTTAGATTTGACTCAGGACTATGCCTGGCTAGCTTAGATTAGATGCTAGGTCTTTGATGGGTAAAATTACAAAAGATTAATCCTGCTGGTGCCCAGACTACTGTATCACCCTGCTTCATAACCAAAAAAACCGACTGGGACATAGTGCAATACTTTATGCTCTAGTTAGGATTTTTAAACATCTCTTCTTGCTGACTAGTTGTCTATATAGGAAGCTTTTTTAACTGTTTTGTTTCCCGTGGAATAGAAAGGATTCTGCAAGTGTGATTAACATAAACTGATCATTAAAATAGCTCCAACTTGCCTTGTGAAGCTGCCAACAGATATTTCGATTTTACACCTAAATGCCATTTAGAAAGCGGCACAATGATTAATTCACTGGTTTAAGTTTTTGCTGCGTTTTCTGTACCTTACTTGTTGCTTAATAAACTCTTTCTGTTCCTGCAGCATCTCACACTGTAATATCAGGATCTTAAATGTGAAATCTGAAGGTTGGTGAAATATAAAATCAATTCCTTTAGAGAAATACAAATATATGAACAATAAGTACAAAGCTTTCCCTGAGATAAAACACACTGACCACTAACAAATTACGGTATAGCAACAGCCACAAATCACTTCAGTACATTACTCCCTTAGATCCGCAAAGTGCTGTCTGAGCCTTGTTGCAGGGTTATCCCTCCCAACCGGCCAAGAGCTCTGAGCGCGAGCTGCATGCAGTAGAATTGCGATTTCTTTTTTTCCTTCTTCCTCTCTCTTTTGCTATAACTAACTTTCCTTTAATTCACTCAAGAGTCAGCTCACCTTAAAGACTGTTTTAACCATTCTTACGTGAAGAGCAGAACAGCACACGCGCCCGTGGCTGAGCCCTCGCAGAGCTGCGGGCAGCCGCTTACCTCCCCGGGCAGGTCCGCGGTGGCCCGTCGGTGCTGGTGAGCCGCGTGGTCACGGGCAGGCGGTGCCTTCCCCTCTTCCAGCCGCTCGCCTCCCTCCTGCCTCTGCTAAATCCCTTCCCTGCGCGCTGCCTCGTATTAAACCCGTCTGGGGCTCCGTCATCTCTCACCATAGCAACCAATAAGAAAGGATGGGCAGGCGTCTTCGAGTGATTTGGGAATGTTATCCCTAAAAGCTTCTGCCTGGGAGAAGTATGTGCCTCCGAGGCGGAAGAACCAAGCCAGGTAGTTCTGTTTGCTGGCTTGTTTGGGTTGGTCGGGCTTTTCTTTTTTTCCCCTACCCACAGTACCCCAGCAAGACCATCACTGCTCCCCAGCAGGGTCTGGGGTTAGAGACACATTGGCACCTGGTGTGAAATCTGGGATCCTGGCCTGCGGTACGCATTGGTATTTAGCACTCAGGGACTTTGCCATTAATTCTATGATTTCTTGCACATTGAAACCACTAATTTAAGCCAAAGCCAGTGAGTAGTAGATTTTCATCCCTGATGCTGCAGCAATGTCTGTTAGCTTTTTAATATTTTCGAAGGTACATGATGGGAGTAGGAACTGGGTTTTCAAAGACCTTGACCTCCTGCTGAACTCCTGTGTGATTAAGACAGGCTCTTCTTTGAATGCCTCTGCCTTACAGACAACTCAGGGATGTCCCCTGTCAGTCTGGTGAGAGGGCAGGAGGGAGAGGCAAAGCCAGTGCTCGGGGTGTTCAGGGGAGCAGCTCGAGTCTGTGGCCAGGAGGGGACAGATGTGGCACTGGGCCTGGTAAGGAGAGGCTCTGAACAAGTGACTCACTGCTCCCTGAAGCCAAAATGTGTTTGAGAGAGGAACTTTCCCAGAAGAAAAGTTGGTTCTGGGTCTGGAGTTACTCATTCCATGTTGTTGCTGGAAAGGTGCTTGCAGCGTTTCAAAGATCATCTAAATATCAACAGTGATGAGATGATGCAAACTGCATCACAAGGGCTATTACAGTCCTGGGGAACATGTGTGACCCTTGCTTTTGATTTACATTTTGCAGTTCTGGATGTTTTGCTTTTGTCTTCCGAGATCTGTATTCCCTTCTGTCTCTGTGAGTGAGCCGCATCTGCCAGCGAGCTGAAAACTGGGAGCAGAGAGGAAAATAATTATGGGCAGCAATGGGAATGAAAGTGCTCCCAGGTGGCTTCCTGCCTTTTACGTGGCTTGGTCCTGCTTACAAGAGCAGGGGGAAAGAGAGCTCTTAGCTGGTCCCATGCTGTGAGTAAAGTACATCCTTGCCTGCAGGGAGAGAGCTGAGGATACAAATCCGTGCCTTAGAAAGGTGGATTACACAAGGTAGTAATGCTTTCATGAGAGAACCGCTTGCTTACAGCTTTTGGGCTGTTGAGTTTACGAGTGTTCACAGTTGCTTCAAAATTAAATTTCAGTTGTTCCCAAATAAGATGTGTTAGCAGGAAGAGAGGAAACCAAGGAAAATGGAAATAGCTGGATAGGCCAGCAAAGGGTCCTGCTGACCTTTCTGCATGCCGTGATCAATACTGCTAGCTCAAAGGAAACCGCAGCAAAGCTTTCAGTGGTGTTGGTATTACCTGCTCCCAAAATCAAACTTGCACCGGTTGACGCTGGTGATGAGTTTGAAATTCTCATTTCCCAGGATGAGAAGATGCCAAAAGCATGCCAGTGCCAGGACTGCTCCAGCACTTGTGTTCCCCATATCTGCAGCTAGACCCAGCTGTGGCCCTGCCTGGGACCCCTCGCTCCTCACCATAGGATGCAAACTGCAGGCGCGCTCCAGTGGCCAGCAGAAACTGAGCCTTTTTCTGTCATTCAGCCACTTATAAAACACATCAGGTTGCCAAGTCTCTGACAAAGAAGCTGCAAAATTACCAGCAACCCACTACTTACTGCTTGTTAACTGCTTCTTAGCTCTGTAAATGCTTTAGATTGGGTTTCATTTATGTATTTTCATGAGTGCTTCTGTTTTTCTTGGCACTGCTGGACCCAGGGTCACGCCAGACTCACTGGAAATCCCTGTTTCACTTTCCCGGGTTGAATCTGCTCCCCAACACCGTTTTTAACAAGCGTGCAGGCAGATGTAACCTGAAGGACAGTGCCTGCTGCTGGCGCCTGTAAAAATAGTTACAGTGTGTGAATGAGATGGAGCCGCTCTATTTTCTGCTGCCTGTCTGCAGCAACAGCACAAAGGCGTTAAGGAGCTGTGGTTGCTGCAGGAGGTGTTGGCAGCGGGGGCTGCTGATCCCCTCCAGCCGACTGCGTGGGCTGTGCTACCTGGCCTGCCGTGGCCGTTGGCTTGTTGTAAATAATAGCAGTGTATACAGTTCCTGAAAATCAGCAGTGGGTATAGTGAGGCATTATGCTGAGGCACAGAATATACACAGACACAGTCTCAATACAGTATATAAACATGCCTGCTGCACTGTACATGTCCTGTCCATCCCAGCTAGGGAATACGGGTTTTTTTTGCATGAAAGTCTTAGCAACCAGCTGATACAGCTGAATATGGTAAAAGCTTTATAGGGAGAGTGAAGGTTCCTTGTGGCAGGGAAGGAACCAGGCCATATTCAGGCTGTTTGACTTAGAGATCCTCATCTGACAATTCTGGTCGGAATTGTTTTTCACTTTCTAAGACACCATCTCAGCTGTTGCACTGAAGTTAGGTTGGCTAGGAGCCTGGACTAGTCTTGGGCTGTGTGCAGGTCGTTTTTTGTCTCTGTGTATATTCCTCTTTCGTTAACTCTTCATTTTTCCAAGGGGGTTCTGGCACAGGCAGTATTATCTATTATCTCTCTCTCTGATCTATTTTATCGGATAAAACTCTCCCTGCCTTCCCTCAGGTGAGCTCAGACAGGTCTGGGTGATGGCCAACAACAAGCGTAAAGACATGGAAATGACAACTGGGTTTTGTTTTGCTTCATTCGCTGCTGAATCTGCCTCAGAGCATCCCTAGTAATCTCCTGAGCTCCCAAAGCAACGTGGGGGCCTTCCCCACACGCTCCCAAGGACGGATCGCTGTCCCTGAGGCCTGGGAACTCTGCCCAGCGGTGCAAATCCCAGCCTGCCTGTACTCCCAGCCCCAAAACCTGCCTGTTTGGCCCCAAACCAAAGGTGGGGCAAACCTCCGCTGCTCCCAAGAGGCGGCGAGATTGGGGGGCTTTGCTCTGGCTCTCTGAGGGGGTGGAAGCGACCGCCCAGTGCGGGGGAGCGAGCCGTGCCATGCAGCCAGCTTGTACCTTCAGCTGGTTTGTCTTAAAATACCCACTGGTGTCATTTTTTACATCCTACAGTCTTTACCCCAAGCTGTGTATCTCACCCTTAAATGGAGTTATGTTTTTAATTGCTGGCAGAGTATTATTATTAGACACAAGCCTGCTGCTAGTGCGCTGTGCGGCTCTGCGGTGGGCTCGATGAACCTACCTCATCTTGCAGACAGGCAGGGATGAGTCATCCTGCTCGTCTGCAGCCAGTGCACATCCTAAAATGTGTCTTCTCCCCATCAGGCTTCTTGCTGAGAGCCCCACTTGAGGGAAAAGCCTGCTTGAAAGCTGCTCTCCAGCCCCATTATCCCGCTGAGAGGCGAGGGAGTGCTGCAAGGTGGGCGGCTGCGCGGCAGCGCCGGACGCTCGCTGCCCGTACAGCAAAATGTCAGGCCTGTTATGGGGAAAATCTGACCAGCCGCTCTACAGCTGGGTACCGGTGGTAGCCTGTCTCAGGGGACCATGGCACGTGCACAGACAGAAGGCCTGTCTCCTAGCCGTGGAGTAGCAGATAGGCTTCCAGAAATAAGCGTGGATTTATGAGCACACTGAAATGGGGATATTTAGTTCCCCCGCCTTAGTCTGGACGAGCCACCGGTGCGCTCACTGTGGGCAAGTTACAGGGTAAAGGAGCCTACAGGAAGGCACGGAAGGAAGGTGTGCGGAGCTATCCCGGGCTGCCTGGATCGCCCCTGCAGCATGGCGCTTTCTGGGGATGCCCGGGGCTGGAATGACGCATGGCAAAAGCCACAGCAGCAGAACGCCGCAGGAGCGTGGCTGGGCTGGGGCCCTGGCAGGTTACTGGCTTCCCTCTGGGGTGATCGTGTCGGCCATTTGGCAAATGGTCCAGGCTGGGCGTTACCTGCTGTTTAAACAGACACACTTTTCAAAACGTAAACTATTGCCATTTTTCACATGTATCAGTGTGCGGATCTAGTGGCTTTGGATCAGTCTCTACCAAATAGGTTGTTAAAGACTTGGTTATCTAAGGATGCAGATAGAAGCCTAAGCAGGATGGTCAAACGCCACTCTCTTGCCAGGAGTTGGCATCCAAGGAGATTTGAAAGTAGGCTTCTGTCTGCCTAAATAATTTTTGAACTCTGGCCCATACTTATTCAGGGCCCTTTTGTTTAGTTTTGATGGGAGAGAAAGTTCATGCTCATTGTGAATGAATGTACTACAGAGCCTCCGAGGTAGCCTTTCTGTACATAGTAGTATTAAGGGTCTTTTTTCACCTACCAGGATGAGGAGGTGAAATTATGTTTCACAGAAAGTAGAGGACTTTCTAACTGTGTCTTCTTTCTGCTAGCTTCTTCAAAGAGCACCCAGGAATTATAGTAGGCAATAAGCTGCTGGACCAGAGCAGTGGGGCAGTAACAAAATGAGGGACAATTGATTGATTGATTAAAGCGACTGACAAGTCTATGAAAGCGCAATGTGTACACCAGTCTGCTGAAAGTCTGTATCCGAGAGCAAAAGAAAATACTTTTCTGATTCTTAGCAAATGACTTCACTTTGTAACTCATTAGTAACTTAAACGAAGTGTTAAAGTAAATCTCAAGGAAGTGAGTCAGGATTGAAGGGCAACTGAAGCCTTCAGCTGGCCCAATTGCAATTGCTGGGAGCAGCAGTGTTGGAGGAGAGACATTTTGTCCTGTTCTACTTCAGCACTTGCTCCCTTTCACCCTAAGCTCTTCATTGCATGGGTCCCTCTGCTCCCTTGGCTCCATTACTGGCAGGGAAGGGAATCCCCACTCTACAGGAGCAGGGTCTGCAATATCTTCTGGGACGGAAGCTCCCTGCTGCGTGAGGATGCAGCGTGCCTCGAGGATGCAGCGTTCACACAGGAAGCGAAGTCAGCCTTGTGCGGATACAGTTTAATTTGTTTCCTTATCCTTATTTAAGAAAGATCTTTTGGTAGGCATGAGCCAGGGGTTTATCTGTGTTTTGCTGGAAGGGGCACTACCTGCTAGAATCTTTTCAAGAATGTGCTTTTTTGCTGTTTACTGAGCCTGCAGTTATAGATGTCGTGGGGGAGAGACTGCAGCCCTTCTCTGCTGGGCTCAGTCATGATGCCAACACTTCTATTGCAGAGCCCCAGCTGAACAGGCGGTGTCTCGGCTAAATCTGATTTTCAGGGGTGGTTTTTTTGCAGATCACAAAAGTGAATTAATTCCCCCTACTTCTCTTTCCCTCACACTAAATGGATCCTATAAATGTTCCAGTGATAAAACCTTGCAACAATTTCTACATTTCCAAGACTACACTGATAGGGTACATTCCTGGAAATCACTTTCTGTTTTCTGCTGCTAAAAATTTTGTGGGGCCAGAGCCCTGGGTACTATTCTCCCTAGACCAGGGTTAGATTCTTGCCCTTTTTACAGTCCCATGGGGATATCTGTTTAGTACAGAGGCTGATGTAGAGCTTTGCAGGATGCAAAAAGCATCTTTTCTGTGTCTCTACCAACTGCCCTTAAGCTCAGATGCTGCAGTTCGTACTTTTCTTAAGAAGCCTCATTTAAAGCACATGCCCATAGAAAAAAATCTGTCTGGTTACCTGTATGTAAAGCTTTTCATTTTAGTAGAGAAGAATTTGGGTTTGAGGAGGCAAAGGGCCAGTGAACTGAAATCCTTGATTGGGAATGTATGGGAGAGTAAATTACCTTGGAAATTGAAGTGGTGTTGCTACACAGAAGGATAATAAACCTTGTGACGTTACAACGTGTTAAGATTAGAATATACCTATGTAGGAAGAAAACCAATCTCCTCTTTGCCACAAGAAGCAGAAGAAATGGGAATTATCATGGGTATTATAATTATTTCTCCTTCTTTTCCTTAAAAATTATTTGAAGTGATGGAACATAATACTGTGGTAAGGGAATTACTTACAGGTCTGGTAAATGCTCCTGCCTAACTGTCATTGTGTTTCTGATTTCTCAGCCTCTCAACATTGCCTACAGTCACATCTATAGCTCTTACCGCAATTTTGTGGGGCCACCTCATTTCAAGACGATCTGCAGGCTTCTTGGCTATCAAGGCATCGCGGTGGTCATGGAAGAGCTGTTGAAGATCGTCAAGAGTCTGGTAATTCTGAGCCTAACCCTGGCGATGGAGAAACCGCGATGCCTTGAGAGGTGCAGGCTGGACAGTCAGCCTGGGCTTTGGGTTCAGAGCGTTCACATCTGGGCACCTTCATGTCCCTTGATCCACACTGAAACACTTGTATTAATGGTCTGATTTTCACTGTTGCTGAGGAATCCCGCTGATTCCTGTGGGATGATGGAGTGTTTCCACCATTTTGAAGTGTTAACTGTGATCAGCCACCTACATCTGGGGGCGGCGTTGGCATGCTGCTTTGCTAAAAGCCACTGGGAAGTGATCGGGTGGGACGTGGCCCGCACGGTCCCTCAGCACTGCCTGTGCTGCGGTCTGGGAGACCTTCAAGACACACGCTCGTGCTCAGCAATAGCACAAGAGCACTCTGTCTCCCTGCCTTGTGATACTCCTGGAGAGCTGCAGGAAGGTAGAGAGCAGGCAGCAAAACTGATGAAACCAAATTTTTGAGTCTTTCTAAGAAAATTCCTGCTATAGGCGAGTCCTTAGTCAAGCCATACTGTCCATTGCCATCAGGTATTCTGAAGCCAGGCTGCCAATAGCCCTATCTGCTTTCTAGTTCTCTCTTCTTTTTCAGAAGAGAAATGTGATGTCCGCAGGGAAAGGATTCCATGTGCTCCCTAAGGGCACTAACAATACCGAGCATTAAGAAGGGAGGAGGTAGTGTGCAAAAATGTATGATTTTTCAGGTCATGCTCTTCTGCTACAACCCTTGCTTTACTGGGAAGACAATTTTCATTCATTATAAATGTTTGAATTCTGTTTTGACTGCAATGATGTCATTTTGAATTTGTCTAACAAAGCAGTGTAAAACTGAAAATCTCAAGCATATATCCAGTTTCCCTACTGTAAAGCACCATAGTTACTGAAGATGTAATTTGTGTCCCTTAGTTGAAAATGCTGTACCTGGTGTGCGAGATCAGACAGCATTCAGCACAAAGAAGATTTTATGTTTGGCTAAATAGTGTTTAGTGCATAATCCCTTATAATGTATCCACAGGATGCAGCTGTGTAACTCCAAATGACAGCAAGCGCTTTTAACCAAGAAATATACTTTGCTCTTGTCCATATTAGTTCAAAACATCAGATTTGCAGAAACTTGTTCTACATGCATATAAATTCTTTTTTAAACTCTGAGTATCTAGTGATCATTCCTCAGGTGGAAGGAGCATTTCCCGTGCTGGGGAATGACTCCTTCAGCAGCTGTAGTGAAATGCTTTTTGGGTTAGGAGCACAAGTCCAGCTGGATCTAAGACTGAGCCTTGTTTGGATTTCAGCTGCAAACAATGCAAACACAGCAAGCTGTATTTTGAAGTTGAAAATCCATACAGCTGTGATTTATTATTTGGGAGGAAGCTGTAAAAGCACTCTTAGCACCATACATTTGGGCTGAATTTTGTATTTGAGTGAAATCCAAATTAAGCAAGTTCTTCCTGGACTCCAGCTGAAGTTTCATCCTGTGCTGTCAGATGTGGACCCGTCCACAACCAGCCTCTTTCAAAACCAATGCCAGGAGAAGCCGTCATTAACCTCCCTTTGTCTCTGACAGCTACAAGGCACCATCCTACAGTACGTGAAGACTCTGATCGAAGTAATGCCCAAGATATGCCGCTTGCCAAGACATGAATATGGCTCTCCAGGTGGGTGCTACAGATAGGTACTTGAGCAAGAGCTCGCCGATGTGTTGGTACAGCATTTACTCAAGCACACGCTAGTAATTAAACAAGGTTTGGCACCTGACGTGCCAGGGCTATGTGCAGCCAGGCTTGCTGAGACCCACTTTCAGTTTCTTTGCTATTGACACTGGAACACGTATGGGAAGCTTTTCCAGGAAATCTCCTGTTGGAAATTTCCCTTTGAACACACAGATGGCTGATAAGGGAATGTCTTCTGGTAGCTTCTGTTTTGTTTTCAGGATTTTGTAAGCTTTTGTTGTTGTGGGTTCACTGATATTTTTCAAAAGGTCCTCTTAATCGATGCAAAGATTTTTTGCATCATGACTGCAGACTGCTGTTGAGCTGGATGGGGAAAGTCTGGCTGGTATACATGAGCCAGCACCAAGACATCCATTACAGTCTTGAATCTCTTTTTTCCTCTGATGAGGAAATCCAAGGACTTCATATGATTGCTCCCTATTTCCCAAGCGTTACTGAAAACAGGATAAGACGCTGCGTGCTAGTTCTCCCCAATCCCAGTCTCCATCTATCCATTTAGCAGTTAACAGCTTGCAATTTGTGAATAAGGAAATATCAGGCACTGATTGTCTTTTTATCCAAGTTATTGGACGGTGATTCTGCTCTCGCTTTTCTGACTGTCCTTCCTTGTCTTTTAAGGAATCCTGGAGTTTTTCCACCATCAGCTGAAGGACATCATTGAGTACGCAGAGCTGAAGACCGACGTGTTCCAGAGCCTCAGAGAAGTGGGCAATGCCATTCTCTTCTGCCTTCTTATCGAGCAGGCTTTGGTAAGGCAAAACCCCCTGCACCAACAGATCATACTTGAAATTGCCAGCTCAAGAGTATAAGTGGAAATGGGTTCTCCACCAGAAGAGTTTGGGAAATGTTACTTGCCAGCTTCTTGTGTGCTCAGGGTGTCTCTGGGGCTGTGTTACTGGGGTCTGTGGGCATGTCCGTGGGCACGGTGTGCATTGGCGCTTGGTCACTGACATCTGGGATTCCTGAAGGAGAATCTGAATACTGGAAGATCTAGATTTAATTCTTGGACCCAAAGCTACCCCTTGTTCATCCTTCTCAGAGATAAAACCAACTGGAGCTTATTTCTAGATTGTAATCTTTCTGAGGCAGGGATCAGTACTTTTTTATACACGTTTGTACAGTAAGAAGTAGGTTTGAGCCCTCTGCTCTTTTGGGGTGCCAGTGCAATGAAAAAAACTGATTCATTCTAATGGTGATAAGGATAAAGCAATCTAACAGGAAGGAAATCTCAGAAGAACTGATGATATATTTCCTATGACTTCACTGAAAACGTAGCTGGAGTGACTATTGCCCCCTGCACAAGTGTTTTGCACATGCACAAGTCTCTCAGCTCATGTGATGCCCTTTCTAGTATGGGGCAAAGGCTATGGCTGAGTGCCACACATCTTCTTAGCTTCTAGATTTTCACATGATAAATTTACTTCGTAATGAATTTATCTCATAGTTTGGCCTAGAGCCAACTGAGGAGTGTTCAACAACACAATTTTACATTAAAAATGCGAATTTCATGTCATAATAGTTTTGGCAGTTTGTTTCAGTTTTTCCAGAAATATTTCAGAAAGACTTCATAGCATAAGACAAGATTTCCAAGCAAAGCCAGAAAGTTTTGTTTAGAGCAAAACCAGAAGCAAGTTCAAAGATTCCAAGTTTTATCCAACCACAGAGCACAGGGAAAACTGAAAATCTCTGCATGTCCTCAAAATGGATATTTCTGCCCTTGCGTTTGCATTTTAACCCCAGAGACAGACTTTTAGCTCCTGATATGGTATATCAAATACATTCAGTGAGCAGTAGTTGCGTAAGATTAAGAAGACTAGAGAGATGTATTTCACCTAGCCGTTTGGCTTTATTTTATAGAATGACCAGAGTTGCCAGCTATATCCTGGCAGTTGCTGTTCCTTTTATGGCTTCGTCACTGCTTTCTGCTGTTCTCAGTGTTGGATTTTATGCTGTATGTACTGCATTTGCCTTTTCTGTCCCATCTTTAAATGGACACTTAAGGGACACATGGTGGTTTCTTTTAGAAATCCTTCATTTCAATGCCAAAATGTTTCTCCAGTCCCAGGAGCTGTACATCAGCGGTACACTGGCATTTTAGAATAGCAGAAAACAAAGAAAAGAAGACAGTGGGAATTTGGGGGTCCCTTTAGGAAGGCTGCCCGTCAAAGTCCACATCTCCCCACTTACATGCCAGCCAAAGTCTCTCCCTCTCTGATCCTGTTTTTTCTCACAGAAATAGATTCAGAATATAAAGCCATTTTGCACGCAGCGGGCACTGGTTCTCGCTTGCTGGAAGATGTCAGATGCGTAGAGCCATCACGCAACAAGATTTTCCCTCTAATGGAGCTCTTGCGCAGCAGGAGCAATTGCTTTTACGGTACAGTTATCTTCATAGCAGTCAGAATGATCCAAGGCTAGTGGTATTTGCTGGCAGAGACCTCTAGTGAAGATGCACAGTCTGCTCCATTCTACTCCCTTTTTATTGTTTAAATTTGAGGAATGAGGGGCTGCTTGGGACTAAATTTCTAAGCAGTATTCTTACTCTCAGGTAATGGGCCTTGGGGAGAAGATCTATTAATAGCATGACTAATTTGGAGACAGATATCATGTGAATGCAGGCTGCAAACGGTGAAAATACTCTGTCAGAGGGAAATAGCAGGGACAAAATGTTCATCTAGGAATGAATAGCGTTTTGCAAATAAAATAACCGAGGTGACAGGCACACTCCGTTAGCATCAGCATCTCTCTGCCCATGGAGGGACCCTGGACTGTTCCTGTCCCTCCAGCACTGTGTCACAAACTGCACTCCCACAAACTTGCTCTCATCCCAGCATCCATGCGCCAGTACAGCCTCCTGCAGCTCCATGCTACACTGTCCTCTCCCTCTTGGCTGGAAGGAGCCGTATCCACCCGTGCATCCCAAACAGACCCAGCCGAGTCATTCCATCTGGCCCCCAAATATCTTTTGCTGTGCTGTCATGACCTGCTTTCGAGTGTGTCTAAAAATCTACAATAAGCTCAGAACTGAAAGCATGTCCTAGAACTAGGCTTTTGTAGGAGCAAATTAGTGCCTCGTTGTGACGCAATGCCTCTGTGTTAAACAGCTTTGGTTTCCTTGCTGCTGTTTCCCATTGCAGACTCGTATACAATGTATTGTCAGCCATCGCTCCTCAGTCTCCACCTGCCCATTTCTAGGTTTCTTCTCCTTGTGCATCTGTGTTTGGGATTATTTTTTCTCAAGTGCATTGGCATGCATTCTCTCAGGTGGCATCTCATGATGTTATTCCTCTCTGGACTTCTGTATTATTCTCCCTAGTGCCTACACCACTGAGATTCTGGTCTGATAGCCCCCGCTGAGAACACCATATGAACAACCAAATAATTTCAGATCAACATATAATGTACCTATTTGCAATAGACCCATGCATCAGTATATTTTACATGTACACATCCTAAAATAACTAAGCCAAAGGGTAATTTCCACCTGGGCACTCTCTGTAAAAGTAAACAGCAGGAAGTCATCGGAGTAAGATGAAACTGAAACCTCTGTGTTCTTAATCCCCTCTTACTTGCAGTGCTAGTAAGCGGGACAGAAAATAAATATAAAGCTCTGGCCTTGTACAGGCAGGAAGTAACTTACTTGTGTTAAGGAAACTTCCTGGCTTAAGTTGAGAGGTATTCCTTCCAGTTTTAGTTCATTTAGGTTCAAACCATTAGAGTTACTACTGAGCTGGGTTGGATTTGAATAGGTGCCATAGACATGAATTGTTGTAGTGTTGCCCAGGCCCCTGAGCCATAGACTCAACCCCTATAGGTATTCTTTAACTTACTTTATCTTTCTTTCTTCCTGCCTCAGTCCCAGGAGGAAGTTTGTGATTTGCTGCATGCTGCTCCCTTCCAAAATATTTTGCCCAGGGTCTACATCAAAGGTAAGAAGCTGAGAGGGAAGCAGTGGACAGACTCAGAGGTCTCTGCCCAGGAACTGTTTCTCTCTCATTTCTGCTGAGGATTAGTTCTGGCCCTGCTTCCCCCTCGAAATAGATAAGTGGATACAGTCAAAAGTCAGGTGGAAACAAATACCAAGGGTGCATTTTCTGTAGCTTAGTTACAGACTGAAACCTTAGTCAGTTCGGGGGTTCCCTTAACGTTTTAAAGCCATTTCACAACCTCTTTGGAGAATGACAGCATGAAATGTCCATCTCAACAGGACCGATCAGTAACAGGGACATGCTTTTGGACATGTGTGATTAAGCTGCTGCTGAGACTGCAATCGCACATCCCTCCCTTCTCTGCATCACTGGTTCCCTCATTTGCTGTCGGTTTGGCTCACTGATCCAAAGTCTCGTTGGATGGTTGCTGGGGGGCAGCTCTGAGCAAACTCAGCGGAAATTGCGGGTCTCCACTTCCTCCTCTCATTTCACTGTTTGCTGCTCGCTTGACAGAAGGAGAACGCTTGGAGGTGCGCATGAAGCGTCTCGAAGCCAAGTATGCCCCACTTCACCTGGTTCCCTTAATAGAGAGGCTGGGCACTCCACAGGTAAGGATTTCATTGAAAGGGATGGCTGTTGAAAATTCATAGCAGTCCCCAGATGGCTTGTTTGGCCTTGGGAAAGTGATCGTATTTTGTTTCCTCCCCCCGCCCCCCCCCCCCCAACATCAGTCGGACAAGAAAATCAGAATCCTTGCCCTAGCAGACACTTTGAAGGGAAATTTGTGAGCGGGTCCAGAGATGGTGTTGCTGCCTCCAGTCTGGAGAGGTGGCGGGGAGCTGTAAGGCAAGCGTGCTAGAAGCCAACTCTGAATAAGGCCAACTCCGAAAAACTCCTCTTCTCCATTTTTAAAAGATGGAGAATTGCTGGGGTGGTTTGAGGGGAAACATTGCAGGGCTTTCCCTGATTTAATCAATTGCCATCACTTTTGGGCATCCCATTTTAGGGCTGCAGTGTGGTCCATTTTTAAGCTCATCCCTATCAAGGAATACATCTGAGAATGGTTTGTGTCCTAGCACATGCTTAGAGCTTCAGCACATGCTTAAAATTACGGCTGCATTTAAGTGTCTTCTTGAGGTGGGTCTCAGCTTGGAAAAGATCTCTTGTGCAGAAATTGAGTACTGTTAAAAATATCTCTGTAGATACTGATTGTAATGGGCAAAATTTGAGCTCCGTTCATATCAATAACCAGACTTCCACTACCTACTTAGTGGGGCTGGTGGGGTAAAAGTCATTCAAAGTATTAAATGAATCAACACCCTTTTTCTGTAATGTACTGCCAAGGGAATGGAACGAGCACTCAGTTGTATGAGGTGACAGATCTATGGCAGGCAGAAAGTTGGGGTTTTTTCTCTTGTTTTTCTGATGGATCAAGGACATTTTGAACTTTGCTTCATTGGAACTCATACAAAACAAAGAAATTGGCTGGATAACTGAGGGGTTTGTCTTACTTTGTAGACACTTCTCTCACTTCCCATTGACTTCCTTTTAAAGGAGACACTCGAGAAAAAGAATTCACCTCTGTGTTTTTGTGTCTTTGTGTTGGTCTTTCTCTCTCTCCTTCTTTCCATGCAAAATCATCATTGAAATCTGCTATTAGAGTCCACTCGTTGCTTATCCCTGCCATAGTTATGATGGTGATGAAAACAAAAGGTATTTCACGTCCTGCTAAAAATTAATTTTTCTGTAAACTGCTGCCATATTCATCACACAGGTACAGTTGAGTACCAGACCTTTTTTGAGCTCAGATGTAAATGAACACTAGAGTCACTTTCTATAGGTGCCTCCATAGCTTGTAAGCTTGCTCCTTATGCAGTTTTGGACATGCATTTTGGAAATGCAGTTTTGGACACAGGCCACACAGGTTTTTTTCCTGCAGAATGCATAAGTGCCTTTTAGCAATTGTCCAGAATCTGAGCAGAAGTTGCCTGCTAGATGCCTCTCCCAAAAGGTGGCCCTATGCATTTCATATGATTACATGCTGTGAAGGGGCTGAGCCAGAGGCTGCTATAGTTAGTGGGGATCTGTCACTCTTTGCAGGCTTTGGGTATGGTTCTTGCAAGCTTGTCAGTTAACAAGCTGTAAAACAGGTATGGCACAACTGGATTTGTGCAATGGCGGGAAAACTGTCAGTGATCATTGTATATAATTGTTTTGCATTGGGAATCCAGAAGCAGCTGTTTGATAGGTGATTCATAAAAAACCAGCGGGGTCAAAGTGGTTCATTAAAGGTATCCTCTCCCTTTTAATGCTGATCATAGGGGTTTTTAGTAAGGGATTTTCAAAAGTGCTTGGTCAGTCTGATTTTTTCTCTGGAAGTAATGGGAACCTTTCCTTTTGAAGACAGAGAGAACAGTTGGGCCAGCACAGTGGCATCCTTTGACAATTTATCTCAAGAGCACCCTTCCTCTCCTGATCTTAGAAATCAGTGGGACCCCAGACTGTCAGCCAGATCTGGCCACAAGACTAATAGCTCTCCAGCTGCCTTAACCATGTTAGATATCTACCCAACAGTAGTAGTCCTGTATCAAAGACTGGTCTTATGGTGATGAATTTTAGAACCAAATTCTGTCTGTGCATGTGCATAACTGAGTGGCACTACATCCTTTGAAAGCCAGACACATCCCTTTCTAGGTTAAGATTTCTTCAGAAGAGGTATACTAAGATCATTGGACTAGTTTGTTCTCAAAAGTACCTGTTCTATCACTATATCTTAGCAAACAGTAATGCTAACACCTAATTTATATTTGAAATGGCTTGACTTCTACTGTGTCCCCATTTTGCCGTCACAGACTAGTGTGTGCAGATACTAATCTGTACCCATAACAGCTTGGAGCAGGTGAGAAGAGAGAAAGTGCACAGCCTTTAGTTATAAAAACAAGCTGGATAAAATAAATCTTTACCTGCTAAGCAAACATATGCAACTGCGTGCCATGAAACGGGTGGTATCATTCCTGTGTTTAACAGATGTAGGGATCCCAGACCCTATCTGGCCTCTGCACAGCAATACAGCTCTCCCTTGATATTTGCTATTAGTTGAACATTAATTGATCTGAGGTTCCCAGAACGTCCTTGAAATTGTGTCACAAGCAGGAATTGTCACGCTTCTAATTTCAATAGCCACCAAACTAAAAAGGCTTTAGGTTACTGCCAGCACAAACTAATAGTCAGGAAAGGGGATGTGTAGGCACATTCATGTTTGTTTTAGAGTGGAATAAAGACGACGCAAGTAAACTGAGCATAGTTCATGTTCTTAATGTCTGGCCAGGACACGTGCCTGCCCATTGTACCAGATGCTCTGAGCCCCCATCGTGATTCTGATTGGGATGACGGTTTTATAGGCATTACAGGGACAGCTGGAAATGGAGCAAATACTTAGAAACTACTTAAAGCTCCAGGAAGTCCTCTGGGATAGGCAGGGGGTTGGTAAACGTCACGCTTGCTCTGCATGCCTCTGCCAAAGTGGTGAGAGGGGCAAAAGGCTCTGCCTGTGGGGCCAGGGCGCCGGGGTGAGCTCGGCAGAGCTGGCGCTTCCCACAGCCCCGGGCACGACTCTAACAGCACTCGGCTCCCATTGCCCGTGTTGTTTTTGGCAGCGCCGCAAAGAGAAGTCAGTAATGCCGCTGGAAATGGCAAGAAATGGGGCAGCTAAGAGGATATCAGGGCAGCAGGAAACTCCACGCTTGCACCCCAGCTCCACTTAGTGACCTCAGTGGGGTCAGTGCTCCCCTGCCGGGGGGAGGCCCTGCTTGCTTATTTAAAATCCCCCCTTTTTTTTTTTCCTCTGGGGGAGCAATGGGGCTGAATGAAGTCAATTCTCTTAATTTTCCTCTAGTGTAAAAGCCAAATGAACTCCATCCAATGGAGCCATTCCAGATTTGTACATGTAAATCTGAGTGGGGATGTCACAGAAACTCTCCACACATGTAAAGCTTCCACATCTGGAAAAAAATATTATTTGACTTTCTTATAAACCACAGGTTTTCCAGTATTAAGGTTCCGGTGGCTTCTCATCTTCCTCAGAGCTTTTTCATCCTAACTACAAAAGAAATCAAGAAAGCCAGGGGCTATCTACACTTTAAAGAGACAATGGCAATGTCCTGGGAAGCAAAATGTCCCTGTTCTCTCCTGAGTTACTTTCATAATCTGCAGAAGTCATGAAATTAAATCCAGCAATACTGAGTAGCACTAATAGAACAGCGTGGTAGCAGAATTAAGGATCAGTATTTCTGATCAGAGCTTTGCCTTCAACTTCTGTTTTCTGACGTACGTAGTTATTTCAAAAGATACTTAGGTTGGTGAAATACAATTAAGCACAATATTAAGTCTTCTTCCGTTTGAGGGATGAGTAATCTCTGGTGGAGAGTGCCATGGGACCAGCCATCAGAGGTAAGGTTGGACCTTGCATGGGATGTGTGTTAACTTTGAAAGAGCCAGGGAGACCGGGAAGCGTTAAGTCCAGTGAGAGGGTCCGTCTGTATTACATTGTCACTTCTGTTTCTTTGGTTGTCCTCCTCCTCAGCAAATAGCCATCGCCCGGGAGGGTGACTTGCTGACCAAGGAGCGGTTATGCTGCGGGCTGTCCATGTTCGAGGTGATCCTGACGCGAATTAGGAGCTACCTGCAGGACCCGATCTGGCGAGGGCCACCCCCGACAAACGGGGTCATGCACGTGGACGAGTGCGTGGAGTTTCACCGGCTCTGGAGTGCCATGCAGTTCGTGTACTGCATCCCCGTGGGCACCAACGAGTTCACTGCAGAGTGAGTGTCCGTTGGCTGGCTCTGCCGTTAGTGTCGCTCATGAGCTAGCAGGGCCAGCAAGCCCCCGGGATGTCCCCAGCTGCAGCGACAGCCTCAGCCAGCGTAGACGTAGAGGGGGAATGTGGGTCCTTGATGTTGTCCTTCAACATGGGCTTTGTTGTGCCTGGACATAAAGAGGTGCCCAGAGAGCTTTCTACCTGAACAGCTGGGGAAAAGAGCAATGTAAAGGGACATGCCCAAGGTGACGTGCAGAAGGAGACGGGTAGATGGGCCAGCAACCCAAGTCAGAGGTTAGGTCCTCATCCATCTTGCCTTGTGATGCACCCTGCACAGCCTGGCCCTGGTGTAATTCTGCGTATCTCCTTCCGAGTTCATTTTGTCTAGATGTATACCCACTTTGTAGGAGTAGGCCCGAATCTATTTCCCTAGGAATACACCAAGGAATGTTCCTGGTGCCATGGTAGGACTTCTCTTACCTAACTCTATCCTGTCATCTCTCCCCACCCCATCACCCTGTCCTCCTTCCAGGCAGTGCTTTGGAGATGGTCTGAACTGGGCAGGTTGCTCTATCATTGTTCTCCTTGGACAGCAACGGCGCTTCGACCTCTTTGACTTCTGCTACCACCTGCTGAAGGTGCAGAGGCAGGACGGGAAGGATGAAATCATAAAAAATGTGGTAAGTTGAAGGGTGAGGTCCTAAAGGACCTGAACTAGCACCCTTCTCTGTTTTCTATCTTGCTTTGTCCAAACTCATAAATTACAACCGTGCCCGATGTTAACCTTATTCAAACTGGACACGCTTGCTGTGAAATTTCCATCTGCAGTCTCAGCAGAGAGGCCAAGGTTTTAATTGGCTTGACAATCAAATCTTTTTTCTCCCAAAGCTTTTCCCTTCTTCCTGGGGCTGGGAAGCTGGAGCTGAGAAGCTGGTATTTCCAGCAACCCTCCTGTGATCTCAGTGGCTTTATCAATAAGCAGCTGGGAGTCTAGACTTCAGAACACTTAACTTGGGACCACTCACTGACCTTGCTAATGCTCTGTCTTGAGTCATCAAACCCTATAATGAAGTGAGTCACCGGTCCCTGGGAGGTGCTAAGTGGAACTGTAACATGTGTTATAGCTGCTTTGCTTTAGCAGAGGTTTCCAGCAACAGGGCAAAGGTACTGGGACTTTCTAGCTGGTCAGATGACATAAGACTCTCTTCATCTACTGTTGTTCTCCCTCACCATCCCTCCAGCCCTTGAAGAAGATGGCCGACAGGATCAGGAAGTACCAGATCCTGAACAACGAGATTTTTGCCATCCTGAACAAGTACATGAAGTCAGTGGAAACAGACAGTTCCACGGTGGAGCACGTACGCTGCTTCCAGCCCCCAATCCACCAGTCGCTGGCCACCACCTGCTAGTGTGGACACTGACGCCGCGCAGGTTGGGAAGGGAGAAGGGACTGAACCCAGAACAGCTGGGAGGTGTAAACTCAATGGCGTGAGACCTGGCAACAAAGTAAGGCTGGGTATGCCTACTACACACGAGGACGCATCTTCCCATCCGGCCCTGTTTGAGTGCATGTTCTTCTGTGCCATCCCTGTGATTGGTTTTACTTGTAGCTTTCAGACTTGGGGGCGGGTGGGGGCGGGCGGGCAAAATGTATTTATCTTCCATGAAGTGGTCCGGTTTTTCCCTGTGATTCATCCAATTGAACACATCACTCTGAAGCCATATTCCAGCCCCAAACACAGGGGTCCTGGTAGAAGAGCTCCCTGCTTCCGCAGCGCCGGGAGCCCACTCCCACCGCAGAAGCAAGGGGGCAAATCAACACCCCCAATGACTTGTGCCACCAGCCATGGAGCAGGAGGGTCTGAAGACAAGCCCCTGATCCACTCTGAAGGGAAGAAGGGATGAAGGCAGGATGTCACCTCTGGCAGCACCCTAAGGATCAAGTGATGGGCGCCGAGGAGCTGTGCTGGGCTGGTCTGGTCTTGGATGGCTGCATGCCCCAGGCTGGGGCTAGCTTCATGCTCTCTGCCACATCGTCGGCCTTTCTAGCGTCTGTTAAAGGGAGCTTTGGCACATGGGTTTCAGAACAGCAACGATGTACTTGCCAAATAACTCCTCAGCACTTCAGAGAGCTGGGGAAAGAAAAAATGGCCTGGCTTTTTCCCTGCTGTGGGACATTCACTATTTTAATGCAAAGGGTTCTCCCTCGAAGACACATCTTCCATGGACTAAACAAGATTTCTTACGGACGATGGAAGAGGCTGCATTCATGTGAATGTGCTCTTGAACATAATGATCTGGGTGGAAATAATCACTGGTCCTGACAGGAGGCAGGTGTAGTTACCTCAAATATATGTGATCTTTGACCTTTGGCCAAGGATGAGAGCTGAGGTGTGTAATTTGTGTATGTTCTGGGATGCTATTTTCCCTTGTTTTAGACAAATTCCTAGTGGCACAGCGACCAACTATCTTTCTTCAGAGAATGGTGACTATCAGCAGGGCTTAGGAAACTTCCCATCACTCAGAAATGATGTGATTGTTTAGAAGAGGTAAAATACAGGATAAGCATTAAAAAATACCCAGAATTTTCCAGGTTTAAAGGCATTCAGAGGGAGCACTGGAGTCTGTTTCCCACTCAGCTAATCTAAGATCCCTGGACACTGAGAACAAATTCAGCAGGAGCTTCAAGAAGAATTTCATAACTCATAGTCTTCCCTGCTTCCCCTCGGTAGTGTCATTGAAGTGATACAAAAGCTTGTGCTTGAATTTAAAGGAGATCAAACCACGTGCTCCAAGAGAAAACGATGCTAGCCTCACCACTGGCAATATTTTCATTTCTCAGCTTTAACCAGGTCACAGCAGGTAATTGCTCTTACAGTATACAGATGTGATAATATATATTCCTTTCATGCATTTCATCATGCCTTGTAAACTGCATGCTATTACAGATGTTAAAAAGGCAGAGCCTGGGCATTTATGCTCTCAGAGGGAACATATAATTAATTAGTAGAAATGTCGCAGCTGGAGTATTTTGTCTTAGGAAACAACAGCCAGCAAACTACTATTAGCAAGAGGAGATCCTGCTGGGTGGGATGAATTTTTTCTCCCAGACACTCACCACCTATTCCCTTGATAATCAATGAGTACCCCACATGTGAAAACTGCTGGACATTTTCACACCGTGAGTTTCCTTTAATTACCGAGACAGACATTTAAACTGGAGGGAGGAAATTGTGCAGCACAGTAATTGAAAGTAAAATGAAATCTCAGGAAGTCTGGCTGAATTCTTTGAGTGGCAGGGGAGGACCCAGCCCAGCAAGGCGAGTTGTTTCCTCCATGTCGTGAGGAAGAACAGCAGAAGAGCTTCTGGGACTCGACACTGCAGGGCTCTTGCTCTCCAGTTACTCTTCCACTAAGGATGTCAGTTCTGGTTTTCCATCGTGTTCCAACACTTCTACACTACTGGAGTGAGGGTATCTACAGATATATATTTTTAAAAGGAAGAGGAGAATCAAGCACTTTATTTTTTGTGGAAAACAAGATACGAGGAAGATAGATCCAACCAAGATCCTATTTTTCCTGACCTAAATAGTAAGTGCTTGTTATTTTGGTATGAAAGTGTTGCTGAAAAGGTGGCACAAGTCTCTCTCTGGCTCTCAGAGCCACCTCTGGGCACAGCACAAATTAAATGTCCTACTGCGTCTGACATGTTATGGGATGTTGGGAGTCTTCTCAGAAACCAGCATGAGCAAGAAGTTACTATGAAAGGATGAACTGTACCACATGGCCCAGTCTCAGCTACTTAGACAAAATAGGATATAGTAAGGTGAATTTAAATGCCTGTTTTCATCTGTTTAGGTCTGGAGTGAGTCATGAGATATTTTAGCTAAACATGAATATCACTTTGCATTCTTTTGCTGTAGTTTTGCCATAATAATTCTTGGAAACCCTGCAAAACAGTTGCATGTACTTGAAAGAACAGGTAGATGAAATCTATTTGTTGCCCTCAAATCTGCTGGCAAAAAGGTAAAATCCCTTCAGATTCAGAGGGATTAAATGTTTTAAGCGAAATGTCCAAAGTGCATGCACAGAATGTAAAGTTTTTTTGACGGTAGAGTGTATGCAGATGTTTTGCCTTGTTGCTCAAGTAGTATGAGATATCAGCTAGAAATAATCTTATGGTCTTCATTCCTGTGATTTGATGTTATTGTCCTTTTATCATCTAAAAGATGCGAATACTCTTTAGCTTCAGTTATCTAACCCTCCTTGACTGTATATGAAGAAGAGGTCCAGGCTTAGGTCTTTGAAGAACTCCATGAAAATAGAATTTTTTTCCTCCTATCCTTTTTTTTAATGTCATAATTGTTAATGGAAATAGGGAGCAAAAATTGTAACAGTAAGGCTAAATAGTAACAGATTGCCATAGGGTCAGGCATATTCTCCACACTTGCAGACTTTCTGCCAAGTCTGGGTGTCTTCCTTGCAGATAAGCTCTAATCCTGTAGTTTTCTGCTTTTACAATCTGCAGACCCCTAATTTTTTTTCCTAGGGAAATGCAGACCTGTGTCTGGATACTTTAAGTCCACTGACTATGGGCTTGTTTTTTTACCTACCTTTTCCTGCTTACTCTGAAGTAGTCTGCAAACGCCCCAGGATTTACCAGCCGTGACTTGGAACGTCTACTTCAAAGACAAGTTGTTGGCTCAATACAGGAATTACAGGGGGGAGGAAGTATGGCCTGTGTCATGAAGTCAGACTAGGTTATTTTAATGTTCCCTCCAGCTTTGACATTATAAAATGTGACTATGGGTAGCGCATATGCCTTTCTTGGATGATGCTACACTTGACTTTCAATGATACAATTGAAAGGAGAAGCAAACTAGTTCAAGCTCAGCACTTCAGTGGTTTTCCTTTTAAACTCTGACAGCACTTGTTAGCATTGAACAATGCATTAGTCCTTTTTCTCCTGCGTTACTCCAGTCCACTAGGTTCATGTGTGTTTGAGAACAAAAGAAAAAAAGAATTCAAGGTGTAAAAAAAACCCAAGAAAATATTCTCAAAAACTCTTGTCAAATGTACCATATTTGTATGAAAAGCTGCTTGAGTTCTTTTGTACAATGAATTTTATTTATGGTGAGGTATATTTACGCTCGTGATCTGATACAGTGTTAAATTTTTGATCCATATTTGCTATGCAGCTGAAGATGATATTTTGGGTTTGTAATATTATTTTTTGCTGCTGTTCTAAAATTCAGCTAACAGAAGCTTCCATCTCCATTAGAAATGCTTCTGCAAGAGTAAAGCATCTGGTACATGGTGATATGTCCCGTAACACAGCAACCAACAGTGTGTACAACAAATGTGGGATGACTTTTGTGATGAAGAGAAATAAAAATTGGGCTCATTCATGAAATGGGCAGACTTTACCTTGTAGTGTCATCATTGATGCTATAACTATTATTTGGGGAGAGCCTCCAGTTGCACCTGGCACAAAGAAAAAGCTAAGAGGAATAATGGCAGCATTTTGTTGATAAAAATACGAAGCTTTTGTCAAGACCAAAGAAAGAAAAAAATGAAGCTTTGTGGCCAATAGCAAAACAAACAAACAAATAAATATTCCTATCAAAAAGTTAATGATTTTTGAGAAAAACATCCTTCCACAACAAATTTTCATTTGAAAACTTGTTTTAGTATAAGAGGGCTAGAGGAGGGAAAATTATATAATTATTTTTAATAGAATTTGACAGGCCCTACTCAAAACAAAGCTAAACTGAGGAGCTAATTTCCTCTCATTACCACAGCCTTGTCAACTCAACAGGGGCCTTTTTATTCCAGGAGCCTCTCCTTGCTATGTTTTTTCCAAATTTCCATTTGAAGCCATTCTTAGGTTTGTGTTAAAAGCATCCGAGGAGCAGCCGTGGTTGTTGACTGCAGAAGGAGCAGTGGCAACTGAGGAGAAAGGACCTTCTGGGAGCTGAGGAATTAGGGTGGAACAACTGATGTGGATCTATGGGAGTGGGAGCGCCTACGCTTCATCAGCTCTAGACAAAATACTGCAACTGATGTTCCCTTTCATAGCTTCTGCCCAAGGTTTCCTCATGGGAACAGCTTCCTAGCTTAAGAGGAGTAAAAATGCAGTGATTCTTCAGATAAAATTGGAAGTGAACTTTACACCATGACCAGGCAGCTCTGTTGATCTTTCTAATGTGCTTTAAGTCACAGGATACACGATGTGCCTGCAGCTTTGTGTGTAACATACTGCTGTAGAGAACTTTTTGCCTGATGGTTGAAAGTTGCCCAATGTTTACTGATTTCAACATGGTTCTGCAATGGGGAATGGCAGGGAGGACAACAGCACTTTCTTCCTGACTCAGCCACTGATACCAGGCGAGTTGTTTGGTTTTCATCCTTTCCTCCATCAAGATTTTTTTTTTTTGTTAACTAATTTTAGCTGCTGTCTCGTGGGCACCCCAGTACTACCAGCAGCCCTAAGAAGTGCCAAGAGGTCACAGGCTGCATGGTCTCACCTGGAGCCAGAAGCAATACTTGCTTTGAGTATCAGGGTCCAAGACAGAATTTTGGACAACCAACCCTAAGGGACTAGCATCACAGATACAGGCCCACATCTTTCTTCTTCCTAATGTTTCTAAATATGTTTACATCTTCAGATTAAAGGCACTTCACCAATGCGAAGAACAGTTCATTAATGATTGTTCTATTCTTTCGAAAGCATAACAAAACGACCCTTTCTGTGACCCCTTCTGCAAGCCAAGAGTGCTTTCACATCTAGTTTTCCTTGATTTAGAGTTCTGATGCAAACACTTGGCAGATAAGAGTCTGCAAACAAACGATCTGCTGATTACATATCTCTTCACCTCATGGCACCCACTGCTGCTCTGATGCCTTAAGGCCTCCAATGCCCACTGAACACCTACCTCCTCTCCACTGCCAACCCACCACTCCTGTTCTGCCAACATACGTGGTTTATGGGGCCACAGTGAACTCGGTAAAAAAATTAACGACCCTGGGAGAAACGAGTTGGGGTGTGTTTTATGGCCTAATGACCCTGGGTCACCCAGCTGCTCCACAGCACAGACCCACAGGTATGTGCACTGGCACGAGGAGGGCAGTACAGCAAGTGTGGGAACCCACCACGGGTGCGGCGGGCTGGGGAACTCTCCGTGCTGGTGGTGGTGTCTAAACTTGTAGCATGAAATGACAGCCTCAGCCACTGCAGATACGGTTACCTTGAGACAGGCTGAATTAAAAGCTGTCTGCTCAAAGTCCAGTCTTTCAAGCTTTGAGCACCCTTTCGTGCAGTGCTGCAATCATCTGAACACCAGGCAATTCCCTTAACCCCTACGCAATCAGGTCACTGTAAGAAAGAGGATTTACCCTCTCTTTGAAGAGGCAAACGGCTCCTTGGAGTCCTCAAACTATACAAAGCCATAGCAGAATACTGCAACCCTGTTCTGAAAGTTTCCATAGGAACTGTGCTCTAGCAGAAGTTTCCATCACCTGTTAGCAGGGTACTTCCACCATTATTTGTAACACAGGAGAATTGATACCCATTATTTTTCCATCACTTTTTCCAGACCAGAAGAGATGAGCAGAGAAGTCCAGGGGAAAGAAAAGCCTTTTGATGTTGCTAAAGAGGTTATTTGCATGCAAAGCTGTCTTGCTCTACCTCCTGGATTCCAGTAAAGTATTTTGGCCTGGAAACCAGTATTTCAGGGGGAACTGCATTGTTAGAAGATAAGCTGCTAAGAAGACTCCCTGATTTCTGATGAGTTATTTTTAAGGGAACATCTGATGCAAGTATCAACCAGTGAGGTCATAGCTTGGAGCTGAATTCCCTTAATTACAGGCTTCCCATTAAAATGAGGATATGAAGCAATAAAAGAGACATTGGTTGCATCCCTGCTTTATTGTTATCAGTCTCAACTTGCCCTTGACTAAGTAGGCAATTCCATGCCAATCCTACCTGGTTTTTAACTCCCGTATTGCCCTACACAGCCTTGCTAAATCCATCAAACGCAACTCCTGTGACTTAGGATTTTATACACTGCACCCCCACAGCCCCTGCACCAGAGAGACAGAAATACAGGACACACTTGTGTCCCATGGTTGATTGCAAGATCTGACTGAAGCTTCGCCCACAGTGGTGACAACTAGGCATGCTCCTTCCCTCACGTCTGATAGAGTCAGCTCATGCTGTGGTGTCCCCTCCTTTTGGGATCTCTTCCCTGTCATGTCCCCTGTCGTCCCAGGACTGAGAACAGCTGCTCTTTGGAGATCTCACCCCCTGTCATAAGCACGTGTGTATGTGGCCACATTAGCCTTTTCCTTTAGGAAATCAAGCTGACAGAGGGAGGTAAAGCTGTGGCCCAAAGTGCCTTTTGCTTTTGACTGCACCATCCCCTCTGCTGTGGCAGTAATTTATGAGGTTGCACCATGACCAAAAGGATTATTTTAACCCCAGATCCCTTCCATAAAAATTTTCTCTCTCCCTAACACCTCTGTGTGCAGTGGGCAACTATGCTCTGCACAGATGTCACCAACACTCACCCACAAAATCTTGGAAGTTATTTTGAATGCAGTATAACCGCTAATAACCACACCACCATTAGGACACCCCAGCTACGAGCAAGACCTTGGGGTGTTGGAGAAGGTCCAGCAAAGGGCAGAGTCCCACAGTGCCCCTGAGCACCAGAGCGAGCTGCCTGCGAGGGGACAGGGGACATGAATTCCCCCAACCAGCCGCAGGCAGTCAGCTCTGCAAACACAGCAAACACTTGTCCCACTCCACCATCACCTGTTTCTGCAATCAGCCTTGTATTCCCATATTGCATTAATAGCTCTCAACCAGCGTCAGTGAGTAAATTTACTAAATAAAGCCCAAATCCTGCCATCACTGTCTTGCCCAGGGTGCCTTTTGCCTGCGTAATATGTAACTGCAGCAGAAGTTGCTCCCAGATCACAGACAAACCAGCACGTTTCATTTCCTACATCAAAACCCACTGCCACACAATTTGGATTGATTATGAAGCGCTCCTGTGCTAAAGGGGAGGACGCGGGATTTGGCTGGCACAGTCTCTCCCAGCCAGCGACCCGCAGATCTGTGACTGATGAACAGACCCCGATTAAAATCAAATGACTCACAAAACACTTGAAAATTCCATTTGCTGGGGAAAACAGTTGTACAGAGATAGGATCAGGTGCTGAGTGAAGGAGCCATGCGGTGCTAGCAATGCTGCAGCTTGGTGGTCTAAGGGCAACTTCTGTAGTAACAGGTAATATATTTTATGCGGAAAAAAGAAAAAAGCAAATTTTCAGATACGTTCAGATCCTGCAGATCTTAGATCTTTATACTCCCTTATGACAGATACCATTTCTACCTATAAAGGTGGGCTTGCTGAAGAAAAGCTATTGGTTTTACTACTGGTTTTCCTTATCTCTGCTGACATACAGGGAAATCTGGCTAACAGCTCCTGCTGCAACGAAAGGGCTTTTGTATCAGCAGAAGGTTTCTGTGTACACACGGCCACCGTGCACAAACACAGGAAGGGAGGACGTCGGCAGAGGAGGGTGGAGATGAAGGCAAAACACACTGGTGTGCAACGCGCTCCGAAACATTCACATGCCAATATTAGCAAGAGAGGCTTCGGCTGCAGTGGGAAGGGAAATTGATGGGGAAGCTACAGCCTCGATCTATAGTACGGGCTGAACCACGTGGCCATGATGAGTGAGACCTGCCAACTAAATAGTCACAAAATAAAAGGGTGTAAAATGTATTTAAGTGATGAAAGAACCCATGGGCTGGAGCTGACATTCTCAGGGCTGTGATTCAGTACAGAGGCAGCTAAGTCTTAAATCACAGCCGCTGCTGCTGGTGAAATTGTGTCCTGCATCTCTGATCTCCTTTTGCACAACACTTTACAGCACAAGAGTGCCCTTGTCATTACACACCCAACTTCTGTTGATATTTCTTTTTCAAATGTGCCTTTGCCTGGAGCCTGGCCTTTCCTGCTACAGCTCAAAAGTCAGGAAGGTCCATTAGGGATATTTGGCCCGACCTTCAGCAGAGAACATGCCTTTGCCCAGTGCGTACATGATGCGGGGAACCCTGTACCCACCGCAAAACTTCCGTTGGGATAGGTCCGCCTTCCCTAGACCTCTACATGTTTCTCAGCCCCCCAACCTCATCCTTCAGTGCTGCAACCTGCTGCACACAGCCATATTACTAAGTGGAGAATAATAAACACCAGTGCTTGAAGCAAGAGGACACTTTCCTTGCTATATTAACTGCAGTGACAGTCTCTCTTAGTAAGAGGAGGTATCTTCAGGAGTACGGGATTTAATTTCTCGTTTACTTTTAATTTCGGTTCCACCATACTCTGAGCACGTATAAAGTCCACACCTTCGCAGCGTGCACAACCCGCTCAGCGTCCACCCCGTGTCCCACAGCTCAGCGGCTGCAACCGGGCTCACGCACCGCCTAAGCCGGAGCGCAACCTCCGGCTGCCACAGCACCTTCTCCCAGCCGCTGCAGGAAGAAAAACGCACTCCGGAGGAGAAACCCCCGCCCGGGCTGAGGCAGGGGACCCTCGTCCTGTGCCTGTGCGAAGGCGGTCGGACCCACCCGCCGCGGTCACCGCACCCTCCTCCTCTCCCCCTCCAGCCCCCGAGCAGGCGGGGGAGGGACGCGGGGCCAGGGCAGCCGTGGGGCTGGGACGCAAGGCTTGCAGGGGGACGTGGCTTGCTCGGGGGAGCGTGCGAGCCTTGCGCGGGCATCTGCCGCCGGTGCACCGAGCCCAGCGACGGGCCGGCTCCGTCCCGGAGGAGGAGGAGGAGGAGGAGGAGGAGGAGCCGGGCGGGCAGGTGTGCCCGCAGCCCGGCCCGGCCCCGCCAGCACCGGCTTCTGCCCTCGGCGCCGGGATGCTCTGAGCCGTCCGGAGGACGAAGAGGATGGAGCCGCTGGCGGCGAACAGCAGCTGCAGCAACGGTGGGTGCACCCCGGTCCGGCCCAGTAGCGCGGGGGGGGGGGGGGGGGGGGGGGCG
>JAVKLA010000042.1:12736209-12762406 GCA_034782735.1 Sagittarius serpentarius | reverse complement strand
CCCCCCCCGGCGCCCCGCCCTGCCCGTCCCGCCCCGGCGGCCGCGGCAGGGTCCCCGGGGCGGGGGCCGAGGCCGCTGCACCCCCCGGCCTGATCCCCCCGACCGGCTCTGGGGCTGTTCTCTGTCACTGCTCTGGTTTTCCTGGTTTGGGGTTTCTTCCCACCCCCCTTTTTTTTTTTTTTTTTTGAGGTCCGTACAGGAATGGGAAAACTCCCTTTATCCGCAAGCCGCCCGCAGCCTGCTCTGCCAGCAGCAAGCGCAGCGCTCTCCCAGCCTTACAGCGCTTACAGAGAAGCTAGGATATTTTTTTTTTTTTCCTTTAAAGATTACCTAATCCAGTCGGTAATCACCCCACCCCACTGCTTTACGCTTGTGCCCAGCAGCGCACCGCCGAGACTTTTACCTAGCCGAGGAGGCGAGATGTCCTGCCCTGTCCACCCCGCCTCCCTGTTCCCCAGGAAATATTTCCACAATCAAGGACGTTTTTCCATTAGAAAAAAAAAAACTATTAGGGAACCTTTGGAAACTCGTCTAGAAAGTCACTGGAATTCTTTCCATTAGAACACGTTTGGATCCAGTTAGGATCCAGCTCCTCAGCTACATGTGCAGGGGACATAGGGTGCACCTGCGGAAGATCTAATCCAGCCTCTTGGTTGAGGAAAAAAGCAGGACCCATGCCCAGGCTGCCAGCGGTACTGTGAGCAGTTCAGCCATTGCGTACCCCTGCCTGCAGAGACAAATACTTGCTCCATAATTCCTGCATGAGCTCAGGCAGAAATTTAAATCTTTTACTACAAAGGGAGTTTTGTGACACTCCACCTGGCTGTTCTGTTTCCTCACCGTTGCAGTCATGCTGTCTTTACTGCACTTGGAGTAAGGATTGCAACAGGAAGGTGAGCTGGGTGTGGTAGGAGCATGATGGTAGGAAGAAACTCAGCAGTTTTCCCACCCACACACAGCAACACACCTTGGCTAGAGACACAGGGGCTTAGTGCTTTTGGTGTTAACAAGAGAAAACCGTGCCTGCTTTCAGCCCTTCCACACTGGCAGGACTCAGCGTGCTTTACGAGCACTCGGTAACTCTGCAAATAGGTAGAATAAAACCATTAGACAGTAGAGGCAACATGTAGATGAAACTGTGATCTGGGACAAGCTTGTTGTCTTGCAAGTGATCCCATGGCACCACTGGGTACTCAGAGCTGGAGCAGATAGACAGTCACAAAGTACTGGCATCGCTCCACATCAAGCCCAAAGCTGTAAGCTGCAGACGAGCTGGCAGTTGCAAGGTTTAGTTGGCTGGAAAGCACCAAAGCCTTTGAATCAATAAGGCTGAGTGTTGATAAGACATTGTTCAAACTCATAACGCTGGATTTTGGTGGCAAGACTCTGGCATAGATAGTTGGATATTCAAATTACATTATTACAGTGGTCCTTGCAGCCTTCCAGTTTAGTGTGTAGACTGGCAGATATATTCAGTGGCAACAAGCTGCTTGAACTGCACTCCATAAATCTGTCACTTAACACCTTGCCTTTTCCACATGCGAGTAAAGAGGTGTCCTGTCCTGAGCTTTTGAGAGCTGGTGGGTATGTGCTGTTAGGGCGACAGCACAGGTGGCTGTTCAGAGGGACATCTGAATGAGTCCAAAGAGCAATACAAGCACTGGTAATTTGTTGTTTTATCTCCATGCTGGTCTCGCAGGGTCTCTGGTCACCCTTTCGTGCCTTTCCCACCGGGTAGTGTGCCGGGTGATCGGCGATGCTGACCCAGCTGACTCTGTCCAGGACATTGGGACTTCAGATGACTTCTGGGTAACTCGGCTGGAAAGCAGTTACGGATTCTACATTGGCCTGGGCTTGGCTGTCTTCTCCAGCTTCCTCATCGGAAGCAGCGTCATCCTCAAGAAGAAGGGGCTGCTACGGCTGGTGGAGAAGGGAGGCACCAGGGCAGGTAGGGCTTTTTTGTGGGGGGCAGGAGGGAGGAGGTCTACCTATTCCCAGAACCACACGTATCATCCAAACTCCAGCGCTTATATGGCAAGGGAACACCTCACGGTACACGTCAGCCCTCCATCAACAATGTAAGACAGACCTTTTCTGCATGTATGTTTGTGCCTGAGACTCGGAGCAGTGCTCTGCTGACTTACAGAGCCTTGCATTTGAAGGGCTCAGCTAAAAACAGCATTCCCCTGCCTTGCACCACAAGTAGCAAGTCACATGCACTGTGTGATCAGATGTGCACCCACCAGAAGAACAGGAAGTGCCCATCACAGCTCTTGCATGGGAAGGTGTGAGGCCAGGAGGAAGCAGAGTATTGAAAGCTCTTTGAAATGTGCCCCTTTGCACAAAGGTGCAAGTCATCCCCATGCCACAGGCCGGAGCAGAACAGCACAGTTCCATGACCTCACTATTGCTCTTACTGATGCGCTAGGCAGCTTTGCCACCAAGTCACTGGGACAAGGATGTGGCCCCATGTGCTTTAATTGCATTAGCAACAGCCATTTATTAATGCAGGACTGCACGCCTGCAATCTGTGTGAACTCTGCTTGTGGTTTTCCGAAAGCATACTTCTGAGGTATGTTGCTCAACAACACGCAGATAACTTCTTGCTAGCACCAAGCTCGTAGGGCGAGGCGTGTGTTTACTTGCACGTATATGTGGATGGGAAATGGTGGAGGAGCACTGCCTACGGCAGAACTGCACTGTGGAACTGGACGCACCCCATCAGCACTGCAAGCCTTCGCTCTAGCAGCAGCATTAAGTCCTACCTGGCAGATGACCTCCTTGCGTAACTACAAAACAAAGTGATAGTTAAAATACTACTGCTCCCCAGTTCTGGCCTAGGAACACTCCTTAAATCATTTTACAAAGGAAGTCAGTATCACTGTCCCCATTTTACTGTGTCCCCATATGAGGGCACAGAGGCATGAAATGATGAAGCGACTGTCCAGAGTCAACCAGCAGGTGAGCAGCAAAACTACCACCAGCACCTGAGCCACAGTCCAGTTGCAAGTCTGTCTCCATTCCCCACCATCAGGCTGGCTGCATACAACTGCTGATCTCACATGGGTTTGCTTTTTGCCTTACATTTGTGCAATGAAAATACCAGTATTCTTTCAGCTGTAGATGACGTCTCTCTCCTCCTTCTCTCCACGAACTCCTCCCGCAACAGAGCCAAGCAAGTAAAACAAGAGCAAACCCCTCTCTTTTTTTCCAGGGTGTTTAACCAGGACTTAGAGATAGATGACAGAAAAGTGCAGCTGACAGAGTTCTTGAGGAAAAAAAACCAACCAAAGAAAACCCAAAACAACCCAGCAATTTCTAAGGAATACCAGAGCATAACTTTTGTACTTGAGCATTTGTGAACTTGTGGAACCAGAAGAGGCTGAGTTCTAGCAAATTCCTGTCTGCCTCTTCATTCCCCCTGTCTGTATCTCACCCTTTAATCTCTCGGTCCCAGTGTTTCACCCCTGCTATCGGAGCACATCACTTTTCTACAAGGCAGGTCAAACACTGCTGTTACTGACAGCTCCAGTCAGGTCAGACTAACCAAAAACACAGGCTGTCTCTTATCCAGTAACATCAGGGTTCACAATGTCAGCAGGCTCAAACTCCTTACATCTAACAGCTTGTTGGTTACGACCAGAGCTGGATTAGTTCCCAACACAGTATGTCCATTCTTCCTCCTTTATATGCACATTTTCTTTCACTGAGTTGTTCCAGTACCAGGAACCATTTTTCATCAGAAACGCTCGGTCACATAATTACTGTTCCACATAAAGTCAACATTTCTGGCGGTTCAGGCTGAGGCCCTATGATACAACTATGACACAAAGCAGCGTACCAAAGGAGCAGATAGCTTCTGGGACAGGACGCAGGAAGCCTTCACCACAACCGTACAGCAACACGAACTAAGGCATCACATGCCCGCACAGAGCAACCGACCCATTTTTCACACCTTCATCTTTCATAGCTGTAAACCCCACTTGAGCCGGATTTGGAAAAACTCATTGCCTTACCTTAGGGCCCATACGCAAGACTCCGCAGCGAGCTGGTGCAACGCGAGGTGAAGCGCAGGCTCCCCACGGGCAGGACGCAGGGTGGCACTGTCCCAGGGAGCAGCCTTTGGGTGAGGGGCACCCACCACAGAGCAGCCCCTGCCATCCTTCGTCCCTCTCCTCCAGGAGTACCCCACAGTGAACAGGCAAGTGGAACACGCAAGATGAAACATGACGAGTCCATGGGACCTCAGCTGGGGTGTTTACTGCTGGGTTTAGGGGCTGATGAACCAGCAAGGATGCCCATAGCTCCTGGGGCTGAAGGGCAGCCCCAAGCTCCATGCTGCAGCAGGGCAGGCTGCACCCCAGGCCAATAACCTCTGTGGCTTTGGGGCAGTGGGTGCCATTCCCATTGCCACCCAGGATTAAACAACTGCTTTTATTATATATGCATTGTCCAGCCCTAAGTGCCAGTTTCTGCTAATCCCTTGACTCAACATAATTTCCGCATAGGATGGCACGCCTGCATATTCTGCCCTTCCAGGCCATTTTCTTTGTCACGGTCTTCCCCTTGCAATTTATCACTCTCCAAATGGATCCTTCTCATCTCTTGCTCTGAAGGACATGGTTGTTAACTCCTGCATACTTGTGTGCTTTTCTTCCCCAGGAGATGGAGGCCATGGCTACCTAAAGGACTGGCTTTGGTGGGCTGGCCTGTTAACCAGTAAGTAGAAGCTGTTTCCCTGGGTTTGCAGCTTTTCCAGTGTCTGTTGCTGTGACTCAGGTGTGAAACAAGCCCAGCATCTGGTAGCTTGAAGCCTTTTTTCTGGTGAGTTCCCCCATCAGCAGCAGAGGCGCCTCAAGGAGAGGGGAGACAGTGAGCCACGCAGGATTGCCCTCACCATCCTCCTGCAGGACTGGTAGGACTTGCTAGCTCAGTTTCACCTGATCAAAAGCATGAAAAGCCCAGTTATAATAAGGCCGCTGGCTGGTCTGTCTGCATACTAGGCACGGGGCAAACAGCCTCCCATGCGTGCCCGGGGGCTCCAGGAAAGGTTACTGCTGCAGCACAAGGGAGATCCCAAGGGGGTGATGGCAGCAGCTCCTTTCTTGAGCGAAACTTGCTTTGCCTTAGAGCAAACCTTAAATCCTTATCTTCATGCTGCAGCATTACAGTATCTTCTCAAATCGGACTCGCAGCCATGCAAAGAGCAGCAGAGGGTTTTTCAGAGCAGTCTTTTCTGGCTCTCACTGCTGTAGCAGCAGCAGCAGCTCAAGGTGCCCCCACCTTGCTTTGCCCTTGCAGCTCCAGCTGCACAACCACCATGGCGCGACCCATAAGCAAGCACACGATACTCACTGCTCAAGGGACAAGGACAGCTCAGCCCAAGTATGACACCACAGCCCCAAGGAGACACTTTGTAGGTGAGGAGCAGCCTCCCAGCAGCTCCCACAACAGCCCACCCCCTCCTTCATCACCCAGACACACTGCAGCTGCCTGGCTGGGCTGTGGGGGTATAATGAGTTAATATGGGTCAGCTGTGGCATGGCCAAGCCCTGGCACCCCCCCAGCCCTTCTGCGTGTGGGTGCAGGGCTCCAGGGGTGCCTCTCTGCTTGCATTCATTTGTAATAGATTTTCACACATTGTCTGGTCCTGTTCAGCAGCAGCATGAAACCCCCATAATAAAACGTAATAAAATCCACTCTCTAACCGACATCTTAGTAGTTTGCAAGCCCACAAGAGAAAACACAAAATGTATACTGTAACTCACTGGTATTTATTTTTCTTGTGTTTGTTTAGTGGGTGGAGGGGAAGCCGCCAACTTTGCTGCCTATGCCTTTGCTCCTGCAACTATTGTCACGCCTCTGGGGGCTCTCAGTGTGCTCATAAGGTGATTTATGTGTCTATAGTTTGCAACTTGCTTTTTTTTGTTTGCCTGTTTGTCTTGTAATATAGAAAGACTTGAAGTGATGCTAATATGATACCTAAAAGAAAAAAATGCCTCAGTGTTTTCTAAAAAATACTCTAACAGTTGTTGTCCTTTTGGGGGATCGTTTGGAAGCCACTGAATTAAGTAGCATGCCCTTCTGGAAATGCTGCACATGGATAGCAGCCACATACACTTCAGGTTACATTATTCCAAATATCAGTGTTACTTCCTTCCTTATTCCAGCTATTTAGCCAATTCAAGGTTGGGTTTTTTTGTTTTGTTTTGTTCTTGTAGCGGACAGTACTAAAAATCTAACAGGGTCAAAAATATCAGGCTTGGTTTTAAACTGTCTTTTGTTTGCTTTTTATTTTCCAGGCTTTTAGGGTGCTCTGATGTTGTGTTCTTATTCTTCTGTCTGTTGCCAAAAGTGCTGAAACCCTATTTTATTTCTTTTTTTTAAAAAGGAGATTCATATCAAAATACATGTCTCCAGGTTCTGAAGGTTTTGTAGAAGGACTATTATTGTAAAATGCATAAGCAAACTGAGAGTTAGGACTGCTCTGATGTCTTGTCCCAGATTTGTATGGACAACAACTAGATAATTTTGCAGATGTATCTATAGCCCCAGGATCTTCAGAGTTTCTCTGGGGCTTAATAGTTCCGATGATTTAGTTAAAATTAATGTAACTTTTGTTGTTAGGTTGGGTTTTTTCCCTCTGTTACACTGGTCCTTGAAGTAATTTCCTTGAGCACAAAAGCCTTCATAATGCCCGACAGCTCATGAGTGAATCTGTAGACCCTGAAAATATTTCTGAGGATGTGCTAACACATTCAGCATTTTTTCACCTTGCTGATACATGAGCTGTGATCTATAGATCACACCTGCATCTCTGCAGGTTCAGCTGTCAATAGATGCAATATGAGTGTGTATTAACACACTGGAATCCAACACATTTCCTCCAAATTTGTGTCCTTGTATCACATGAAGGCATTCTTTACCTTATTTTAGCTGCTATTCCTTCTTTAAAGGACTTTAAAGCACCAGCTGACATTTTTCTGTCCTGTGCAGTGCCATCCTGTCTTCATATTTGCTTGGAGAACGTCTCAACCTGCTGGGGAAGCTGGGCTGCATGCTCAGCCTCGTGGGCAGCACCGTGATGGTGATACATGCCCCAGAGGATGAGGAGGTCACCACTCTGGATGAAATGTCGTCTAAGCTGAAAGAGCCAGGTACACAGAAGGTCGTGTTTCCTCTCTTGGGGCTGGGCAGTGCATACTGCTGCCCGTGCCTGCTGCTCAGTTTTGAGTTACTTCCCTCCCTCTTCCAGGTTTCCTCGCTTATGCTGCGATCCTCTTGGCCGTCTGCTTCCTCCTGATCTTCTACCTCGCACCCCGCTACGGCCGGAGCAACATCCTCATCTACCTCACCATTTGCTCTGTTATTGGTGCCTTCTCCGTGTCCTCAGTCAAGGGCCTGGGTATTGCCATCAAGAGCTTCTTTGCTGGCCAGCCTGTGCTGCAGCACCCATTGACGTGGATCCTAGTCATCACACTGGTGACGTCCATCACTACACAAATTAACTACCTCAATAAGTCTCTAGACATTTTCAACACCTCTTTGGTGTTTCCCATTTACTATGTGCTGTTCACCACCATCGTCATCACAACTTCCATCATCCTCTTTAAGGAGTGGGTCACCATGACAGTAGTCGACATCATTGGGACAGTTTGTGGCTTCCTCACCATCATTTTGGGGGTGTTTTTACTCCATGCCTTCAAAGACATGGACATCAGTTTAGGGAATCTACGACAAGTACTCCAGAGTGGAGAGCAAGCGCCGGTCACGCGAG
Organism: Sagittarius serpentarius; assembly: GCA_034782735.1. NCBI lineage: Eukaryota > Metazoa > Chordata > Aves > Accipitriformes > Sagittariidae > Sagittarius > Sagittarius serpentarius. Next base: position 12,754,629 of record JAVKLA010000042.1, on the reverse strand, counting down.
ATGACAAGAACATCCTGATAGAGGTGGACAACTCCAGCATTGCCCCAGAGGATAAGCCCAAAGTATTCATGATCTATACCTAGCACGTTATATGCGAGGGTCTGGAGGTTGGGTGAATGGGTTGATGTCAATATTCCAGATGCTATTGAGCAATTTAAAAAAGGAAAAGCAAAAAATAAAACCAACGGTGTCTTGTCCAAAGCTTGGTAGAGTCAAGCCAAGTCTTTCACTGGGCTTTTGGACTGGATCTTTGTCATGGTGTGGCAGCAAGGGGTATGTTTAATCCTCACTGGGCTTTATTTTAATTAATTAATTAATTAATTACTATTTTCTTTATTTATTAAAGCCACTGAAAATTAAAATCCTCTTGAAATATGATACTCCCGGGACAAAGCTCCTCTCTGAGGCCCCTTCCCATCTCTTATTCTTGGCAGGCCTAATGTTTACTCTTGCTCTTCTTCCCCTGGGTGGCCATTGATGTGTTTATTTCCAGGCCCTGACTGAGTCATTGATTAGTGTTTTTTCTCTTTTTTTTCCTTTCTAGACGCTTGCATGAACTCTAAAATAGGCACCACTATCTCAAATGGAGGTGAGACAAGGACTGAATGGTGCACGCCTGCTATTCAGACTCTGCTCATCCATGTTTAATTACTTGCTCTGCAAATATGGGACAAGGATATTGGTGAATATGGGCAAAACGTGGCGAATTTTGGAATAGATGCTCGCTTAGGCTCAGTGGCAGGACCCAAGCCATGAAGCATTTTTACAGGACTGTGGCAAAGAAGTCTTCTGCAGCATTTGTTTTTTGTGAGGTGCAGGATTTTTCCTGCAGCAGAGTGTTAATTAGTTTTATGGGGGCGGTTGTTTGTTTGGGTCTTTTTCTTTAGCAGCTACGGTGCCCAGGCTGTGTTGATGTGATTGGTGAAGCTGTTGGGCCTCATCCAGACCTCCCTCAAGCAAGGGGCAGTCACCGCTAAGACTGGGGAGCTCTGGCAGGGTAAACCCCATGTCAGGAGAAACACTGCCACCATCTTCAAGACTTTCTGTGGTTTGTGAAAACCTTTTCAGCCTGAAAGACCAAGTGGCTGTAAATTTTCAGTACTTTTTGTCTTAGGAAGTGCCTTGATCTTGGAGAGGCCCCCAACTCTTTGAGCCCCGTGACCTGTCCTGCTATCATTTAAGCCCAAAAGCTTTTATTTCTTTTGTTTGTTTGTTTGTTTGTTTGTTTAGAGGGAGGTCTGAGCTGCATGTTAAAAGCCAAACAGGCATAAGTGGGTGATGCCCTGCAGAGCTGTAGGGATGCAGTTTATCCCAGAGTGGTCCTGTTCAACCCTCTCCATCCTGCTCAATATAGTACAGATGTTACCTGGACTCTTGCTCACAGCTCAGCCTCAAAACCCCCTTGGATGTACATCAGCGGTGAGGACGAAGGGATGGGAGAAATAACGTTTTGAGCTGGAAGGTGAAAAAGGAAGGTATCACCTCAGTTAAAAGTTTCTCCCATCTTGCTGCTAGGTCTTATAGCACAGGGAGGCTGGAGCCCATCTGCTCACAGCAAATCCCAAGCCGGGAGCAGTGAAGCCTGAACCGGCTTTGCCAAGCTGGCTCAGTCCAGAGGAAGCTCTGGCTGGGTTAGCCCTGGACCGTGGTGTGCAGTGATGCGAGATGCTGACCTAATTATACCTGGGTCTGGGCATCACTGGGCAAATGCAGCTTGGGGTTGGCGGGGAGAGGAATAAGCAATCTCTTATTCTAGTAACATTTCAGTACTTTTTTTTGGAATGTGGAAGGGGAAATAAAGGCTTTTTCTAAAAAAAAAAAAAAACAAACCAAAACAAAAAAACCCTTGCAGGTGTATCTGAAAGTTTTTACTGGTTTCTCTGATCTTACTGGTGTAGCGGTGGAGGACAGACAGGCGGGCGGCCCGCGGAGTACAGCAGAAAGAGCACCTGGGGCAGAGAGTAAAGCAGCAGCGCCCTCCTTTGGTAGCAGAAAATAATCCAAGGAATTCACTAGCTTTGTTTTTGGCATCCTAATTGGTGTAATGCTTTACGCATTTTATTTTAGAAATAGCTTGTAAACGGGACTCATCCTTCTCAGTGCCTAGAACTGCATTTCCTAAAAGCCATTCTCGCACATATCCTGTCATCTCTGGACAAATGCCACTTAGAAAACGAAGATTTGAACCAAAATAGTACACGGTGACAGAATATTTGTTAACGACAACTGACAAATTTATTAAAACTAGGCAAAAGGCACAATGAATTGTATTCTTCAAGTATTTGCATAGATGCACAGAGAGCATTATTGTAAACCATTAATATGTGGACACAGGAGAAAGTGAGATGTATTTTGGTATATGATCTCCCAAGTAACATTATCTTTCAAAAAAACCACATTTTACCATCTTTTACTCCTTCTGCAGTTCCCCTATTCTTATTCACTCAACTTGGACACATATAAAAAATTAAAGGGACTTACTTAAAACTACTTTTTGGAGACTTTATGATATTCCAGCAATAAAGTTTTCCAGTAGGGTTTGGGCATGTCTAGTTCTCTGAGCTTTGTCTGTCTGGGAGAATTTTTTAAAAGCTTGATCCCATATTCGCATGAAATGCTTGGTTTGTTTTCCAGGCATATAGAAGGTAAGAAAAGGAATAATCAACCAGAAATTCAAAACACACCCTGTGTACTGTTTCCTTGTGGAGAAAGAGGTAGTAAAGTTGCAAAAACTAGTGTGGTTTAAGTCATCCTACAGCTATACTACTACATATAACTACAAATTTAATGAGTGCTTAGGGTTTATCTGGTTTTTCTTCAATCAGTAGAGCTTAGGGAAAGAGAACCATCAGACAAGACACTTTTTCTTTATGCCAATAATAGTTTTTTGCATGTGCAGCTGCAATCACACTGTTTGAGGATTTGTCCATAATAAATCGGACACAACAGAACTGTTGTAACCATAGCTCCAGAATTCCCTGCGTTCTCCTAGGAAATCATTTCAAGGGAAAAAATAAAAGAAAAATATTTGGGATAACAAAAAGTCTTAATTTAAAATCTTGAGAAAAATATACAAAAGCCCAAACTATTAGGAGAAAAACAAGCAAATTCATGAGGGAGGGTCCTCAGGGTCAGAACTATCAGCTGCTTAAAGTGCACACAGACAGCTCTCTCCATCCACATCCTGGACTAAAAACCTGAAGTAAATGAGCCGCCTTACAAAAGCACCATGTGTTGCATTAATATTTCTGCTGTTTTACCACCTGGGCAATTTTAAGGTAGGTTTCTCGCTGGTACGGGGAGCAGACAGCCCCTGCTGAATTACTGCTCAGCACAGACCGAAGCCTGAGGAGACACGTGCAAAAGTGTCTACTGATGATCCACGGTACCGTATGCTGGAGAGGAGGTTTCAGCACTGGCTTTTGCTGAGCTTCCTTCTGGCCATTTGCTCTGTATCTTGGTCAGAGTTTCCCCGTCGTACCTTGACTGTGTCCCAACGACACGGGTTAGAGCACACGAGCCACACTGGGGATGCTGTCGGGTCTTACAGCACTGAGGCAAGACAAGAAAGTGCTGGAGGGCAGAAAGGTTGCAATGCTCTTGCTGAAGATGGCTATATGGGGAAAATAACTAATCTGACTCCTTAAAGCTAATCAAAATCCACAGTGACCCACAAATTATTTTAACCAGGAATATTTCCGTGGTTTGCTCCCTGTTGTGGCCCCACTTGCCACCCACTGTAAACTGAGAATAAGCTGAGGAAAGTTATCAACAGCTGCCTTCTGCTCTCCCAAGAGGCAGCGGTTTCTGTATAGCACCAATGTATGCTCCTGCAGCTGTGTGGATGGGCTGAGGAAGCCAACAGGGCTGGGTCTTACATGAAAGCCCATCAGGACCAGCACCTGCACTCACAGCTTGTTCTCCTTGGTAACACTTAAATAACTGATAAAAAATATGTGAAGCCCCAAGAACCCCATCCCTGCATTGGATATTGCACAATAATATGTAAATACCGTATAAACAAGTCATCCCTATATGGAAAAGGCTATCACCAGAGAGGGTTGGGGTCAGCTTGGCATGTACCGGCGCAGTTCCCGGAGGCACTCCTGCCAAGCCTGACTGCAGCTTGTTGAGTCAGATAGGAAACAGGTGAGGCTAGAGGAGAGGAACCGAGACAGTGTCTGTGGCCATGAATGCTTTTTTGGGTGAAGGCCATCCAGTCCCCTGTGAAGGTCAGAGCAGGCCAGGAACAGACTGCTTCATGAGTGCCCGCGGGAGCCCGGCTGTCCCACTTTCAAGATGTTCACTGCTCCAGCCGTCCCGACAGCAGTATTCTGGGTGAGATGGAAAATGGGGAAAAGAGAGAGGAGTGAGCACTGATGAAAGAGCAAACGCTGCCTCTCCCACTCCCGGAGCTGGTTTACAGCTGGCCAGAGAAAGCCTGTCTCCGTTCATATGCATTCATGCCCTAATGTATCGTATAGGAAACGCTACCACCAGGAGCACAAAGAAGTTCATGCAGTTTTCTCCATTTTTCACAGTTGGCCTCAAGTATATTGCAGGCTGGAGGCAGCACCTGTGGTGTGTGGAGTGGAGGTGTTTTGTGTTAAGGGTCCAGTTTGCAGGGAGCTGAACTCGGTGACTAAAAGTCCCTTATTAACTGTCCTTATTAAGGACAAATATGGGAAACACTCCCTGCAGAGAAAGCATCTCCTCAGCCATGGCTAGAGAGAATTTCTGTTCCTTACTGGCGTCCTCAGGTCTTGTGTGGACCTTGCTGTTTTGCTGCTCTTCACTAACCACTCCGGGTCACACACAGCTTGACCCCCCGCCCTGTTGCTCAGCCCCACTCACACAAACATCTTATCTGAGGAAGTGCTCAGGGACCTGAAGGACTGAATTAACTGTTTTGCTTAACCCAGTAAATGCTTAATAAGGAACAGGTGAAAACAGAGACATGCAATAAAGGCAACCAACCCAACAGCCTCTCTGTTTCCACCTGCCAGGGCTGTGCATGAAGATGTTTTACAGTATGATAGCAAGTTCACTCCCTTCAGAGTACTTTTATTCCCCAGAGGTGAGGGGATGCTGCTGTGCTTCCCGTCCCTGCGCTCAGTGCCTACCTCTGCTGCAGGCTGGAGCCGTCCTGGGGTTCTGGTGTGTGCAGGAGGCAGCGAGATGGCGGGGCTGTTCCCCAGCCAGGCTCTGGGTCTGGTTGGGATGGGATTAGCTGGCAAAGCTCTTTGGGGTGGCTGGGGTCTAGAAGTATCCTGTTCAAGAAAGAAAAAAACTTTGAATTCTCAGCCTGGACAGATGCCCAGCCTGAAAACAGAGATAGTATTTGCATTCATTTTACATGGCCTGAACTTCTGGGTATGGCCACAGGTCGTCTTGGGTTTTTTCTTTTTTTGTAGGTCTGAGGCAGAAGACTGGGTATGCAGCTGCTCACCTTGGGGTCTCTGGTTTGGAGTTAACCCCAGGGATATTACAATCTAATGGCTGCATGATGAAAAACAGGAGAAACCTTATTGATGGGCAGGAATACCCATCACAACTCAGCCTGTAGCATCCCTGCCTGAGACAAAGGACTGAAGGGGCACAGGTAAAACCATGCTTGCAAAGACCTCTCCCTCTGTGAAGCAATGAGAGGGCACGGGTGGCTGCCGCTATGGCTTATTGTATTATGCAGGTGATAAGCGGTTTGCAACACGGACGACTTTTTCACCTACCCAGTTTCGTGAAGACTGGATGGCCTTAAGCTGCTGGGCAGCTGGCTTCAAACTGAGGACAGTCAAACAAGGTAACAGGGTTACCTTACTCTGCCTCCTAAATGGAGCTGCAGGCTGAAAGCACGTCGTATCCTGGCTACTAGAGGGTCCAGAAATTTTAAGCCTTGAATTTTGCAAGTAATAGGGAAGCTATGTTCCAGAGCCTTTTAATTAGCCACATTATTGATGCACTTGAGGTTGGAAGCAAGTTTCACACACATACGCTCACTATATGATTGCCCATACAATGCCTGTAAACCCTATATACACGCGCCCATACAAACACACGCAACCCTGCACCCACCTACAATCAGTTATTACTTTGTTTGTGCACACAGCTGTCCCTAATAGGATACTCAGAGCATTATATTTTCCATTTGTCTAATGAGTTTCAGTGTAAAGCATGTCCCTGGGGAGAAGTTACCCACGCAAGAACTAACTGCCTGCTGTTGCTTAGTCCCTGTGCTGTCGCTGGCTTACAGGTGTTGATTTAATAAACACAGCTGCACTCACAACTTGGAGGGCACCCAAAAACCCTGCAGTCTCCTCAGACTATGCATAAATGCAATGCTCGACGGCTGCATCAGCCGATGCTTGGGGATCTATTGCTCTCAAAGGACCTTGCCCCGTGACTGCAGGAAGGACAAGGCAGACTAAATCCCACCAACTGCCAGGTCCAAAGAGCTTCTATAGGAATAGGAAGAGAGCAAATCTGGCAGGTAGTACAAATGTCTAGGAAGGACACTGACAGGAGCAAACAGTGAAGTTAATAATTTCCGCTGTACCTTCTACATCTTGTGGCTCTCCTCCAACCCAGAAATGGCAAAGTTTCTTTTGGAAATCCTAGGAAAAGTGTTGCATCTAGTAGGTCTAACTGAGATAAAGAGACTGGATGCGTTGGGGAGTGAACACTATGGAGACTGGGGGGAGCCTGTCAACAACCAGCTGGGAAGGATACCTATTCCTTATTGACTACAGTCAGCTTCCTGCTTTTGTTTTAGTTTTCTTTCCTGCTGAAGTGTGGGCTGTTCACAGGAACAATGGAGCTAGAAACAAATCCCATTCACTACAATATTTTGGGTATTTTTTTCCTCTGTATCTTTCAGAGCGAGACTGCCTGGGAGCCAGCCTCCTGCTATGCCCTGTAACTGAGCCCTTTGCTTCTTTGCTAGCCCTAACCTAATACAGCTAGTAGGGAAGTATTTCGGTAAAATGGATTTAAGTCAGTCTGGGTGATTTGCCATCTTTTCCATAAGAATGTGGGGTCTGTACTAAGCTTAGAACAAAATTGCCAGCAGAAGAAGTAAATCAATACCCTTTCCTTATAACCCTCAAAATACCCTCACGGCTAGGATGCTCACGTAAGATGGGGTCAGTCTGGGTTAAGTCTAATGTTTCCTATGCAACATGCTAAAGGTCCCATTTCTGCTCCACATCAAAATTTGTTTGAGGCTCCCAGGGCTTTAGTCCAGGAATGGCCAAATGCAAGACACCTGGGAGATCATCCCAAGGAATGGAGATCCTATACTCAGTACTGAACCTCAGACTTATCACTGCCTGGTAATCTCAGAAGGACTTGTTCCCAGGAGATAAAATACATGCAAAGGTAAGAGGAGCTCTGCTAAGCTTGCTTAGGGAAAAATCTGTACCGTCCTTTCATTCCTGGCAACTTATCTATTTGATTTGCAACTAAAAAATATTTAGATGACCTTGGTAAAGTGAACGCTGCTTTGTGATCCAAGATACCTGACTTCAGGTCCAGGTCAGAGGTATCGGGGGACCTGAATTAAGAGTAATTGAGCATGTTAGCGTCCAGAACGGTCATTGCCAGCTACGCTACAAAGCAAGGAGGACCACCCGTAATTGTCCTGTGGCGAGACAGAGCATGCACTAGTGAGCACGGTAACTCCTACACCCCTACCAGGGTTAAAAAGGCTTCACCAGCCTCACTCAGAACAAACTTCCCATCAAACCGCATCTGCAGGACAGCAGCGCGACTCCGTACCTGACAGACGGGCGGTTTGGGAGCAGGAGGCGCTGGCCTGCTCGGAGGTGTCCGCCGGGCAACGTCCTTTGCAGGTGCCGGCTGCGCTGGCCCAGTGGGCTGCCCCACGCCGCAGCTGTAGCCAGTGGAGAAGGCGGATGGCTGCTGCGTGTTTATTTGGAGCCCTGGAGCTTGCTGGGAAGGAGGTTTTGATGGGATTTCAGGGAAACCAATCACCTGTGCAGAAGACCCACAAATCCCTGGAGTTAGGTATTTCCACTTCAAACCACCTTTTTACTCTCTGTGATGCTTTTGAGGATCTACATGAGGTCTATGAACCACATAGCAGAAAATATTGCCTGCAACACCAGTATGTGTTGTATATGTCTAGTAGGCATTGATTAGATAGACTAGGACAATTTGGGATCATGAGGCAGAAATGGGAATCAAGAGAACAGAGTAACTCTGGCATTACCATTATAAGTGACACTTGCAAATAAACCCAGGGTTTGCAATTTCTGTAGTTTTGAGAGGGGGATATGACAGAAGAGGATCTATCAGGAGAGACAAGTGGCCACACCGGTCTGGTCAAATCCCAGCTCCTACCTTTAAGGAAATTGCTAGAAATAGATATTACATTCAGTTCCCACTGACTCAGCCACGGGTGATGCCTGACAATTTTTCCCATCCTTTGATAAAACCACTACCTAATTGCAGTGTGAGTGGGAACCACAACCCACATCTCAGCTGCCTCTCTTGCCCCTTGCCCCTACCTTCCTCTGCTCCTGGGGGGTTTTCAACTTGAAGGCAGGGTTTGCGTGCCCATTTCCAGAAGTGTCACTGAGAGTGAGAGAAAGGAAAGAGTAAGTGTTATTTCCTTGATATGTTTTCTCCTTTTTCTTTGCTATATTTTCCATTATATTTTAACAGAAGTAAAAAAATGAGAAGCAAATACTGACTATACCAACAAACCCATTTAGTTATATTCCTCACAGCCTTTGCAATTTCTCTTCAGTCCTGACACTGAAAGGAGGTGAATGCAAGCAGACAAGGCACAGCACTGACAATTTACCTGAACTGCGGGGTCTTCTTTAGAGAACAGATGGCAAATTTATTCCAGCATTTCATGTAATAGAATAAAAACATGATTCCAATGAGAAGGAGAATGGGAGCCAGGATTGCGAGAGTTATCACCACTGCTGAAGGGCCTGAGGGCAAGAAAGTAGAGTTAGTTAAATGGAAAACTCTCTGCTTTCAATCTCAAGTCCTTCTGAAGTGCCACCATAGCAGAGTTGGATCCACTCACCTTCAGGCATGGGGGGACCACTGTCCAAGCTTCCACCCCTCCCCTGCTTGTTGCAAAACGGGGGGGCCCACCCCTGGTTACAGTGGCAGTTCTTGTTGTTATTGCAGACCTGGAGCAGGAAGACTCAGACTTTAGTGCCAGCTCCTAAAGAATCTGCAAGCTAAAAAACTTTAAGCCCTTGCTGGATAAAACACTACAGAAGAAACTCTTATTGGCATAAATAGGGAGTTAAGTGCTAGGAAACATTTTCTTTTCAGGGAGTGACAGCGCCTTTTGTTTCCTTTCTCCAAAAGACAAGGGTTCTTCAGCTGAAGTGCCACTAACCTGCATTCAGGACAAAAGCAGCATTTAAAAATTCCTTTCTCTTGTTCTTATCTCTAAACCGAAGGACTTCCATCCAGTGAAGATTTCTTATTGCTTGGCCCACTGCTATTTGTTTTATATTCTAGGCAGCCCCTGGAGAGGGGCTGATCCCTCTGATTAGGGATGTCCTGTGCTAATTGCAGCATTTAATTTGATTCTGTGGAATAACTGATGATTGCTTCCTACAGCTTCACAGACAGTAACAGAGGAAGCAGACCGGGAATGAAGGAGCGGGGCGAGTCCCTCTTTGCGTCAGGTACATCATGGGGCCTCCCAAGCTGCTCAGGGAGGCACACACTGCTGCGCACTGCTGTATTTATCACTCCTCTCCATTGCCTAACTGGACTATAGGGGTGGAGAGATGCCGATGTTTTGTGCCAGAAATATCTACAAAAGGTACAAAAATTCTCACCAGCCTTTTCTTTCCATCCCCTGAGGGCACAGCAGAGCACAGTTTGGGATAAACTGTTCTAAACATGACTTTTTACTATGTTTTTCCCTCAGTAAGTCTGATTTTTTCTTTTCATTCAATCTAAACTAGGCCCAGAAGATTTTTCTGTAAGATTACCCCTTCTTGTTTTCCATTCACTGCAGTTCATATCCCTCCTGTGAACCTCCTTAAATCCTATGTCAAAGGGACACTCACAGATGAGAAAATGCATCAAACATGAAAGGAATATGCAAATTAATAATCAAGAAAGAGAATTCTGGAGCAAACCTAAGCTTGGTATCAGAACTGAGCTGAACAACCATCTACAGAGGAATGGCAGCTCATCCTGCTTCGGTATGAAACGGAGATGAAAAGGAAGACACCTACTCCATGCCCGTGGCACTTCTTGCTACAGCTTTCAGACTCAAAGATGGTAGATGTGTTCTGGCAGCGTCCCTCGAAGCAAACCTGCAGAGAAAGGATCCCAAAACCTAGCACTAGCTCTTTGGGTTATGTACCATATTATTGCCTTACTATTTTGTGGCTTGCAAGGTCCCAGACACCTTGGCAATACAAGTAATACCATAGGCAGGACAACAGGCCATGAAGTTGACCTGGTTCCCAAGCAAACATTTAATCACTACCCTAAATCCTAGCTAACGCACATCAGAGAACTCAGAAGCTGATAGCCTGGCCATGCCCATGTGGCAAGTCCGTGGAGGAGCTCCCACGTGCCTTGAATTCTAATTGTGTGCCACCTCTAGGCAAGACAGCCTCAACCAACCAGCAAATCCCAAATTTAGCACTGACCCTGGGCTTCAGCTGGCAAAGACTGAAGGCGTGGCCTTTGGTGTGTATTCTTCCATTACTTCTCAGAAGCCTCTAAGAAATTACTTTTCTCTTGCCTTGCTCAGTCAGTGGCTTGATAACCACAAAGCACATTCCAGATAGAAAAGTGATACCTTGAACCTCCCTAAAACCATTACAGGCAAGACTGCACCTACATGATGGCTCCCACATTTTGTTCCCGTCAGCACCAAGCCAGGATCGAGCATCTCCTTTTCTTCACTCTCGGATCTGTACACATGGGTCCCTCGGCACCGCAGCTGCGTCCTCTGTGTGCGGATAGTTGTGTCTATGGCCACCGCATTGGACTGCAGGGGTTTGGAAGCAGAGCTCTGGCACTGGATCTTCCCACATTTAGCATCTCTGATTTCAAAGGAAAGGCTAAAGTGATTATTTCTGGCTTGCTGAATGTTTTGCAGGCATCAACTCTACATGTAAATTAAAGCAGTGGTGTTGAGGCATTGTTCAATGGCAAAAGAGCAAGCACCTCCCAAGAGCTAGCCCAAGCAATAGCGCCTGATGGGTACTGATGGTACCATTTCACTGTCCCCATGGGTAAGCCAGCCTCAACAAAATCACAGGTAAGACTAAGAAGTTTTTGTCTCAGTTAAAAAGCTACATTACACTTACGGATTTGAAAATCCCCTCTTCTGTTGCTTTGAAAAAATAGCAACTAGATGGTTTAAAATGCAAAAGGCAGGGAAAATGGTAAACTTGAAGCTGCAGTCGTAAGGACCCTAAGTCCAACAAGCATGCAGCTGGTTTCCCAGGAGGCAGCGGGAGGGAGTGAACCCAAAGCATGGATCTGTTTTATCTACCGGCCCATTATTTTGTAATATATAAAAACATCTTCTCCAACGAGCAGCTCTTGGCTGCCACTCTGCTTTCTACCTCAGCTCACACTTCCTGTAGTTGCCGTAGATGTCCTTCCCACAGTTCCCGTAGATGTCTCCGGCGGCATTAACCTTCTCAAAGCAGGCGTCTGGTGCCGGCCTTGCTCCTGCATGGAAGAGACTCAGGTGGCAGATTCCTGTGGAGCCTGGCAGCCCATCTCACCCCATGCCAACCATTCAGTTGTTCTTTTTCTGGGATGGTTTGAGCATGGGAAATTTTTGCTGCCTCCTCCAAGCGAGCAAGGCAGGAGAAAAGGCTCCTCAGACTTTGCCACTGATAACGGGTATGGAAGGTACTACGGCCTTACACAGGGTGAATAATAGTAGGGTGCCACATAATATTGCCTGTTCAAAAGACAATGTATTTCTCTGCAAGTAGTGTCCTTACCAGGTCCCCACAGCTGCAAGCACTGGTCTTTATATGTGAGACACATGCCACTGTAGCAATACGCCTTTCCTCCGTCGCAGGAAGCCCCGTCGATTTGGTAAGAGTTGGGGGGGCAAAACGGTGACTCGCCAGTGCAGTATTCTGGGAGGTCACAGAGTCCTGATCTTTCCCTGCAGAGAGTTCCCGGAGACATCAGCTAAAAAGATACAAATGGAAAAAAAATTGCATTATTGCTTAGCTCCTTTGTGGCTTCATGTCTGCACAATGTCTCCCTGTAGATAAGAAAAAATCTTGCATGTGTCTCTTCATCCACCTTGTCTTAGGTTTTTTGAGGTCAGCAGTGATCCAAATGACTCTGTAACTTCATTAACTGGGTGAGCTGTGTAGAATCAAATTAATGACTGGATCCCTTCCCGAGGTAGCAATAAGATCATGCATAGAAAATAAGGCTGCCAGATCTCAAGGGGACGCCTCCCTCTACCCTAGGGTAGGACCTGATTTACCTAAACCATTTCTGACAGATGTTTGTGTAATCTGTTCTCAAAACCCTCTCTGTTTGGGAAGTTCGTTTCAGTGTTTGTCTGTCATTTCTGCTGGAGACATTTTCCTAATGTAACTTACATCTCCCTTGCTTATGAGTTTACCCAGTCCATTCTTGTCCTGTCCACCATGGACATGGAGAACGGAAGGGCATACACGGTTACATCTAGGAGGTTTTTCCAAGTGTCTTGTGAAAGGAGTGAGTCCAGGCAGATTCGTGGAAAATTATTTTCCACATGCTCAGGATAGGTCAGTAAGAGCACACAGTCAATGTGCAAACACAAATATGAGCTTAAGACAAATGTTTGCCTATGTTCATTTTTGAGATAATTTGTTGTCAAAGCTTGAGCTCTTTGGCTCCAAAATCAGAAACACATTTTAACCACCCTCTATAAGGAAAGCTGAGATTTAAAATTATAGTGGTTGCATGCATACAATCCTCTTTGCTAGTGTTTCTTCAGCAAGCACCTGGGCTAAAGGAATTCAACTGCATCCCAGAAAAGAGGTTTCAGAGCAAATATAGCATCCAGCCTAATCCCCTGAGGAACTGTTTGCTCTAAGAGGTCTGTCTAGATTTATTCTAGAGCCAAAGGAGAGAAATATTCGTTCTGATTCATCCCGTCCCTAAGTGTTTAAGAGAGGCAGTGTGACTTCATTCCAGCAGCATTCACAGCTCATCTTAAGTTATCACAGGAGCCAATTAAATCAGTCAGCTAGAAGAAAGGACCCCACTAGTTGGATTGCACTCATAGCTGTTGCACCTAAAAATCAGACCATGTTGCTTGCAGACGAGGAGCTGAACTCCATGTTTGGCTGTGTTTGCTCTCCTTTCCCCTCCATTTTTTAGCCTCACACTTCCACCATCATTATTCCCTCTCCTCTATTAGGAAAACCCAGACAGCCCACCTTGCACTGATGACAGCAGCTGCCATGGGCACATTCGGCACCCAGCTTCAGGGAGCAGGTGCGGGCATCGCAGCAGGGGTTACCGCATTCCTGGAAGACAGCGAGACGCAGCAGAGTTTACAAGGCAGATGTTCAAGACAAGAACGTGCCAGCGCATCGAAGTGTGAGGCTGATGCTAATCTGTCCTCATACATGATGAATTACATGCAAACAAAGTCCAGCAGTATGTTCCTGGTACTCAGCATGTGCTGAATTACAGTACTGCATAATTTTATCCTCTGTTGGACTGACTGGATACTATAGGTTGTGCTCATTACATCTGGTGAGCCTGGGCTGCGGGTTCCAACTCCCTTTTGTCTTATCACTCAAGTATAGATTTGGAGAAGTGAGATGCAGTGCTAAGAGAAGCCCCATCCTTATCAGGAATGGAGCCGTAGGTAAAGTGAACTTACATATATGAAACTGCAACTTCTAAGATCACTTTTTCTGATGAAGTTTTCATCACCTCTGTTCAGCCATGGATTACACCATCCCTGCGTTCTGGGATGCATTGTACTACACACTGTGAATTTAGTTAGACATGATACTTTACAACCTTGATTTACATTGCATATACACTTACATACAGGGAAGGTATACATATCTCCTGCACAAACAAAAGCTGTTTACGTATCACATAACTCTATTTGCAAAATACATAATAAAATCATTGTGTCCCACTAAATCCCGAACGGTTGGATCTGAATAATGGTTACCTCCACCTCTCCACAGTCACACTCCTCCCCCTCTTCCAAGTAGCCATTTCCACATTTCTTCCCACCATACATTTTTTTGGTATCCGGCATATTGGAGAGACACATCCCTCCACCAGACTGCAGATACTTCTCCAGCTCTTTTCTATTGCACTGGTTGAACACCTTGGGGAATGGGTGCCTGAATATGGACAGTGTAGAAAAACATCAAGACAGATCTGGGCAATGGTTTAGAGAACCAAAACTGAGCACATGCAAATCCTGACAAGTGCCAAGGGACACAGGTCTCTCTCTGAAGTCTATGAAATTGTGCTAAAGCGGATCGTGATTTTGTATGCCTGTTCAAAATCAGATCCATCTGGATTACACTCAAAGATAAGGTGAGACTGCACTGCAAGACTGCCTAGTAATATAATGGCCTTAAAAAAAAACATTATTGAAACAAAATATGTTGAGTTAGATTCGACTTTGATAGCTGACAAGTACGGCTGTCCTTACCTGCTCAATACTGAAGCTGTGGCTTATTCCCAACTGCTTGAACAAGCCAGCAAACCCAGCACTCGGACGGTGAATAACTCTTGTGAATCTAACTGCTAAAATAATATTTCCTTTTTTCCTATCTACTGCCTCATTGCAAAGGATGTGAATATTTTCTGGTACATGAATTATTAATTTCTGTACTCCAATGCCAGAACCTATGCACTCTATACATGACCATGCATGTGTGCATTCATGTTGCGTGTTCTACTTGCATGCCAGTATGTTTTCACTTTATTCCTCCTTATTTGGAGGAACTCATGCACTTAAAAGAAGATATCTATGGAGAAAAAATTGTTAAAACCTGCTAAACCCCAAGGAGTAAGGCTTGAGGAAACAGGGGATGTGGCTTTAAGTGAATGGATTCGTCTGATGTTTTTACATGACTGAAATATAGAAGCTGTTGTGGTTCCTCATTCAAAATGAGCTCTAGAATCCCTGTGGGTTTCCAGAGTAACTCTCACTTCCCCTTTCTCTCAAAGCCAGCTACTTCTTCCCTTTTAAACACAGGCTTTCTGTGGCTCTGAAACCAAGCAGTATTCTTAAGACAACATGCAGTCAATCTGTTTTCATGTCTTCTGACTTAGACTTACAGCCCTATCGCTGTGCCTTTTATTAATAATCAGTTCTTTCCTGAAGCAGTCCTTTTTCCTCTCATTACCACATTATAATGGACATTAGCTTTTGCATGAGATGCTTTAGAAACCCTATCAACTATCTATCTACGCATCTCAGTGCAACACAAATGAAACCCACTTAAACTTCTACATGCCAAGGTCACACAAGTTCTGGTCACCCTCATCTCTCTGTACTTGCTGGAAACAGGCAGTCCAGGTTTTGCAGAAGGGTGTGTGCATATATGCATTGAACTTTCTTTGGGGTGGCAGACCATTTGGTAGGACACAATGGGGAGCACAAACTCAGAGACGAAGGGTTAGAGGTGTCCTGAGACAGTCTCTCAGGACAGAAGATAGGAAATTTTTCCTTTTTACTAGGCAGTTTAGAGCTCCACTTCTAAATGCTGCAAGGTCACTACATTACCTAAGGACAAGCTCAGGCAGGAATAAGTTCATTGGGAATTTAGCAAATTGTCACTGATACATGACCCAGAGTTTGCCCAGCAGTATTTTCTCTATAAATACAGTGGCTCCAACAGGCAGCAACAGACCCACCTTCAGTCTGCATTTCTAGCTCTTACTCCACCGAGGCTCTTGTAACAAAGCCCTTTGCATTTCTCCGTGAGACACTGTAAAATTGACTCACCCAGTTGCAGCAGCCATGATGCAGCCTCCATCTTCTGCAGGGGTAGTACAGCAGCCAGCTGAATCATGATTCATGCCAAAATTGTGTCCCATCTCATGGGCAATGGTAGCAGCAACACCAATGGCATTATCAGAGTGATCCTGTGCAAGGTCAAAGAGGCAGGTCAGCATTTTACCTGTGCCTGTCCTGTGCACCTCTGAGTCAATGGGGTAAGTGGCACTTCTCATTACTATACGTAGAAAATATCTACTGAAGGTATTCCTGCCTACGAGCAGGTGAGCTAGAGGCCTTCATGGGAAATATTTTCTTCCTGGGCTTTAGGAGGCATCTCTCCTATGTATTTACTGCTGGCAAAGAACATCATAAGAGGTGTCAGCAATTACTTACCATGTTTACTCCTCCTGACTGGAAATCAGAACACATGGCCATCACGGGAGCCAAGCCTACTGTGGTACCCTGGAAGGGCACGCCCCTAAAATCAACCCAGAAAGACCGTGAAATGGCACTGAGGCACTTGAGAAGGCAAGGCAGAGAAATGCATCCTGCAGTCCACAGCTTTATACATATACACATTGTCAGGTGAATACATTTTCTTTTGCAGTATCTTCAAGTACAGGACATTATAGCAGAGCTACAAAGCCTTAAGACCTATTTTTCTTGGACTACTGCTTTGTTTTATGGGCCAACCAGCCAATCCTATTTTTTATAATGGTCTGGTGCCAAAAAGTGCTCCCGCTGAGCTTTGCAACAAGCACAGAAAAAACTATTTCTGTTTTGTGGATATTGTTTGTGGTACTGTTTGTGGATACTTCATTTACCCTAAGCCTGATATTTGCCAGCTTGGGATTCAGGGACTTGAGAGAATACTAGGCAGCACCTTTGAGGTGCAGCCGCGCTCGGCTCCTGCCTGGCGAGCCAGAATTCTGCACCGTCCCTGCCAGCATGTCTGAAACAGAAGCCCTGGAAATTGTGCTCAGGACATGACCAGGTAAAGATGAAATACAGTAATGTTAAAGGGGAAAAAAAAAAAACCAAACCAAACAAGACAAGAAAAAAGGCATTGTATCTCATTTCAGTCCTACAGGTTTCTCCTCTGACTCACCACTATTTACTGGTGGAAGAATTACCATGGAAGAGGTAAGGAGGTCTAATAGTTGCTGCAAATTTTTCTTCCAATGACATTTGCATTGCTGGCCATAGCTATTGGTCCTAACGAGATCAGTAGGATGAGGCACAGACTGTCAGCTAGCGTCCAGCACCGTGTCCCCTGTGTCTCAGTGGGGTAAGTTAAGAAGAATGCCTTCTGCAAAGGGCTTAGCTCCCCTTTACAGGTCTTGCTTATGGTTCAGATTTTCCTGAAATTGTACGTGTAGCTGTGACAGATCATGTGCAGCTCCTTGCGATATGCACACACAATAAGGCTGATGCACTTTGATGCGTGTGTATTGAGACTGCTGCAAAGCCCGAGACCTCAACTTTTCCTAAAGTGGTTGTGCTCCGAGTGCCAGAGCTTAATGCTGGCTGAGTGGCCTCTACATAAATCTGCCGCTCTGAATCTTAGAATGATATACTCTTACATACTGATTTCCCACCCACCCAACCCACTTGTCAGAAACAGGTTATTTCAGGAAAAATAAACTTACGTGATTAGCTGGGCGTTATCATGTTTTCTGTGTACCCGCTCCTTGCTACTCCAGGCCAGAAAGGACTTCAGAGTGGAGTAGGGATTCTCAGTTACATCACATTTATTCCAGCTACTCCAGATCTCCAGCCCCACCAAGGCAATCCGGATATTCAGAGATCTGTAAAACTAAGATACAAGAAGGAAAAGAGATGACAAAATGAGCACCGCTCATTTATTTTACTGTGTTTTAAATCTTGATATAAACCCTGCTAAATGCTACTACAGATACACATGTCCAGAGAAGATGCTCCCTCTGGAAATGCGTTGCAACTTAGTGCCACACCTCTGCAGAGAGAAACCCCCCCCAAACCTAACTTCGACTGAGCTAGAGATATTGAACTTTCATTTCTAAACAAATGACAAAGGGATAATCTAGAGAAGCAAAGACTGGAGACTGATATCGTGTTTTTCTTTAGATATGTCAAAATTCCTGAAAAGAGGAAGGAAATAATCTGCTGCCCACGTCAAGTACAAACCTTCATGGGCAGCAGGGTAAAGCGAGTGGTGGAAGGAGTTTAAAGGGAGAAGGGGAGCATGAAGGGAGTAGATATGAAAAGTAGTGAAGTATACTTCAGCAGGACTGGGCACCACTGCAAGGATGACCTCTGAAGGCTCCTTCCAGCTCTATTTGCCAAGATTTCTACAACTTGAAGTGAATACCCTAGTCCCTCGTCAAGAAGCGTTATTGTCCTGGTTTCGGCTGGGATAGAGTTAATTGTCTTCCTAGCAGCTGGTACAGCGCTGTGTTTTCAGTTCAGTA
>JAVKLA010000042.1:12722860-12736109 GCA_034782735.1 Sagittarius serpentarius | reverse complement strand
TATTAAACTATTCTTATCTCAACCCACGAGCTTTATTTTTTTTTCCCTGATTCTCTCCCCCATCCCACTGGGTGGGGCGGGAGCGAGTGAGCGGCTGCGTGGTACTGTGTTGCTGGCTGGGGTTAAACCACGACAGTTATCTAGGTATCACAGTTAATATAGACATATATATAAAAACACAAAGATGCTCATGATGGCTCCAAGGGAATGGAGATTCCCCCTGATGTCCAACAACAGAATGGTTTGGCAGATGCTCTCTATGCCCCAAGTCACTGGGAAGAATTGCCAAAACATTGTTTTCTCTCTCAAGAAAGCAGGTTTCCTCTGTCACAATTAATTCTCATAATTCATGATTTGGGCTTTGCTTTCCTCATTTCATGCACACCTGATCTCACCTTATCTACGTAATTAGCAGCCTCCACTAATTTAAGTCTTGTTGCTTCAATGTTGAAGTGATGCTTCTGAAACTGAAAAAAATGAACATGTCAGGCAGCACAAAGGCAACTAGGAAGATCTGAAATGTGTTAAAACAAGTCACGTTACTCTGGGAATAAGAAGGTAACTATGAAGTGAAGCCCGAAAATCTTCCTTCACTGTACATCTGACTGTAATGCCACCTGTACATCTATATTCAGAATTCATCCCACTGCAGCGATGTTACTCAAGTGGTGGCAGTAACACAGTGGTGCAACCCAAACTTACCAGAACCCCCAGAGCCAGGGGCTGACAAAGAACTGACAGATGTGCCAGGTAAAACATACGGTAACGTGACTTCATGTCTGAAGTCAAGGCTGCCGTAGTGCTCATCACCTCCCTCATCTAACAAATGGGGATGCATCTCACTCATCCAACAAATTTGCCTATTTAAACCACCTGGCAATTAACAAGTTAATTTTAGCAAACAGTTTGATTCAGGGAATTAAAAGTTACAAAATATTTAGATTTTTGTTTAACAGACGACAAAACCTGGGACTTTTATTCCAGCAAGGGAGAGAGTAAAGTAAGGGCAGTTAACGACAGCACTGTGAGGGTGTCTACCCCAGCTTGCCTGATCAAATGGCGAATGACATATGGCAATTCCCGGGTATAGTGTGTTTTCTCATAATTTCCCTGATATCCTGCTGCCTAACAGAGAAACCAAAACAGGTTCTGCCTCTTTAGTTTTGTTCAGAATAAATTATAGCCCAGAGCACTACATGGCTTTCCCTACAGGAGTTTCAAGTTGTAAATTATGAATAGGACCAGTTTGACTCCTGTCTGTGCTGGTGATTAAATAATCAGCAAAACACCACGTGGTTTGCACTGTCAGTAAGTACATCTGGTGCGCTGTCCAGGCTGGGGATGTAGGAGGGATTGCTGACTTAGCTGGGTCTCTTCCAGCCCTATTCTATGATGTGGAGCCTTAAAACCATCTATTTATATATCTGCTACCAGCTCAGAGCAGAGGATAATCACGGTTATCTTCTCTAGAGATTAAGTGTACTGCAGAGTTAGAAGCACATAATTCCTGGAAACCCACAAGTCACCCTAGGCTGAAGGCAGTCTCTGCCATCAATAACTAGGGCCGACCACTGGTACCTTGGGAGGCCAGAACTGGCCTCCAACCCTAGTCCTTCATCCAGATCACAACCAGCATCTCTCCCCCAGCCAACAGTGCCTGGCAGTGGTGGCAGCGGGGCCATGGCTGCTCGGACAAAAGTGACCAAGACACAGCTCTCCCTGTCTGCTGGTGGGGAAAGGACCCTTGGGATGGCAAGAGGAAACCTGCTGAGCTCCAGCGGCCCTCTCCGCCCCAGGAGATGCTGCAGGTGGGATGCTTGCTCTGGGCCCGGTGCTCAGTTGGTATACACATGATCCCACTTCTTACCTCTGCATAATCAGCCACGAGCAGAAGCTCCACATACTTCGTAGCCTGCAGAGTCTCCCGTTTCACCTGCAGCAGCAGCAACATAGGTTATTTCCCCAATATCCCCCCCAAAACTCATCATAAAACATATGTACAGGTCACTTTTCCCAGTTTGTTTTTCACTGGCCATTCACCCCACCCCATCACACACAGAGACCTCCAGATGTGATTGACTTATAACAACCAAGCATCACAAGTCAGGTTAGCTACAGCAAGTGCCCGTGGGCCTGTCCTCAGCCCACCTGTTTGTTCATGTATTGGGTGCACAAATCTGTGCATCATGCTACACAGTGGTTCCCAACACCCATTTAGTTCCCTGCTGGAGCCACTATTTGGCAACCAGCTTGCTACAAACCCTCATTTCACTTTCTGAACTCTGCTCCCAGAGAACAACAGGTTCCTTCAGCTTGGAACAGGTGGGGAATTTGGAGCATTGTGCATGGACCCAGTCTGAGCCCTGCTCACTCTCTGGCGGGGTGGTTTCATCCCAGTTGCGAAGTCCCTGAGCCAGTCTTCGGCTGCATCCCCGGTGCCCTGGTAGCCACAGGCTCCTCTCTGCAACCTCAGGTTGTCCAACCTGTAGATCAAGTGCTGGTTTGGGCTGTCAGGAACCGGCTCTAAGATATAGCTGGAATTGCTGCTCAATACGATAAGTCCTCTGTTGAAACGGGAAGCAATAAAAGGGAAAGTTAATTACTACCACAGCAACTGGAGACAAATCCTTCTGCTGCTGCTGAGTTCCCATCTGACCCTGGCAAGGCGCTTATCCTTACCAGGCCATTCAGTTCATTAATAAAATGGATGGGAATATTTTGAGTTCAGAGTGGGGAATCCCTGAGCTTGCATATATTAAAGTCTATTCAGTAGGCCTCAGATATTCAATTAAGGGGCTACTGAAGCACGTGCTGCAACATTGCTAACCTAAGAAGTACTGATTTTTTTAGCAGCTTTTCCTTTAGGGGCAGTGGAAGCTTTTCAACCAACTGAAGAAATTTTTCTTTAACAGAACTGACCTAAAAGATGTGAAGACTTTGTTTGTCAATAGAAAAAACCACAGTTCTCTCTAGGACTTGCACATGGCCATATGGTTTTGGGTTTCTCAATGAGCATGTTACAGCCAGGAGAACTGGAAATCTGAGTTTGATGCCCACTGGAAGACGTGTGGCTTGATGGGCAGCACGCTTCCCTATGAAGGCTCAGAGTGAAAACAGCCGCGTGTTCTGAGCTCCCGTGCCTGCCCGGCAATTAGAAAACAATGTCAAGGAGTCACCAGCACATACTGACAGCTCAGGGGTGTAGGATCCCTACCACATAAGCACACCGCGACATCTCTATCTCCTCTGCAGCTGGAAGGCAGAGCCTGGGAAAACGCAGGCTGACAGAAGCAAGGCACACCTGTGACTACTTTTGCTTTTGGATTATTTATTGCAAGCCACAGGTGGCTGCACTGTCCTGTTTATCTCGCTGGGCTCTTTGGCTTGTGTTACATCCACTTATGATGTCTCAGGTTTGCTTTGGCACCGGCCGTTTCCTGGCTGGAGCCGGTCCCATCAGCATAGCTTCCAATCGGCGCTCGAGAGCAGATGACCGCTAATATCAATAAAGCCCATGCGGTGTTTTAGAAACAAACTCTGAGCTGATGTAAATAAATGCAGCTTCTTGGTCGCAATGAGCTGTTTCATTTACTCCTGCTGAGGATACAGACCTTCTTTTCCTGCCAAAGACTCCATTACTACCAAAGTGAAGGTTTTAAATGCATAGCACATGCAACCCAGGCACCACCCAGGGAGAAAACAGAGAGTGGGGCTGACAACCCAGGAGGAATTTCAGACTTGAAGACTTTGCCTCAAAACGCGCACAAAAACTTGCCAGTTGTGAAAGACTGGGAGAAGGAGCTGGTTTCTGCATTAGTGTAGAGTATTGGGCTGGGATGTGGTGAGTCCTGTCCCCATCTCTTTAAAAGATGCAGCCCTGAGTCACTAAGTCTTTTGCTCCAGCAGACTCTTGAGTTAAAGTCACTCATTGCACGAGTCCACGTTGCCAGCACAAAGGGGGAAGGAGTCAAAGAGCTGGCTAGGAGGCCATGGTTACTAATAATACCCAAATTTCTGCATCTCCCCCAACACGCTCCCTTTTAAGCCCAGGACCCTTGGCTGGGTGTCATTTGAGAAGAGGTCTATCTGCCCAGAAAGGAGTACGGCAACCAGGCTGCTGGGGAGCAGACCTCGCGCAGCAGCCCACTGCGGAGCTGAGCAGAGGCATTCCTGCAGCTCCGGCATCACCAGGCACTTACCGCAGCCCTCGGCACGTGCTGAGTGTGACACTGGAGTGCTCCCGGCCCCGCACGACCCCGTGGTAAAAGCAGTGGTCCTGGAAGGCAGAGGAGAGGAAGGTTGGCAATGCACTTTCAGGAAGGACACGTGCTATATTTAGGCTTCGCTGACTCCCATACGAGTACTGCTGATACTGCAGTAATTGTTCGCTTTCCACTGCATTTGGCAGCTGACTATCATAACTAAATCTCTGTCAGTCTGCATCAAAATTTAGCCTTTCAGCTGCCATGCGTGGCCTGTGCGAGTGCATCAAACGGCTCCTTGTTGCCAGTAAAAATTAAGAGCTTTGAATCCCCAAGGAAGCAACTCAGATGGCTGCAGCATTAAGGCTGATCCAAAGCTTTCTGTCTGTAACAGGAGCTGCCTATCGATGGCAGCTGGCCCTGGGTCAGGCCCCAAAGGACGTGCCTTCAGCCCCAGAGAGGGTGATGGCACGGGCAGTGGGGAAGTCTCTGTCTGGGGGCTCCTGGCAAGACAAAGGCAGCCTCTTGCAGGGACAAGGAGACTTTGGGGCAGAAACACCAACATATTCATCACACGCCTTCCCCTTGCCCCGGGACAGCATGAGTAAAGATGATCTCATGGGGTTTTTATCTCTCATTTTTGCATTGCAACCAATGCACATCTTTGTGCCACTGCAGCAGAGAGTCAGCCAAGGCCTGCGTGAGATCAGTAATTTATGGGATTTTTACTGAACAGGAGCCAGCTTACACGGGCTGGTTTTCCCAAAGGCTAGGAATGTCCCCAACATGGAGTACCCGGTGGCAAAACTAAAAGCAAGGGGGTGAGCAGCAGGAGGAATAAACGATTCCCCAGCATCCAGAGAGAGGGGAGCAATGCTGGCGGCTGACCTTGGCTCTCATAACAGAGCTCGGGCAAAACAGTAAGATGTTTTTACCATTTTGGGGGGATGGAGATCTTTTCTTGCTGGAACCCCCCAGGTCAGAAAGCTGGACTGCCCTCCCCTTCAGCTTAAAGCTGTGAGGACGTGTGGCCTCAGAGCAAGGCTCTGGAGAAAGAAGCTCACCCGCTTCTCTGGGCCCCTGCCTGGTTTCCCCTGCACACTGCGGGAGGGACAGCGCTCTCTGCACTCACCGTGTGGGTCAGAGAGACCGTCTGGGTTTGTCCGGTCTGGCTGTAATGAGTCTCAGTGTAGCCTGGTGCAAAGAGGTTTCTGCAGACAAGGAGGAGGGGGTGAAAGAAAAGGGGAAAAAAAGTCAGTAAGAGCTTCCTTTAGACCTGGATATCTGCTTCCTAGGTGTGCTAGAAAATTGGCTAGATCCAGCTCTTTCTGAGGTCAGTATAAATATTCCTGTTGCTGTGAACCACCGTTGTGGGCTTGAGGCAGCTGCCATTTGCTACCTGTAGCGCGAAACCAACTGCAACACCCAGAGACAGGTATTTGCGGGAGACCAGCTGTGCTGTACCTCTGCACCCTGCTCCAGACCAGCACTTTCCCATCTGCGAGGCACTTGTTAGCACGCTGTCCCCAGGGAGGCAGCGGCTAATGGCTTCCTGGTGGCACAGGAGCCACGGGAGCCGCTGCAGGCCCGGCGCCGCAGGTTGTGTGCTTCCCTGTGCGGAGCGCGCTGTGATGGCAGAGGGTCAAAGATGGAAGCATAGCTGACCTTGCCACGTCCATCTGTTTGCTGCCCTGGCAGGGGCTGAGCACTTCTCAGGGGGCACATCCACTTCTGAAAGGGCACAGCAAGCCATCTTCCTAAGTGTTCTTTTCAAATTAAAACAATAAAGGAGAGCCTATCCTGATGTTAAATTAGGCACCAAGATCCAGTCCTAACAGCTGCAAGTGAACAACACAATTTTTATGTGAGGACTTTAAAAAAAACAGAAACCCAACATCATCATCATCACTTAATGGGTACAAGTCTCCGTGCAGAGTTTCCTTTACTATTGTCATGTTATGCCCCAGATATACGGGGATTAGATTCAAAGCACTGAGTCCAGCACAGCAAGCACACCACAGGCTGGTTCAGGGCACATCTGGGCACTGGAGTGAGTTCTCAGCTCAAATCCAGACTCTCTCCAGTGCCCAAATCTGAGTACAATTACAAACCAATCTTCATCTGCATTTCAGCTTCTGCCCAAAAGCCTATTCACATCTTTGTCCCAGGAAAATGCTGATTCCCTGATTTGAATTTGTTTGTGTCATCCTCATATAGACAATATTCTCCCTGTCTTCAGCCCACGATCAGACCAAGTCTATAAAAGGAGCTCCTGTGCACTGAATAGTAAGCATTTTGATTTTGTTCCAGAGGAAACAGCCTTCCCCTTCTTTTTAAACATCTGCATTTGCTAAACAGTGATGTAAAAAAGTACAGCAAGTCAAAATCTGGGCCAAACCAAGAAGGTCACATCCTGTGTCCATCTCAGCAGCCGTAAAGTGTAGGTTTAAAACAGTTTTTTAAAACAATGGCCTCACCCCCAAAAATGTGAAGAAGGATCACAGAACACACCCCATCTATGAAACACGCTTCTGCAGCAGCCCTGCAGTGCTGTCAAGCCACTGAAGCGCCACACTTGCCATGCCACGAGGATGACACGTGCACCCTGGGCAGTGCAATGCCAAGCAACACTGCAGCTGCAGCTCAGGCCTGCGTCCCCGTTTAATGCGTTTCATGCACCAGATTTTTGAACTATAACCTGCAAGAAAGCAAGCAAGAAAATATTTTGTTCTTTTCTTTGCTTGATTTCTTTAGGCTGGATGAAGAAAACTATATCAGAATCAAACCCAAAGATTTTTCCATCTGCCTTCATTTTTGGTATGTGGCAGTCAGGTCTAATCTACCTTGAAAGCCTCTCTGTTTAAACAAGGGATTGGGTGCTCACGATATCTAATTAAATTAGGCCAGAGCAACAGGAAACGCAACCTTTTATCAGAGTGTTTGAAAGTGCTTCCCCCATCCGGCTTCCAAAGGCTCAGACACCTGAACAAGTACTGATGGCTTAGCGTCAGACAAAACTGCACGCCACTGTTGTATTTGATAGCATTTGATGCTGGGAATACAACAGCTTTTATCTCCACTTTCAAAGTTCACTGTAGCCCAGGAAAGCTCATTTTGTTTCTTTCTGATGTGTTAACTTTCATCACTGGATCCTGTCAGAAGGCAAGATTGCTACATTCAGCTATGCTGGGTCTGTAAACTGAAGATAAGCACAGAAGCACCATCCCACTGAAAATAACTCCCTTCATCTCCCTGACTGCAATAGCTTGCTCAGCATGAGGCTGCAAGAAACAAATGTTTAATCAACAGATTGCATTAACTTGCAGGAAATTGCCTTGAGCAACGTGCACTGGCAGGTATCTGGTCTGTGTAAGGCTGTCATCTCGAGAGTAGACAGTAAACCAGTGTGCATCTGCCCAGTGCTACTAAAGCCAGAATTAGACACCAGCCCATGGATTTCCAGTAGTTGAGGCTTGCACAACCTGCTTGTTTCATTCCCAAACAAGCACGCTTATGTTTTCTTCCTGCTCCTTTATTCTTGGAAAGCATTCACTATGAATAGCTATTTTATC
Organism: Sagittarius serpentarius; assembly: GCA_034782735.1. Lineage (NCBI taxonomy): Eukaryota > Metazoa > Chordata > Aves > Accipitriformes > Sagittariidae > Sagittarius > Sagittarius serpentarius. The sequence goes on along the minus strand of JAVKLA010000042.1, from coordinate 12,728,335 downwards.
TGTCCTCCAGCATTGACCATAAATCTCCTCAGTGCTTCGACTCCTGCCCAGCCCCACGGCGCTGCCGCCCAGCCCTGGTGCCAAGCTGGGCCATGACGAGCGCCAGCGCCCAGCACACCATCTTTCAGGGCACAGGACGATGCTACACAACCCATGGTGTATGTATATCTCTTCCTACCTGCAGACTCAGGCTCTATCCCCTTTCTAGGGTGGATTAAGGAGCTGAGAGGTCTGCCTGAACTTTTAGGGATACTTACAGAGCTGCTGAGCTGAAAGCATGCATCATCTGGCTGAGTGGTGACATGTTACAACTTTCAAGCCTCTTTCCACCTGTTGAATCCTATCCTACAGTGTAGGCTCCCTATAAACTGTCCAGCTTCTTATTCTGAGCTGAAACAGGCCTTTTTAAAGACCCTTCCCTGCCTTAATGCTGGGGGGCCTTGGGGCTCTTGCAGCACTGCTGAGAAGGGCTATCACAGTGCATTGCACGGTGTGTGGTGGGGAGGGCAGTGAGGAAAGAGGAAAAACAACAGGACATCTTGCAACACCCGTGGGGTGCTATCTCACTTCAGAGCCTGTGAAAGCTCATTCCCAGCCCAGCTTACTTCCTTAGCTAGCTTTCCACCAAACTGTAAATAAATAGAAAAGAAGCCTTCTTTCCATCTCAGAATGCACCAAAGTTATCAGCCAGTCTTGTTCCTCTTCTCCACGTGTACCAGTTGTTGGATAAACAGGTGAGATTAGTGAGACACATGTACTCCAAAACCTTTGCAGTGGCCTTTATCTGCCACCACTTCAGGACAGCATCACTGCCAGAGGCTTCTGAGATCCAGTCAGGCAGCTGGCAGATTGCTAGCACACATCATCTTCCTAAAAGGCAGCATGGAGTCCCTCGTTAGAGGAGTTATCAGCATGAAGAACTGATGAAGTCAGAGGAAAAGCTGTTTTTGGATGGGAGCACTCTCCTTTGCTAGACCTCAATCACAGCTGCAGCCACATGGGGCTGTTTGAGGCCAGGGTAAGCTACACGAGAGCACTCAAGATGTTCTAGAGAAGCCCTCACACCCTTCCAGCAGCAACTAGCCTTCGGCAAGATCAGTCATTCCCCAAGATCCAGCTCAGTGTCCAGCTCAGAGTGGAATAGCCTGCTCTTGGCAGGATTTGTTCCCCAGAAAGCCTTGGGAGCCGGGTTAAATACAAGCAAGGAAGCCAAATGAAGGAAGAGTGGCTCAATGCCATAATGTACATATGGCTTGAGACTCTTTCTGCTGATGACCGACGTGGAGTGAGCTTGGTCCCACTCCAGCCTGTCAATGATATCATTGTTTGAAACAAAACCCTCCTCCCCTTGCCGCTGTGCTTCTCCCTGGAAGGGCCGTGCTGTGCAGAGCTGACATTATGGGCGGCGTGGCTCCGTTTTGCCACATTGAGACGCCGTGCCGGGGAGGTCGCATATTTCACACCTGAGCCAATGGTATTCAACAGGAGAGGCAGGCTGAGGGCATGGGGCAAACCCCAGCTTTCTCGGCGGGCAGCTGAGCTGCCCCTGTGGCACTTGGGGAAGGTACAAGAGCGTGGCCTCCAGCTCATCCAGCCACCGCAGAGGAGCGGAGAAGCAGCTGCGGGGAGAGGGGCTGCACAGCACACCCAAACGCTCCCAAAAACAGCGGAAAGAAAGCTGGGGCCTGTCTCACATGATCATGTTCATTCGAGGGAGTGTACATTTCCCAGCTGCTCTGGAGAACCTCACCCCTATTTTTCTGATAAACAGGAGCCGTTTTCTCTTGCCTGTGAAACATCACCGGTTAGCACAAGCCTAAGGGCTCAGAGCCCTCCATCCCAGGGGACCGCCGTCAACGTGCTCAGCTCCACCAGCCAGAGATCACCCACAGGCACCGAGGGGGCCCCGGTGGCATGCTGGTGCTCTTGCTAATTGGAGCAAGAAGGATTTTTTATAATTCAGTCCCATTAGCAACTTTGTTTGGGTTCATTTTACAGAGGGGCTAGTCTGCATGGACAGCTGCCAATTTAAAAACATCCGTGAGCATCTAGTAGACAGACATATTTTTTTATTTCATCCCAAAAAACAAAAGCCAAACAGTCCATGAAGCTCTCGTGAGAAACATCATCTCTTGATTTTTCAGTTGTGGGACCAAGAAAAGTGAAGCCTGCAATCTCTTACATCTCTTTCCCTGTCCCTTTCCTCAAATCACAATAAATCTGTCCAGCCAGGCTGACAGCATCTGGGGGTGGAGGGATTTGATTCTCCCAAGAAAGTTTAGACATCGGGTTTCCATCCCCAATTTGCAGTGCCACTCCATTGCCTCTCAACAGGATCCAAGTAGGGTAAGAAGGAGAATTTGACCCCTTACCTCCCAGTCACTTAAATGTTCCCTAAATTCAGAATTTATTATCAAACCTGAGGTGACCCCATCTTGAACACCACCAACACATGACCCATGACAACACAAGCAGGCAGGCCTGATTTCTGTGTCCACCACTAGTGGGAAATCAGAGATTTCACTTCTCTGGAATCCTCCAGCTAAAACCTGGCATTTCATAAAAATCAATGAAATCCAAAAATTTTTTTTCTTTGTGATTTTCATCCAGACGAAGCCTGGAGCTCTTAAGCTCCCTTCCTCAAGAGCCTTTGCTGATATATCTGAGAACATGTTTATTGTGTGAACAGCAGCAGTTTGGAAGGAAAAAGTAGATTCCTAGCTATTGAGGTGGAACTAAACTAGCTATTTGTAATGCCCGGGAAAATATCACAGGCCAAAAATTCTCCATCCTCTTTTGCCATCCGCATCATCTATGACATTCACTGTGTAAATCATGTTACAGGACCCAAGCAAAATTTGTCACATAGCCCCTTGGCTTACCAATGGGAACCATAAAAGTTGCCTGGAGAGGAAAAAGGAAATAAAATAAATGGGAAACTGGCTGATAATGAGTCAGGGAGCAAAAGATTTAAAGGGCTCCATTTCCTCATCTCTTTCTCCCTGCCCCACACAGGGAAATCACTGAATATCCCAAGGGAATCAGGAGGCTGAAAAGCAGCTATGGCTTTCCAGGTCCCAACCCTGTTTTTCTGATTACTCCAAGAGACAGTAGAGCAGGATAAATTCAATTTCCCTCCTTCACATAACCCTTACCCCTCCCCATGCAGGAAGCCCATTAGACACTGATGATGTGTAGCCCATCAGTGGAATAATCTCATATATCCTTCCTGCTTGGCAGCAGGGAGCAACCTCCCCTCTTCCTCACTCCGTTGGTAGAAGAGACCCTGGAAATCAGCAAAAGCAGGAAACGGTGAAATACAAGTGACATACAGATCTCTTATCGCACCACCGAGAGCACTGAGCAGGGCTGGAGCGCTCGTCGGCTACCCAAGTGGGGCCAGAAGAGACTGGAAATGATACTGCTCCCTATCAGATCCAGTTGCCTAAAAATAATTATCTGGATTGCTCCCAAGGTCAGACCAGATGAGCCTTGGTTTCTTTACAGTGTCCTCAGCCAGTTGCTGTGCATCTCCACTGTGGCTCTGCCACCAAGAGTCCCACGCCATCATGGCTGCTGCAGGTGGGTGGCAGCCAAAATACGCAGCCAAAACACACGGGCAAAACACACAGCTGTGTCCCACACTGCCCACGGGATTCAACTATAGGTGGGGATGTCTCCTGGAGAAGGTGACACCTCCTGGAGCAGCCTCCGCTGCCCCTTGCAGCTGAGTGGACCTTCCCAAGTCTGCTGTCTCCATGACAGACACAAAGAGGAAGAGGAGAAGAGGGAAGAAAGTCTTGTTGGTAATTTTTCTGCACTCAAATGAGAAGGCAAATTCCATGCAGGTTTCTGCTGTGCAAATACGAGCTCTCCTCTTCACTAGAAAGAAAAGGCTCCCACCAGGCAGTGCTGCCACACACATTCAGTGTCTCAGCATCCCCTCCCTGCTTGGCTCATAACTGCTTTTTATTAATAAATGCAAATGCCTTTTAAAAATGTCACTTTTCGTCCAAGGTTTGCAACTCAGATTCTTCCATTCCTAAGCCCCAGCCAAATCTAAAACTGCTTTATAGGCATCTCTCCATATATTTATTGTTCGTGCAGCTTTGAGCTTTCCAATCCTGCAGCTGCAGGACATGGTTTTGGGTCATTTAAAACAAGCCTGAATCGTTTGGGGGATATACTTTTGTTGTTATTCAGAAATGTTTACTAGTGTTGTGAACTCTGCTTGGAGCTACAGTGTGGTTCTTCCTTCTTATCAAACTCCTGAACAGGAAATAATGCAATATTATGTTAACTGCTAATGCAATAATTGTAGATATATGAAGCCCAAACTCAGATGTGAGCTGAGCTTATTACGAAATAAGAGTTGTGCACAATTCTGAAGAAGGATGTGCAATAATTTCTGTGTTTCACTTCTGTGGATGAACACAATGTCCTTTTCATTTGGAATACAAAATCACAGGCTTGGCGTGAACATACTGAAAACAGAACATTTCTTTCAAAGCTGGTGCATCCCTACCAAAGCCGTACAGATTATGACTTCCCCCCTGCCCCTTTCAAAGCAAGCTCATATTCTCATCAGCTTTGTCTCTCCATAAGGAGAGCGGTGAATGTGTAGTGAGGCTGCCTAGTCCACCGAGAACATCACTTACAATAGCTTCACTAGCTTGGCGTATGTCCTTTCTAGCTTTGGGAACCACTGGGTAAATCATATCCCAAACAGACCCGAATTATGCCAATCATTTCATGCTTTCTTTGTGTGGTGGGAGTCTGGGATGTGGATACGAGAGTAAAACAGGAGCCAGTCAGGTGTATTCACACCCCTGTGCTGAGCCCAGAGACAGAGGGGGAGCAGAGCACCAACCTCAGCAACAAAGCTTGGTTCCAGAGGCTCCTCTAAACTGGATCAATTAAATGACCCGGAAATCTGGGGCTTATTTTAATTTAAAAAGCTCCAAGTACCTTCTTAAAGTTGCAGTTCTGTTATACCCACTTTCATGTGAGCTCAAAACCAGGAGCAGCCAGGCTTCAGACAGCTTGGAAGGGACACTTCCCACTTGGGGGATTTCACCTTCTTTCCTGCTGACTGGGTGTCCTGGTTTCAGCTGGGATAGAGTTAATGGTCTTCCTAGTAGCTGGTACAGCGCTGTGTTTTCATTTCAGTACGAGAAGAATGTTGATAACACCCTGATGCTTTTGATTGTTGCTCAGTCGTGTTTAGACTCAGTCAAGGACTTTTCAGCTTCTCATGCCCAACCAGCAAGAAGGCTGGAGAGGGACAAGAAAAGTGGGAGGGGAGATAGCTGGAACAGCAGACCCAAAATGGCCAACGGGGTATTCCTTACCATGGGATATCATGCCCAGTTTGGTGGGGGGGGAGGAGCACGGCTCAGGCATCAGTTGGCGAGTGGTGAGCAATTGCACTGTGCATCACTTGTGTATTCCAATCCTTTTATTATTACTGTCATT
>JAVKLA010000042.1:12702221-12722760 GCA_034782735.1 Sagittarius serpentarius | reverse complement strand
TGTTATTAGTGTCATTGTTAGTTTCTTCCTTTCTGTTCTATTAAACTGTTCTTATCTCAACCCACGAGCTTTACTTCATTTTTCCAATTATCTCTCCCATCCCACTAGTGGGGGGAGTGAGTGATCAGCTGCGTGGTGCTGAGTTGCTGGCTGGGGTTAAACCACGACACTGGGAAGTCCCTCATGATGCAACTACTCAGTACCCCAAACCTCAGCTAGAACCTCAGGTTCCCTTATAAGAAAAGCAGTAGCAGTGGTGAGCTCCTGGGTGCTGGGAGCAACCCCAGGCTGGGAACCCAAGGAACCATGCTGGATTCTGCCTTGGTGCATTCTTTGACAAGGAAAAGCAGTTTGCCTCCGCTTAGAAGTGCTCTAGAGATGCTGATAATTACAGCATCCACAGGTCTCCCAGGGACTTCATGGTTTTGTTTGCTTAGTCATTTCTCTTTTAATTTGAGTGTGTCTAAACTACTTCTGCACCTTCACAAGTGTCTGAAAAGTGACGGCTCTCCAGAGCCTCTCATCTTATCAAGTCCAGACTTGCATTTTGGGATTGTACCATCACCTTTCTTGAACAAGGACTTGAAGCCTGGCAAGACTCATGTGAAGCACTGCTATCTATGAATCACTTGCATTTTCCACAGGAAAGAAAAATAAAACCCTCCAAATCACTTGCTGTATTTCATCAGTCCTAGCAAGGCGATTCATCCCACAGTGGAAGTGTGTGCACACCCTTAAGCCTGTGTGTATACGTCTCAATGAATGAAAATGCATTTCAGGAAATAAACACAATAGAAACCTTCCATTATTATACTTCTGTTTACTAACACCAGTAATGAGTTTGGAAATAGCACAGCACCGCTCCCGCAAGGCACCTGGAGGTTACGTCATCGTGCTCGGAGCACAAATGGATTAATTCAGCAAGGATCCTTGCCCTTGCCAGCTTCTACCGTGCCAGAAATAAATTCACCTTTGAATAGTGAGTGCAGAATATGCAAGACCTGACAGTCCTTCCACCAGGAAGGAGACCCCCAGCAGCATTAGCAGTTGCGTTGCTCCCAGGTTCAGTTCAGAGACTGGCACTGCTGACCACTGCTGTCAGTGACAGCTATTTTTCCTGCATTAGACAGAACTGAGTTAGCAGGCACTTATGGTGCCTGGTCTCTTCTACCACATCTCTATTTTCCCAGCTGAGAAATGCCAGAACACATGGAATTTATAGCTGTTTCTGTTTAGTTCAACACAGGTCCATGACTGCCTGGGAAACCTGTCCAGCTTTTGCAGCACTGAAACTCCCAGTAGCTTGTGTGGCCTATTACAGAAAACACCTCGTAGGATGTACTCGCTTTTCAACAGCCACCAGATTTCAGTCTTTACTGCAGACAGTGCCAGGAAAACTCTGGGTTTCCTCCAAAACGCCCTGAATATCGTTTAGGTTTATGCACTGCCATCAGAACTAATAAGATCTTCTGACACTTCGCTCCTTCAGGAAGAAAGCTGAGCCCCCAAGCTCTGTGGTTGGGGTGTCCGTACAATACATTTGAAATATAACCAGGGTCATTATTCCAAGGTTATTATTCCTACTGATTCTAGTAGACAAACATTTGGTTGTTTTTCCTAGTTAAATCTTGAGATCATTTAAAAATAAATAAAATACCAGCAATGCGAGTAAACCGTTTAGCAAAGACAAGCTTCTTGCAGCTAAATTTCCAGCTGCTGTTCCGCCACTGGAAACGAATGTACTTAAAGGGCAGAGAGCCTCTGGAGCAGCCTCCAGACCAGAAGCCTTCTACCTACCTTAATCTCCTGCATCTTCTGCTGAATACACATCACACTCTATGATATCACACAGCATTGCTGTATCATGCCTGAGAGGAGGCTGCATTTCAGTTAATGGAAAAGAATTTTTTCAGTCTACTTTAGCGTGAAGGGCACTAATGGAAGTGAAACTGTCAGATGGTTTCTCCTAGGAAACAGAGCAGGACCTCTTCGGATCACAGCAAATGAAATCCTCATTAGAATCACACTGATTCTAAAGCATTGAGCCATTTGGTAAATAGTGCACTTCATATCAGCAACATTTTCTAGTTAATGTAGTAAGAATTATGAAGCAAAAGTAAGTTTACACACTGAGGGCCAGGTCACCATCTGCTTTTTGCTGACAAAGCTCGGTTACACTCAGCACTGCTTGGCTGATTAACATCAGTGGGGACTCAGACCTGGAATAACCTTGAAATCCAGAAAAGGACTTCCTCATCCTGTCTTTATCAAAACCCTGTTGAAGTCAGTGGAGGTTTTCCTGTTGACTTCACTGTAATCCTTATTCATTATTTTAGTGAGACCATAATGCAAGGCACAAGCGTACTTACCCATTTTTCTCCAGTTCCAAGATGAGTTCCTGGCCTTCTGCCTTTACCTTAACTTCAGCCCTGAATGGATGCTGTGTGCAAAAAAGACAGTGCCCGTTACTTGTACATCATCATATTTATGAACACATTCAGAAACACAAATTGTTCCCCTGGAAATTGCAGCTGGCCTTAAACCACTCCTTGTCTTCTTCCTACCGTCAGACCTGGAGTGCTGGGGAAGGGGAGGGACGGGCCACGGTGGCTCCCAGCTCCAGGCACGCTGCTGCATCCCAACGGCACAGCCAGGCAGAGCCGGGAAGCAGTACAGGCATGCTGGTGGGATGCTGTACCTGCGGTAGTGACCCTGGTGTCTCAGGAGGAATAACGGGCTCAGACCAGGCAACAAGTCCTAGCGCTGGAGCGCTTGGAGGTGCAGCTGGGTAGGAGGGGTGCGCTGCACCCCCTTCTCCTGTGCACTGTGCTCAGGACCACATCACAGGACATCCCAACTTGCCCCAGAGATTTGCAAGTCAAATATATGAGCTAGTTAACCGAAGCTTCCTTTGTTGTCACAGCAGAAAAAGACATTTTTTGGAGCCTATTTCAGGACAGGAGGAATCACACCTCTTCCAGAGATTTTCACATAGTTCCTGTACCCACAGAAAATGCCAATAAAAGGCATGCAACAGGGTCCCTTAGACATCTCTAGGCTCTAGCCATTGTTCAGGCAGTATTTCGTGGCTGCTCTTGTATTAGTCCCAGGCTGCCAAGGGACTGGAAACCATGACAGCAGCTTTCTGGTGTGTTTGAGCACACAGGCACAGCCCTGGTTTGCAAGCTGCCTACAGCTCCGAGTGAGGACACAGGACAGCCAGCTCCCCGAGGCCTACTGACCTTAACAGAAAGGACCCTAATTTCTTAGTGAAATGGCAAATGCATACACTAAACCCAACATTTAAAAAAAAAAAAAAAAAAAATCATTCAAGAGACTGACAGTATAAAATATGCTTTCTGGAGGACCAACTAGGTGGGCCTCTGGAGGTCTCCAGTTTTACCTCCCTCAAAGCAGGACCGCTAGCTAAGGTCAGCTGGGGATTTGTGAGTCTAAGTGCCTTCTCATAAAGGAAATGGATGAATAAAATCCCCAGAAAAGAAATAACACATTTCATAAGAACAGACTTCTCCATTCAGCTGCAAGGAAAAAAAAAAAATCATAAAAACTGGTGAGATGATTAACGAGTAGTATTTCCTAATTCAGTGTTGGAGGAGATTTTGCAGAACAGATCAACTTGAAAGCAAAATAAAGCAAGGCCGACTGAATTGGATGTTCTGATGAAAGATCTATCAGCCCAGAGATATGTTCACTTGCCACTTCATCAGTTCCAAGTTCAGTTACAAACCTCTCCTCTCCTCAGCTCCCTGCTCATATTCTGGGTTTTGTTCATCTTTGCTTCGGTTTCCAAGACATTGCACCAGGCCCACACAGATGATGCAAAACTAGTTAATACATTTAATATATACAACAATGGCTAATTCCAAGGGACTGACTTTAGTTTACTGAATCACAGGTGCACAGTACATCTCAGGGTAGGTCTGTTGTTCTGTTTTTTTGCTAACTAACATGTAAGCAATGGAGGTTGCCTCGCCCATAACTGAGGGGGTCTGAGGGTCTCCCATCATAAAAGCCTCTTCAGAAAGGTTGTGCAAATGTCGTTATTACCAATAATGCTTTCGCTTCTCCTTCAATAATCCCACTACTTCAGAGTCCATCAGTTGCTGTGTAACTGAAATATCCCAGCTGTATGTAAGCTTTGCTAACACTGGTTTTAGAGCCAACAGGATCTTGCCTGAAACAAACCAAGTACGACCCCTGAGACCCAGCAAATTTGTATAAGGGGAAATGTTGTCCAGATGTATTTGTATCACTATCAATAACAGAGAGAAGCAAAACTTCAGACTACACCACAAGGACGTTTTAAAGAGAATTAAGATCATGAAAGAGTCATTGTAGCTTTTTTTTTCATTATGACACAATAAAAGATTATTAGAAATTCTCATCATATGGAGAGGACATAAACCCCAAACTAACACTACTTACGTGGAGATGCCGTGGTTTTTCTTTAGTATAATGCTGTGGCTTCCCTTTTTCTGGTTCACAACGTAAATAACACCATCTGGATTTTCCTCTTTCATTAGATTATGCAACTGATAACTTCTTGATTATGGCAATGCAAACACCGGGAAGTTGACCTGCGGTTTATCGTTGATGTTTAAGTCTAGCACCCCAGCAGTTCTCAGAATGGCTGCGGACTACTGACACACCACTTCTTCCGTCCATGTGAGAGAAGTGGGGGCGAGATCTCTTATGGGTACATACGGTGTCTAAGACACAGTTAGACACACCTGAGCTGCTGGTTGTCCTTTCCTAGCCAAGCACCCTCACAGCTGGGATTCATCTCCTCCTAAAGCAAACGCCTCTATTGGGCTGTTCCCTAAATGCCGCTGATTGCGTTGCCTCACTCCCCTTTCACAGACACACGGATCGGGTAGGCTGGATCTAGGTTTTAAGGCACGACAGAGGGCAAACAATTGCAAGCCTTTGCACCGGGTGAATGCAAGTCGCCAGGCGCTCGGCGCCCGAGCGGTGCCCGCCGGCTCGCCCGGCCTTTCCCGGGGTTCGGCGGAGCTGCGGCAGCTCCCCGCGCTGCAGATGGGCTTTCTGCCTCGTCCCTGCCGCTCCTCGCACAGCTCGGTTTAAACCAGAAAACCAAACCAAGACGCGCATCGCGAGGTCCTGTGCTAACCGCGACATCCTTCCTCCCCCTGGAAGCGATGGCGAGGTTTGAAAACAAAATATAAATAAAGCGCTGGGCGCGACCTACCTTCTGGCTGCCGGGGCTGCCCGGGGCTGCCCAGCGCGGCACCACCACCTCGGGCTGCAGCTCCGCGCCGCCGGCGGCCCCCCCCGCTGGGGAGACACAAGAGGAGCCGCTCAGCGCCCCGACCCCATCCGCAGCCCCGGGGCTTCAAGAACACGAAGCCGGGGAGGGAGAGGAGAGCTCTGCGCCGGCTGTAGGGGAAGCAGGAGGAGCCCCACCACCAAACCACCCACCCTCCCTCCCGGGGGGGCTCATGCAGCCAGGGGCACTTGTGCAGGGCAGGGGGTGACCGGCACAGCCCCCCCTCCCCTCCCCCCAGGGCCGGGCACCCCGCACTCACGGGGAGGCGGCCGCAGCAGCAGCGAGAGGGCGATGCCGCAGAGCAGCCCCCGGCCCCGCATGGCTCCGGGCAGGACGCGGCGCTCCGCCGCCGCCCCGCCGTATAAAACCGCCCGGCGCGGCTTTCTCCTCCCACCACCGGCCCCAAATCCGCCCCTGCAGCCCCCTGCACTGGGGGTGGTGGTGGGGTGTGTGTCTCCTCCTCTTCCTCCTCCCCATCCCGGGCAGCACCTCAGAGATGCACCCCGGGTGCAATAGCAGCTCTGCCCTGCGGCGCGGGGGGGGCTGGGCGGTCCCGTCCCCCCCCCGTCCCCTCGGGGCAGGGGGGAAGCCTGAGCACCTCCCTGGAGCTCCCTCTGCAAAACCTTCCCCCGCCCCCCAGCTCTTTTGCCAGCACGGAAATGCATTGTGCCTCAAAAGCTAGCAAAGAGGGGGGACCTGGCAGAGGGAAGCAGCCAAAATGTTTCCAAGAGGCTCCTGTAGGAGCTGTGCTATGGCTTTAGTTGTCTGTTTGTTTATTTGTTATATTTATGTGTCATCCTATCAAACCATTTATAGCTGAACCCATGGTTCCAGAGGCAACTTAAATCCCTCGGCTCCTGGGAAACGCATTGCCGCTGGACAGCTGAAGGGATATAGGCCAGTTTTTTATGTGCCCATATAAAAGAGCAGAAGCAAAACCATGTTCACTACCTCTCTCTCCCCTCTTAAGGCAGATGGAGGGTCTGGGCCTGGGGAAGGGCTTGGGAGCATCCAATCTCATGTTCCTTGTGCTGTCCTTCAAGGATATCCACTCACTTCCTTGACATCCCTGTCTTCTCCTGCATCCTTCTGGGCTGAGCCGTGGGTTGCAGTCCATGCGTCATCTCTTTGCTAGTCCTCTGCCCTTCAGGGAGACGAGCACCCGGAGGACTGCCGGACGCAGTGCCTCACTGCTGGGTTAGCCAGCGTGGCTCAGGGTCGCAGCTGGAGAGAAAGCGCAAGTTAGTGGGGGCGTGCTGAGGTTACCAGCAGCAAACACCTGAGCTCCGTGGTGCTGTAGATGCTCCTTGCACATGTTGAGCCTGTGAAAAGCAACTGCCTTCCCTTATGTCAGTGTATCTCTGCTATGACTCCCGGCCAGCTCAACGGCAGCCGCACTAGCAAGGCTCCGAGGGTGGACTGGCATGGGTTTCTGTGGGGTGGGCTCAGAGTGGTGGGAAGAGGCATTACCTCGTAGTCATAGTCTTCAGACACCCATTGATCCACTTTATCCGTACAACCCTTTCCATTCATCTCTATACTTAAAGTGCCTGTGTAGGTGAACCACCAGGAAAAAAACTTAAGAAATGGGGAGAATTTGCACTTGGCTACATTTCAGAGTGTATCGGTAAATCAGGTTGATAGGAAATTAATACTCTATTTAGAATAAGTTTTGCTAAGTAATAGTAATGATTTTGCCTCTTGTCCAGAGGTTTATTTATGCTATTGAGACCACTGAGCTTTCTTCTACTGAAGGTCTTTGCTGACTCCTGCCACTGTGCCCAAAGGAAATGTGACTGTTTCCATTTGCAGATGCCATTTTGGTTTATGAATTTCATATATGTCCCCTCTCTCCCCCAGCACTTCACACTCTGACCTCTGTGATTTTGTGAAGGTCAGTTTATTCCTGATATCACTCTGACAGAAGAAAGCTCGGACGTCTTGGGGACACCTAGAGGGAATCATCAGGGTGAGCAGGCTATAAATGACATTTTAGCTGACCCACAGACAGGTCACAAATTTTCATCACACGACTAAATCATGTTATTTCCCAGAGCAAAAAAATCCAGGGACCAGATTTCAGCTCTTTTCTAATCACATGGAGTATCTTGAGGGGAAACCTTGAATTTTTTGTGCACTCTCCCATTTATTTATAGCTGCCTGTAATATAGAAGAAAACAAAGGTATTATTGTTGATGTTTTTATTACAAATAAGTGAAAATGCAAGCCAAATTTAGACACAAATTTAGCTATTCTGCTTTCATCCCTGCATAAAATCTCTGTCTATCCAAAGGAAAAAAAAAAATACTTTGATGAGGAACATGTATATTTGCACTGAAAGGTTGTCACAGATCTTCCCAGGACAACAAATCTTCCCAGGGACTGCTCCATATATTTCTCTAAAAGAAGATCAGTTCAAAAAAAAGCATAAAATGGAACAAAAGGAGCCTTATTTTAAGATTGTTAAAATACTTAGGCCAACAACTATCTGCTTGTGATTGTTGTCAGCATTCAAGTATTATAAAAATAAAATGCATGCAATATTTGCATTGGTAATATAGTGATATTTTTATCTTTGATCTTGGTAATATGAGAATTAATTTCTTAATTTATAATCACCAGAAACTCCCTCTGTAAAAATATAACCACAGACTGTGCAGTTGTTATATATAGTTTAATCTATATATATATGTATATGATATATCACTTACATTACTGAGACATTTTTGCATGGAAAGATTCAGGATATTCTAGCCTTGTTAACAGTGCTCAGATGCTGTAACGCTACCTGCCTCTGGCACAGGATGAGTCAGATCCTGCCTGTACCCATCTCTTCAAAAAGCTCTTACCGAAGTCAATGGGGCATTTGACTGATTCACAGAGCAAGGTCAGGCTTTCGGTTATCTAGGAATTACACAGACTCAGACTCATTTCCTCCAGGAGCCCAACTGCCTGATTAAAAGTATCAGCTGGGAGTCTGGAAGTCCGTGCTCTTTTCCCTTATCTGTTACATCCCCTGTGATCAAGGGATGGACATACCTATTAGCAGCAGCCTCCATGCAGCACCCAGAGCAAGGATCGGTGCACGCGGTTGTTCAGTAGGCTTGAAAATGAGGTGTTTTGGTTTCCCCAGGGCAAAGCTGATGAGAATGTTTTTGCAGTGGGGTTTCTGCACTTACTTGACAGTTTGCAAGATGATTCAACACTATTGGTGTTAGCTGGAAAGCAAAAGATGATGATTCTCCCATTATGTTCATAGTAAATTAGGAGTTAGCCACCTAGAAGGAAATGAAAAATAGACCTAGAGAGGAGAATGCCTGGTCAAGAAGCAGATTTACGCAGAGAATGACTTGGACATGTATCAGACTAAAAGCTCAGTAATATTTCATTGGAACTCTCTCTTCGGAAATAAGAAAGGTTGTTGAACGAACTGCTCTGAAAAGACTCCCACTGACACTGGAGAAAATGTTACCAAGAATGAAAGTCTTAACAGGAGAAGGTAGAAGATTTTTTGTCCTGCCTAACCTCTGCATTACAGACATTTGCACTGATGAAAGAAATTTCATGTCTTTGGCTGATTTGAGTGGAATATGAAATCTTCCATTTTTCAGAACATTTTTCTCCTTCGGATCACTTGACAGGATCAAAGGAGGAAGGCTGTGAATCCGTGAAGGGAACTGGTGATTTAACAGCGAACTTCTGTATTCTGAGTCTTAGCAGTTGAGAGCAGCTTTGACTGACCCAGAATATTCTGTTTAGCTTTGGTTTTCCAACACCCATGTAGGACAGCGGGAATACTTGGAAGAGTCCTAGAGCAGCTGTTCTGCCAAAGAGGGAGAAGTGCTGTAAGATGATCAGGTACTAGACAAGGGCTTGTCCCGATGTGCTGTTAGTGAAATTATATCAAAGCACTCTCTATGCTTTTTTTAAAGGGTGGGACACTGCTGCTACTTTTGCTTCATTCCTACAGGCAAGTGAACTTAACGGTAGAAGACTATATATGCAGACATGCTGCATCTTTTTAACTGTATTTGTACATGTAAAGCACTGTAGTCCTCTCCATACTGCCTGCAAAATTCTCCAACGCAATAGTGATTATGCTGAAGTAGTTTATTCTCATAAGAGAAGGGAAACAGGTATAATGGCGCAAGGGCTTTTAATAACATCTAATCAATAAAACTGTCCAGTAACTTTGGAGAAGAAAGTTGTCTCTGCAAATGGATAGCCACAGGCAGTGACACACCGGGAAGCATGACTGAATGTCTTTAGATTTTTACAGCAGCAGGAGGAAAACAAACTTTGTTTGGAAAATCTGCATCTGATTTGTTTTTCAAGCTGGGAAGCATACAAGGTGATTTTTAGTTTAGATTAAGGTAAACAGCAGAGAAAGAAGAAAAGAATTATCTTATAAGAAAGTAGAATATGTCTCTCTCCTGTCTTAAGTACCCTCTGCCCTGCCATGAAGTGGGCTTGCAGAAGGGCACACACTTGCCAAGGGACTGGCCCTGCCTACAACCCACTTCACACACTGCAAGAGGAGAAGTAACAGCACAGATACTTGGCGCTTCAGGAATCTGCATTTAGGAAACAAGTTCGAAGGTGGGCTGAAGATGAGCTAGAAATGGGAGTTAAAAACCTCTTTTATCACAAGAGAATACCCCCATGCGCGGCTGCCAGAGCATGCTAAGGAATGATTCAGAGGAAGCCAGGTTTGGGTAAGTTGTTATTATAATTTTCAATTCTGTTGTAGACAAGACACAACAGTCTTCAATATCACTCAGCTGAAGGCTGGGTCCAATGCAAACACGGAGCCCAAACAACTGATTCAGGACTTCAGCTCTAGCTGGAAGGGAAGGAGGCATCAGCCCTGTATTTTGTTTCTCATTAATATATCCAGGATGTATTAAACCTGTCTTCTTTTTTTCCAGTCTTAGTGGTATTAAATAGAACAGATATCTACTGAGGGCACAATACTGTGTTTTCCTGCATGAACAGCAAAGGTCCCACGAGAAGATGGATGTTGCGCAGCAAATGCCAAATCCCTCAACCCACTGAAGCTCACTCTGAGCTATCAGCCAGCACTGAGTTCACAACAAGCACAGGGTAAAACCGAGCAGCTCTGAGGTACCTCCCTTCAAACAGTACTGGACAACCCCATATAGGAGGAAGTAAAATTGTATTATCCATGGCGAGCAACCATTCTAGACTCTGGTGCATTGAAATACTTCTTATATCCTACTCCCTAATGTATAAAAAGAAAAATGGGAGATGAGGAAAGTTATATCTAGATAATAATCGCACAAACAGCTGTTTTATAACCCGAAACGTACTTGTGTAGGAATTAGTACATTTGCCCACATGCATTCCTGCAGGCCAGATCAGCTTTCAGTGAGAGGATAATTTAGAAATGGACAGGCATTTTCTACTATTTATAATACTTTCCTCTTAATGATTCATCTGCATTGCAGATGCAGTAGGAGCAGGGGGCTGTTTACAACACAGTTGCAATGTGTAGGGTAGACAGGATTTACTCGTGCTTTTGTGTTGTTTAACTACAAAATGCAGTAGTTCTCAAATGAGAGGTTTTGATCTTGGACTTGGAGAATGGAGTTATGAGTTCACAGAAGCAGAAACGCACAAAAATGTTGATATGTGATTGAAAACTTAAAATGCAAAGAACCCAGAGTATATCTGGTCTGCACTGACTTAAGACTATCTTTTGAGGTCTATGGAAATTTCATTTGTACCTGTCTTTATCAATAATGCAGTCTCAATGGTTATAGGGTGCCTAAGCCTCAGGTTCGACAGGACACTCAGGGTCCAACATATTCAGTGTGATAACCCATAAAATACAGGATGTCCTATATGAGATGGTCAACTTAGCCTCGTCTGAATCACTCCTTAGCATCCTCTGGCAGCTCGACTTACCTGGGCTTCTCCATCCATGGCTTTCAGCTCTTCCCATATTTCTGTGGTAGCTGGATTTACATAATTATAAATATAAATACGCATGCACACACATATATACACTAGTATTAGTAGCCCAGACTGTCTGAAAAAGTGACTTAAGCTCATCATTCTAGGCATGTGCAGCTTAGCTGCACAGTAGGTCCGTGAGTTGCATGAATGACAATTTACCTGTCCCCACTCGGTTCAATGTCCACGGCTTAAAATGAAGCACTACAGACACATTGTTCAGGTGAGTTTATTCAAATACAACAACAGCAAAATAACAGGATTCCCAGAAGAAAATGTCCCTCTATTCCACAAAACAGGGTAGAAAAAAAAGTTAGTAACATAAATTACAAACGTTGGCCAAAAATTTTTGAATTTCATTGCTCTTTGAGTTCAGCACAGATACTCTCTCTATTAAAAGCCTTTGATATTCTTCAGAGAATTTGGTACTCTCTGGACAATTCTTTACAGTACTAACTATGCTCAGGGATCGAGTCACAGCCCACTAGTGTAAGTCACAGGGCCAGATCCCATCCATTTTCCTCTCTCTGCGTGCCACCATGCTTCACCATCCCTTCTGGACAATCCCATTTTTATTAATGGAACTGGTTGCAGACCAAGATATTACTGAAAATGACGTAAATTTTCAGTGTGTTATATACCACAGATACAGACTACAGTTAAAAATTAACCAAATTAAACTTAAAACTGTCTCATTAAAGGAAAAATATAAAGCATTGCAGAATCATTCTTGACTTCACTCTCCAGGCCTTATAGTATTTTACTGCAGGAAGAATTATATTACAGTCATAAACCAGAATTAGTTCACTTTCTAAAACTCCTAAAGTACTATCTACAAAATTATGGTAAATACCATCAAAATGCCTATTTTGGCATTAGAAGGATGTGCTTAAACACACCTCTCCTCAGGAAAGCGCATTATCATATGCTAAGAGCTGAATTCCTGTGTAAGTGCTTTCCTGAGCCAGAGCCCAAACAATGCCCTGATGACGTAGGTGAAACTCCAGAGGCTTTAGACCTCCCCAGATCTGTACGTGATCTCTCAAAATACAAACAGATCATCAGACTCTTCAAAACGACCTGTACAGCTCGCTCAAGCTCCATGGGTTTTCCTTTGAACTGACTGAAAAGACAGTGTTGAGGAAAACATTTATTCCCCATTCTATAATATATCTCTGGATTCTAATTTGCATTAAAAATTACAATTCTTGCAACAACTTTACTTCTTCTTCCTCATCGCTGTCAGTTACATTGACTAGTTGGATGCTGGAGGGAGTAGATGAGGTGGCTGACAAAACCTCCTCCAATGCTCCGACGTCCAGCTGTGGAAGGGGGCTTAAGTACCGCTCCTCATTGCAGCTGCTGTGAGAGGACACTACTTCAAGGCTCTCACAGCTGCGGTGGTCCTCACGTATGCTTTCTACTGGGTATTCCTTGAAAGCGTAGTCTCCATCCAGAGCTGAAAACATCCCCTCCTGTCTTTGGTACCTGTCTTCATAGAAGCCAAGGCATTCAGGCACCGAGCTGGAGAAGTTCCCACAGCCAAATGGAGGTCGGCTGAATGGGCATGTGCTGCAATGAAAGAGATTGACAGTTGGCTTTCAGAAATGCAGATTGCCTGGACTTCCATTCAGCTAAGAAAAAGAGAATGACACTGATGTTCTATGCTAGTCAGCTTATTCTGTTGCAATAGTCAAAATACGCATACTTTAAAACCATGCCTAATTTAAACACTGGGGCCATAATAAGACTTGTGCACAGATTCCGTATCTATGCATATGCGCCTCTTCATGCTAAATACATGCATGACATGGCTTTGAAAACAAACGCAGAGCCTATTGTATTTACCAATGAAATAACATCATGAATAAACCAGCATCTGATAAGCCGGCAGTATGTTAACTGACATACTTAGGACAGTGAAACAAAGCTTCAAAATTCAGTTTGTGTTATTTCTGTATGCCAAAATTTGTGACAGAGCTGGGGTAAAACGCTCTCATTTATTCTTTGAGTCAACTCTTGCTTCTGTTACATTGTGATTAAGCAGGAGGACTGACAGAGAATCCTGGTGCCCAATATGTGGTTGTCAATGTTACTATTTAAAGAACGTACAGTGATACATTTTTAAAAAGTAACCACATAGTAGATTGCAGGAAATTACTATGTCAAATGTAACTGTATTCCTCTGGTGTCAGAAGTTTGAATTTTTATTTTGATGCAGAATGACACACTTATGTAATTTACACAGTGTTACAGAAATTCGCTACACTGTTAAGAAAACAATGTGAAGAAGTACTAGAGCTCTCCAGCGCAGACAGACATTGATACAATGTCTATTGAGGTTTCAAGGAGACTATTCATCTTTCCAATGTAACATTTAAAATTTTAGTGCATAAATCTGCATACACACATTTGCACTGTCAATGCTACTCAAAAGTTATGATTCTTGTATGCAAAAAAATGAGTTTATAGGAATGTGAACTTACAAATCATTGTATTAAAAAGATCCTGGCATTAGAAAAGCTGGCAGCCTTCAGAATTCCATTAATGTGTGAACTCAGAACAGTCTTTTATGGTACAAGAACACTCCTGTCTATCAGAGGCCTCTCAAAACTGTCTAATTTCAAAGACCAAGGGCTAAGCAAAGTTCATCTTTAGTAATTTTGGGAATACGTGTCCTGTGTTTCTTTTAAAGGACCTCAAAAATAGAAATTTCTTGTATTGCACTTACCAGCTCATGAAGTTCTTTTCAGTCTGATGGGTCATCATCAGCCCTACTTTATGACCAGGCAGTCTTATTGCCATAGGAACATATTGGTTGTTGCTATTTAGTGGGAATGAGCAGTGTATAAACGGGCAGAACTCTAATAGTCATAATAATTTATTACTTTGATATTGCACAGTCATGAAAGAAAAATGAGTGAGTATCAGTAGGCCATCAGATTTCTTGCATTTGAGCAGCACATCTGCTGCTGGGAGGGCACCGGTGCTTTCTGTGCATGCTTAGCTTAGGAAATACCCATGGGATATTACACGTTAGCTTGTAAATTATTTGATGAGGTCACCTCTGATTAACTGCCCAGAGACCAAGAAGGAAAAACTAGGAATTACTACTTAAGAATTCTGAAGACATTTCCCACCAGGCTGGATTTCAGAAACATTGGTATTTATGACAGCTGCAGTCGTAGTACCCAAGAGACATCTCACACACCTACTTTGATTCTATCCGATCATTTTCAAAATATATTTACACTATCTCTACCTAATGCTTTTCTGTAGAAATCAACTGCACTTAGATGCATAAAGTGGAGAGAAGATAATTCTATTTACTGTGGGCTTGGGAATGCCAAGTACTGCAATAGTACTATGGAGCCTTCAGTAACTGGGCATATATTATGAGCAGCCTCAGGCCAGCAAGTCCCACCACACAGGAACTATAGGAAGGTAAGGGCACCTTTCCTTGTGAATGCTCCATCGTCTTTCTGTAAGTCAAAAGACCCTCTGCCTTTTAGCATTTGTTCTTACTGTTATTGAAATGAAGGGTTTCATTACCTTGAGGGGAAATAGTGAGGTCCAGGTACAAAGTAAGGGTGGTGAAATGAAAACCGAGGAGGTACTCCAAACAGACTGGCTGGCTGACCAATGGGAAGAGACTCATAGAGAGGTGAGTGAAGAAAAGGGGTGGCTTGGGGAAGAGGTACACCTCTCGGAAAAATAGAAACCCCTGGGTACTCCTTTGGGGGCTCGCTATTAGAGACAGAATATCTGCCATTAGTGGTGGTTATGTTACTTGGGTTTCTGCTGAAGCTCTCAATGAAAACCGGTGTAGGTCTCTTCAGAGAGCAATTGAGCCCAGATGATACACCAAGAGCTTCTGTCTGAGCAGGTTCAGCAAAGTGCTGTGGTGCAATTACAGGGCGCAGGGGCAGGGTTGGAGCTGGAACAGCCACTGATGCGGTGCTTGCACTAGTAGTCTGGAAAAGAGTAATTGGACCAGCATGTTGAATGGAAGAAGCCGGCAGGCGAATGGCAGAAGGAGGCTCACCTTTAGGAAACAGAACAGTGATTTATCAGACATGAATAGAGGAAGAGATTGCATAAACAGCAGCATAGCAAAGCACAGCCAGAGCCAGAACAATTTCCCCCAAGACAATATCTAACATTACTTCCCTGCAACTCACAGTCATACACCATTTGCCCTACACATGGTCTGATAGATGGGTTTGGAGCCCACACTTTCAAGCTTCCTTCTACAGAAACCCAAGGGTGAAAGAAGGAATTGACCAGTGAGTGTTGAGCCTGTAAGGCTGGTGAGGGCTGTGTCTTGGCCTGAGACAGCCGCAGAATAGTGTTGGAGTGTGCACTTAGCACCTGAAGCTCAGAAGACCTCCCAAGTCTAGTAGCTGAGTTGGAGTGAGCCAAACTCTTAACAAATCTGTGTGGTGCCAAAGCAGCAGTGAGGAGCAGAAGCAACAGTCAAAACACCCTGCTCTCTGGTATCTTTTCTGATTTGTTTTGTCAATGAACATACCCGCTAGCTAATTTCACTTTGAAACGTTTTGCAGAACATACACTTGAATGTACACTTTCAAATCACACCTCAGCAGGGCTGCCTTCATACAGAAAGATTTCAAAACACATTGCATAAGTATTTTCAAACCCCACTACCTAGTTTAACAGTCTAAATTTCGAGTCAACAGGACTTAAATGCATCTAGATTTTTACAGTTTGTATTTAAGAATAATTTCAATGACAATAGGATAGTAAACTCTGGAATGAAATACAGTACCATCTGAGGACAACGTAACATTAAAAAAATATACTAGGGTAAGAAAGCAAAGAATACTTTATTCAGTCAAATTTACAGAAGGATTTGGGAAAGGATCACATCACTAACTCAGAACTTCACCAGAACAAAGATGAGTGTTCTCTTTTACATCTTTGAATGTTACCACACAGCATAAATGGGCATTTCATTTTCTTCTCTCATTATAAAGAGAGCAGCCCTTGTCAGTATGCCTAAAGCTAAAAATGCCATTGCCTGGATCTAAGCTATTTGTTGTTGAAATCCACTATCCATGCACTGACAGAGCCAGAGCTCTTTCACTACAAAATATGCAGGTCAGCTGTTATACTTGACTGTGGGCTCTCATACTACACCCTGTTTCACTGCCCATATTGACTTATAAAAAGGAGGATCCTTCCAGATTAGGTGCAACTTTTGAATGCATTCCTTCTGTAACTATATTTTTGTTTGTATAAAAGCTGAGCTATATATGCTCAAACTGTGGACATGTGCAAGTCCATAACAACTACATCTAGAACTACTCCAGGTGTGCGTAGATACCTAAGTAACTGTTCGAGGAAAATGTACAAATGAAAAATTTCTTTTTCAGCTTTAGTATTGCAGCACACACCTTACCTACACCCTACTAACTTCCTTTTTGATGACCTTGTAGACAATTCTGTCTGGTGTCTCTCGTAAGCAGTCTAAGTTGCTGAGCAATTGCTCTAGATTAATGGTGCCCTAGCTACCGAGGAACACTAACATCAGGGTGGAGGTGCCATGGACTAAGCTAACGAGGTTTCTCAGGCTTAGTAGGGTGGGGTTGAGCGCTAGTGCAGTCAGAGCAGGTGAGGTAAGGTGTGTGAGGTGGAGACAGAACAAGAAAAGCTGTACGTTAACAGGAAGCAAGCATTGAGTAATAGAAATCCAAAAAGACCAAGAGGCAGCAGGAGGTAACCAGGAGCTACAAAGACAATAGCAGGAATCTGTGGACAATGAAGAAGCCAGATGAATTTAAGAGGCTGAGGAAACAGTAGGTAGAGACTAGAAGGCAGATGTGCAGTGCAGAGGAAGACTAGTAGAAACAGTGTTGTCAAGAAAGACTGAGAAGTTGTTTTAACTATATCTATACTACCATGCGTATAACTTTTACTACAATAGGTAAATTCTGAATTTTTAAAATCATTCACTACTGAAAACTCACACACTGGATGTCCAGTACTGTTCTTAACATTGGGGATGACAACAGAGTAAGCAGGTGGCTGGAAGGGACAAATGCCAGCTGGATTTGTAGCGATGATACTCTGAGAAGTGCCGGAAAATACAGTAGAGACAGGCAGTGGAAAACGCTTCCTTTTGCCTGGTCGTGGTTGATAAACCCAACCTGTCAGAGATGAAAAAAGATGCAGACATCCAATTTTTGGGATGGTCTCATTCTTTACGTAAAGCTATGATATATGTAATTCTGAAGTATCTAAAAAAAATTAGCCTAAAACCTGCTCCTATAGTCAATGGTAATACTCCATTTGTTTCAGTGAGCTAGCAAATGGGGCATTTCATCAGAGGTGGAAATAAAATGGGCATATTTGGGCATTGGTTTTATGTTGCTAAATAGTAACTGTTTGTGAGACAAAGGAATACAGAACAGTGGGGATTGACGTGGCACAGCTGAGGAAAGCATGTTAAAGAGAACATGACACTGTACCATGGGCATTCAGTGCGGAAGAAAACCATGACTATATTCAAAATGTGGAACTTTCCTGATTGTTTCCTTAACCCCTTGACTTTCACATATATCTGCAGGTTACAAGAGACAATGGAAAATATGACCCACTAGGAATCCTGTACACATTTTGGAGGAGTATGTTTGCCTTTGACTTACAACATTAACCAAACACATCTTCCACACTGTTATTTGGAAATCCCAAGTCTACACGTTGAAGAATCCCACAGAATACAATGCCGTTTGTGCTTCCTGTGGCATTTCCCTTTCCTGCTTTTAAGGAATGGACGTGTGTGTCACCACAGGCCACCTGGGCAGCTCCTTCTGAAGCGTGTAAAATGATGCAGCAGGCCATGTTCACAATAAATTTACTCTCTGGCCATTTCAGAAGAGCTGCTGTAGCTGTGGTGGTCTAAGACCATAAGAGACATTAGAGGCTATGAAGGATGAAACATCATTTTGGGGGCTTTAAAAAATTAATATGCTTTCAGGCACTAGAAAGCTGACAGAAGGACTGTGTGCTTGAAACTTTTGTAATTTTTTTCTAACTCTGTTACTTGTTCTAATAAAAGAGATCTGTTTTTCAAAAATTTTGTACTTCTAAAGCATTCAGGTAAATAAATACATGTTTACCAGGAAATTCCTCTCTGTGCCTTTGTTTTAGTTTCAGAGCTTCATCATAATAAGGCTGCTTCTGCTCTTCAGTCAGTTTGCTCCACTCCAATCCAAGCTGAACACTGATTTCTGCATTGTTGGCAGCTGGGTTAGCTTTTGCTAGGGCAGGTCGATGAATCCTAGCCCACACCATAAATGCGTTCATTGGACGCTTTACGTGGCCACTTTTGTCCTTGCTAAATGGAGTATCTGGCATACCTACGCAACAAAACGAGGAAAGATGATCATCTTCTAGGCAATATATGCAATACAGGTTACATTCAATAGTACATCAAGAGGATGTTTGGCAACAGTCAAAAGAATCACTAGAGCTTTGAAACACATGAAACTCGATGCATGTTTGGAGAGCAGCTCCTAGAAAATCAGTAAGGCTAAGGGATTATCCTCCACTAACCTTCACTGAACCACTGCATAAGGAATCATTTACCTGGTTTTTGTTACATACTACTAAAAAAAAAAAAAGGAAAGAAACATATGGGACTGCTAATGCACTGGTTTGGATTTCATCTTGTTTTCTTACGGATTTATAAACTTAGGAATTTATAAACTAAACATTGTATAGCATAGACCGTATCACTCCAAATTTGCCATGATCACCAGAACTACATATCCAAAGCCCTAACGATACAGGAACCAGATCTAATAATGGTATGGCAGTTTAGTCCCACACGTGTGCAGTCCCTGGCTTCTCAGCTGAGGTTGTGGCTGTTCTGGGTTTCTGGGTGGGGTTTTTTTTTTTTACTCTCTCACTCTTTTCTCAGATTTGGACACTCATTTTTCTGGAAGAACCTGTGTTACCAAACGACTGTTACATGACACCCAGCTTTGGCTCTTTGTAAACACAAACTGGATTTAAATTGAGCTGGTGACATGATGAACCCCCAGACTCCTCACACTTGATCCCTGAACAAGCAATTTCCTCCCTGAAAAAGGCTTAGAAATGAACTCTTTCATATTATCAATAAAGGGCAAAAGTCTTCTAGTCTTTAAGACCTCACTTAAGTCATTAATTTTGAAAGCTTAGATACCTTTCAATAAAAGCAAGCTACTAATCCAGATGTTTCAAAATGTTCCTCATTTAACATGTCCAAATTTTCTCAGAGAGGTGTACGAATGCTTCATAGGTTTAAAAATCAAGCAGATTCCTGACCTTAAACTTGCAATCGCAACTCAATGCAATTCTGAACACTGTTGTAAGGGGTTTAATGTAGTCAGGGAGCAAGTGGACAAAACTGTATTGATTTTAACAGACGACTAGAGAACTCTGTGCTCCCATATGTTTATGCCTTACACTGAAGAACAGAGCTGTACAAACTCCAGTCTATCCAAAGGGATGGTTCTCTCACACAACCTTCCCACTGATGTTCTCCTATCTGATAATCTGCCAACTGCGTGCCACTTACTGAACCCTTGCAAGCTCTCTTAACGTAATACCTGAATCGGAGGGCAGTACTGTGAGGGGAACATTTTTAGTTTCAATCTTTACTGAAGGCTCCAGTAAAGACTGCATTTTAAGAGGCACTTGTTTCACCGGCACTTGAGTCACACGGATCAGCTCTGATGGCAGAGGGCCTTGGATCTGTATGCGGGTCCCAGGAGGTAAGGGGTGAAACACAACTGGGATCTTCAGATCTTCGGGGTGGATCCCCGACCCCTCACACAGCTGCACCTTGCGGTCATCAGTGCCGCCATGAGCAGGCCCACACAGGGAGCCAGCCGGGACATCGTCCTTTTCCGTCTTCACCCGGCAGGTCTCAAAGGCCACGTCAGGCGGCTCCGTTTTGATAGCGCCTCCTCTCCAGGGCTCCTTCCCATTCCCCCTCTTCGCCAGCACCGTCACCTCGTTCTGGCTTTTCCCGCTGCCCTTTTCACGGTTCCTTTCTCTCTTGACGGCACCGCGGACCTCCTCTTTAACCCCCCACGCAGCTGGGGAGCCCCTCGGCTTCCCCCCCGACTCTCCGCCGTCGCCGAGATCTCCCTCCCCCTCCGCGGGCTGCTCGACTTTGATGCGCAGCACACGGAGGGGGCCCTTGGCCTCCCCCGGCGGGGGGGGCGGCGGGGGGCGGCGGGC